>VXBI01001943.1:381847-454131 GCA_013397375.1 Toxostoma redivivum
TCAGCAAAATCAAATTTTATTTGAAACGATTGTTTCTAAAGACAACAGTTGTTAGCAGCTATTAGCAAGGTTAGTCCGTTATCTGACACCACCCCAAACTATTATCAAAAAGAAATAAAATACACCAGTCATTCTTCATCCTAAATCAAACCAAAGAGGAAAAGAAGAAATAGACATGTAAGGGCCCTTACACCTTAACACGGAATAAGCAACGCTCTCCAAACACCCACAGAAACTCTTTCACTGCACTGGCACATCCGTTGCCGTGTCCGGACGCCATCGCCACGGCACTGCGCCAGCGATCAGGGGCCGGTGCCCGCGTCTCGGGAGCGGCCGCAGCGCTGGCACAGCCGCCGAGCCGGCCCCGAGCCGCCGGCGGAACGCGCCCGCCCGCCCTCCTTCCCCTTCTCCCTGCCGGGCGCGGGGTGCGCTACCTGCCGGCTCGGGCTGCTGCTGCGGCCCCGGCAGGCCGGCGTGCACGAAGGTCCAGGCGTCCTTCTCGGTGGCGAACTTCTTGAAGCTAGCGGAGGGGAACTTGTTCACCTGTTCCTGGCACTCCGCCCTGCAACAGAGCGGGCAGCGGTGAGGCAGGGCCGGGCGGGCTTCCCGCTCCACCACGGCCTTTGCTCACCAGGTGCGGTAGACGCCGGTCCGCCGGCCCTTGCGCACCGCGTAGAACATGGAGCCGTCCCTGGGGACCAAGCAGGAATGGCTGAGCACGGCCACGACCCAGCGCAGCATCGCGCGGCCCTGCCGCCATCCGCGCCCCGCCCCGCCCCACCCCGACCCACGCCCACCGCGGTACCNCCCCGCCCCGCCCCCCCCCGACCCACGCCCCCCGTGGTACCGCGGCGCCTGCGCGGCCGCCGCCCTCACGGCAGCGCCGAGGCCTCCTACGGGCCACCGGAGAGGCCAAAGTACCAGAAAATCCCACAGTGCGGGGTTTTGTATGGCTCGGCTTTTTTGTTTGTTTGGTTTTGTTCTCTCCCCCCGCCAATAATGGTATTTTAAAAACCTAAATCAGCTGTTGTTTTGTGGGTGGGGCATGAGGTGTGTGAGGTCGCAGCGGCTTTGCACACATCAGCTCGTTCTGGAAGCCGTATTTGCTAACAGGCAAAGGAGACCTCAGGTGGGTTGACGTGTTTAGCACTTAGTCCAAAAGGCTGGAGTGGAATAAGGTTGTTAAGCTTGTTCTCATCCTGCCGTCCAGGCTTCAGGTGCGTGTGTTCCAGCTGAGCCCCGTGTCGAGGTGGCTGGCCTCTAGTGTGAGGAGAAACGCCTTCACGGAATCGCAGGGTCCTTAGGTTGGGAGGGACCTCTGGAGATCATCTGCCATGGCAGGGTCAGCTGGTGCAGGTGACACAGGAGCGTGTCCTGGTGGGGTCTGAATGTCTCTAGAGGGAGAAACTCCACAGCCTCCCCGGGCAGCTGCCACCCTCAGTCTCTTCCTCATGTTGAGGTGAAACTTCTCATGTTTTAGTTTATGGCCACTACTCCGCATCTTGTTGCTGAGCACCACCAAAAAGAGTCTGGCACCATCCTCCTAACACCTGGACTGGGAGACCAAAGCTGGGAGATGGGTGCGTGCCAAATTCAGTACCTCAGCTTCTGACAAGATTGAAGTAGCAAAGATGGGGTCACTGGTGCGGCCACCTCGAGAAACAGCCTAAGGTATCCAAGCTGCTGTTGTACTTCCCTCATACCTCTAATCCAGATCCTTGTGACAAAGCTGACCACATGGTGCCAGAGCTGCAGTGTTGTGTTCAGATTGACAAGGGTAGCCCAGTAAAATGCCAAGAATGTGAAACACTGATGTTAATTTTGCCTTTTGTTATGAAACCAACAAATTAGCTCAATGTTACTATGCATATTAGCTAGATAATGCTTCTCTTAAAAAAACCCCAAACCCAAAGAGCTTTGGGTTTTGCCAGGCCTTGTTGGAACAGAGAAACAACTTGGTCAGGGTTTTCTGAAAATATAATTACTGCATTTTCTTTGTTTCTTCCAATACATTCATGAGACTTCATATACTCATGGCATCCTATTGCTGTTGGGATACTTTTATTACACAATCTGACTAATTTATTCTTTCCACTTCTTCACTGTGCCTATTCTGAGAGTGCATGGCATAAGAATTTTCTTAATTATATTACTTTGTAGTGACATAACTTCTTTTAAAGATTACAGGTCCATAGTGATTCCTAAAAACCTGTCAGATATTTTGAGTACCAGGCATGATTGGGTACCAGGCATATTGACCACTCTACATCCTTCTCCTGACATAAATTCAGTGTTCAAATGGAAACATCTCTCTACACCCTTTTTTCTCGTTGCTGTTATACAGTATCCTGGTCTGTTCAGTAGCACTCACAGCATGGACATGGGAAGCTGCAGATAGTCCCATTGCATCTTTTTTCATTAATGCTCTGAACAGTCATGTTTTGATCCATCCACACATCACCGGTTCTTTCTCTCTCTCATGAATAGCTTCTCAGTATAAACTGAGTGCATACTACTGGACTGATGAGATGATCCTTGTTATCTTTCTTTTTGGTACTCTTCAATCAGGTCCTAATCACTGTTGTTTAGCTAATCCGAATCTCTAGAAATACTAATCCTGACCATCAGTATGAGCAGAGCAGTTTTTCCCATTAATTGAATTAATGCTAGGAAAGAAGAATGACTTGGGAGAAAAAATGGGCACTGAACAATCTGCTTTTCTGGTTGTCATAAATTTAGTGAAAAGTCCACAAATGTTAGAAAACATGATGAACTGCCTTTTGCAGATGCTAAGGTTGTTTAGTCTGGGATGTTGGTGTCTTTGTCAGTTTTTTGTTTACAAGAGCTTATTACTCCACATTGCATATTGCATTTTGTAAAGTAAAAGACTACACACAATATAACATGGTAATAGCAAATGTGTTTGTACAACCTTAAACTGGCTGCTCTTAGGGTAATCCAGGGAATCTGAGCACAGAACCAGTGCTCTGAACCCCATTCCTAGGCTTAGCATCCCTGGATAGTATGTGCAAAGAGTTGCACACCTGCCTCCAAGTGGGACTTTCCCTTGAGCAAGAAAACTAAATCAGCCAACAAAGAAGTGTCAAGATGGGGATTTTTTGTCAAGGCAAAGTTTTAGCTCCACTTCAGATAGATATATAGCCAGGCACTTTTACTTGAATCAACATGCAAGTTACTTCTTTCAAAATTAAAAGCGCAGCTTGTTCTATTTATCAGTGTGCAACTGTTATTAGAGCCTACTTTATTAGATAATAATACAGTCTATAATAAAGAGTGTTTCCACTGATGACAGAGTATGTTGAGCCCAGAACTCTTCCTGAGTTAGTACCTGACCACAGCCAAAGACTCATGCACTATTTCTAGTCTAATAATAGTCTGGTAATTCTGATCACTGTGTTATAAACTTACTCAGCACAATCGGGTTGGTCAATGAATAAGGCAATTTATTAATTAATTGATAAGGAATGGGCAAGCAGCATTGGGGACGCGGGGAGTCTGTGCTCTGCCAACACGTCCGTCCTGCCCCTGGTCACTGCCCCTTTTATAGGCAGTTTCTTGGTGGGCTGTGCTGGGGTACAAGCCCGAGCAAGCCCAAACATACTGGCTAGCACTCAGGCAGCAGTGGCTACAAGTCCCCACTAGGTCTGGACAAGGCTTGAACATGTTCTCAGGTTATACTCCTAGCAAGCAGGTAACAGCAGTGACAAGTCTGTTCATGTTTTCACAAGCCCGCGTTTTAAAAAGTGGATACAATTCATAATTTATAGTAACAAAATAAAAAATAAATAAAAACAAAAAGCCAACAATTTACAGCAAAGTGATTTAAACAAGTATAATGAAATCATTAGATTTCCCTGCGTCTCTTGTCCATGCTTTACTTTGGATTCAGTATTTTTGTTTATATTGATTCCATGGTGCATTTCCATATGACACTATGTAACATTTCACAACTGTGATAGTGTCTTAGCAGAAGCAACAGAAAGGTAATATTTACAGAGGCAAACAAAAACCAACGCCAGGCTGTCCTGTGCTGGCAGGTGAATTGCCCACACTTCCGAGTTGCTAGCACGCTCCCTGGCATGGTTTTGGCCATGGCTCTCCAGCACAGCCCCTCGCTGCAGGCCAGGGGTGATTCTGCCAGCACTGCTCCATCACGTCTCTTCTACCCTGAAAGGGCTGAACACCACCACACCACCAAATTAATGTGGAATGATGAAACGGAGGGCAGGGAAAAACACCATCCACTCTCCCATTGTTGTTGAGCAGTGGCTGTGGCCGTCCTGCAAAGCCCTGGCGAGAGGGAGGGAGGGATGGATGGATGGATGGATGGATGGATGGATGGATGGATGGATGGATGGATGGATGGATAGATGGATGGATGGATGGATGGATGGATGGATGGATGGAGCTCCGCGGCGCAGAGCCGTGCTTCCTCCGCGGGCTGCGCAAACCGAGCACACCGCGGTGCCAAAGCAGAGATTCTGGCGACTCTTCACAGGAGCGGCATTTCGACACCAGTGGCCGAGAGTTCCGCCTGTGAGAGGTGCGGCGGGGGCGGGCCACGGCGAAGGCTCGGTGTAACAGCGAGAGACAGAGGAGAGCAGCCTTCCCTTCCCTTCCCTGCCCTGCCCTTCCCGCCGCGGGAAGAGCCCACAGCTGAGGCACGGCAGCAGAGCAGCTCCCGCCGCGCTCCACAACACTGCGCGTGTGCCAACCCGCGCCCCCCCGCCCCGTGCCAGGACTCTAAATGTCCGCTCGGGCTTCGCTACAGTGGATTCGCCTGGTTGTTGCAGCATCCGCCCTGCCCTACTTCCTGCTCTGGCTTCACCTGGGGTGGGCGGGGCGGTGATTTCCCGGGCCGCGATCTGCGCTGCTCTCGCGAGAGCTCCCCCTTTTCCCGGCCGGCGCGGAGCGAGGTGGGTGCCCTGGCCTGGGCCGCCGTTTCCCCGCTGGGGCTGCCGCGATACGGGACCGGGCGTGGAGCAGGGCTCCCGGCGGCACCGCGGCGTGGGGATGCGCCCGATTATCGCTCGCCCGGGGCGCGATGGCCGCCGGGGCGCCCGGGGCCGAGGGTGGCCGGCCGGTGGGGTTTCCCTCTTCCCTCGGCCGGCGGTGCCCCTTGGGAGGAGGGGGCTGGGGCCGGGAGCAGGTCTCAGGAGTGCTGCTCGCCTGTAGAGCGACTCGCGGGGCTCTGGGAGTGGTGGCGCCGCTCCCCTGGGCTCCCGGGGCCTTGCAGCGGGCCCCGAGGTGGGCAGGCCCCGCGCTCCCTGGGACACTTTTCCTGTGGCCTGGTCGGCACCCTCTGGTGCGACGTGCTGGCGCTGGCCCGGCCCGTGGGGCGTTCTCTGGCTTAGTTTTGGAGCGTGTGGCTGCGCAGCCGGATTGCAGAGTCCTGGCTGTGTTAGGAACAGGTGACACGTGCTTGGTGGCAGCCGAAGTGTTCTTTTGCGTTGCAGAAAGGCCATGTTCAGCTCTAGCGCCAAGATTGTGAAGCCTAATGGCGAGAAACCAGATGAGTTCGAGTCTGGTATATCCCAGGTATGTGGCTTTTCCTTGTGCTCTTTGGTAACTCACTTCACGTTACAGAGACAGTTGTCCAGACCCTAAACTTTGAGGTTGATCCTGTCAACGTGTTTTCTTTCCTAGTTTTACTTGGGTACTGAGTCAGTTAGCCTCTGTTTCCATCAGTTAAACTTGTTGGATGTTGATGTGTCTTCTAGGAAGTTGTCTTTGATATTTACTGCGGTTAAAAGTCTGTATCTGCTCTTTGGCACTGTGGACACACTTTGGTCTCAAGTGTTCTCGTGAACTGAAGTGTACACAATGGATTATTCTGTAACTTCACTTTTGTAGGCTCTGCTGGAGTTGGAAATGAACTCCGACTTAAAGGCTCAGCTGCGGGAGTTGAACATCACAGCAGCTAAGGTAGGCTGGACCTTCTCTGCTAAGAACTGGGTGGTGACTTCTTCTGTGAGTGTTTAATTTTTGTGGATGTTAATGTACTAGATGTATGGTGTGTTAAGCCATTATGGCCTGTGATGGTTTTGTTATGTGCTGTTGGGGTTTATCTTCTGGTATTTGCTACTAGCACATAGGATTCTATAATAATGTTTTTCTTAGAAACTAATCTGAAAAGTCACTGTAAAAGCCCAAATAGCAATTCAGTGTGTTAAATAAAAGTATTCAAAAATGACGATTCTACTTTGCATCTGCAGACTGGGTTTGGGGTCTGAAACTGGCTAGAAATTTAAGCTAAAATACCCTTTATAAAAGAAAATAGTTGTGAGTTTCTTATGTGCAGTTAATAGGTGGTAGGTGAATTAAAGAAATAGACTGAGTTGATCATGTAGCTTAGCCTGCTTGTATATTTCAATTTTAAATCATGTAGGCAGCTGAAACATCAAGAAAGAAGAAGAAGGCAATTATTAGAAAAGAAGAAAGAAAATTAGCATTAGAATTTGTCAGCCTGGGAGACTGGATGGCAGCAATGAAGCTGCAATCAGAAACTTGTATGGTCTGCTTTTGGTCCTTTCCCAGGCCAGTACAGAGGGGCCTGACTGCTTAGAGTTGAGTTAAAGAATCTTGGAATGCAGAAAGCAGCTTGGTGTATGAGCTGAGGGGCCCTCAAAAGAAGCCACATCTCTGTGTAAGTCCAGCAATGCCTGGTGTCCTTAGTGAAGGGCTTTTAGAAACGTCTTTGCTGTTTACTTAGCTGCTTCATTTTGTGAGAAATCTCCCATGGGCATCTGAGTTGGCTTATATGAGAAGGTTGCTGGTGATAAACAATTCATCCTTCCATTCTGTTGGAGAATGAGGATGTCTCTGTAGCCAGTTTAATGGGAGAAGTGCCTTGTAAACCTATGCAAACTTTGGGTTTGATCAACTACTGGAGAGATTAACCAAGGGAGAAGTAACTTGTCCTAGTGTATTGTATTAGTATTTGGAGGGGTGACAAATGTTTGGATTGAGTAGTGATGCAGGCCTAGGCAAGTGGTGGACAGAAGGTGATTTCCATGAAGCAGAAGATGAAAAGTAGGAGATTTATTTCCCTAAACTTTTTCTGAAGTCTCCATTAGAGGCAAGTAGTTTTTGAAAGTTTGTATCAGCACAACTGCAGATGTGATGATAAGCATTCAGTATAGTTACGGTTCTATCACCTGAGTCTCATCCTGCAGAAGGAATGGGCTTTACTGCTTAGAGGATGTGATTTTGAAAGGAGTGGTGAGATTTATTGCCTGATCAATCCTTCACAGCAAAACAAGTGCTCTGATAAAAGTTCTTCTGTTCAGTGCTTTATCTGTAGAGCATTAAGGCTCTCTGATGTCTCCCTGCCCCATAGAGTCAGAAGCAAGCCTATCAATATCTCAGAGAATTCACAGTCAAACCAAACATTATTTCTCGACCCTCAGCTAATGTTTACTTTGCACTTCTGTTTCAGGAAATTGAAGTAGGTGGTGGCAGAAAAGCCATCATTATCTTCGTACCAGTTCCTCAGCTGAAGTCCTTCCAGAAGATACAGGTGCGGCTAGTTCGGGAGCTGGAGAAGAAATTTAGTGGAAAACATGTGGTGTTCATTGCTCAGGTAAAAAAACCCAAAACTTTAGAATCACAAAAATGTTGGTTTGAAGGGATATCTGGAGGTGATCTAGTCCAGGCTCATGCATGTTCCAGTGTTGCATTACCCATTCTAGGTAACAGTCATAGTAATTGTACCAGCAGGAAATGTAATGAGTGTCCAGTGGATGTTAGCTAAAATGTTTTCAGCTGGCAACAGTGGAAACTTGGTGAGATGGGAAGTTCTTCCATGGAGGATAGAACTTTTTTGTTCTGGCCTCTCTTACTCCTTCAGAAGTTTGATGCACAAAGCTTAAAATAAAAGGGAGTAAGTATTAATGGCAACCTTGCTACACTTAGACAATCCAGGCACTTAAAATATAAGTTACTAGGAAAGGAGGAAAAAAAAAACTAATGCAAGTTCTAAATATATGGCAGGAGCTAGGATAAAAAGGTGTTGGAGTGATCTCTGGGAGTACTTAAGGGTTGGACAGACTAGGAGATCTGTTTGCAGAGTGGGAATTGGTTAGTCTGAAGCTAGCTAAACATCTTTAATATAATTTTAAGAGCCAGAGCACCTTACCCTCAATCTTTATATGGCCAAGAAGATTTATTTTAAGGAAGTGCTCTGGCTCACTTCACCTAAAGGTTCTTCACCTAGAGGGCGGTTGAGCACTGGAACAGGCTCCCCAGGGAAGTGGTCATAGCACCAGCCTGACAGAGTGCAAGAAATGTTTGGGCAATACTTTCTGGCCCATGGTGTGACTTGTGGGGATGGACTCCGGTCCTTGTCAGTCTCTTCCAATTCAGCAGAATCTGTGATTCTGTAATCCAATGAGGATTCCTTATTGGTTCAGTGATCTGTGTTTTAGAAGGGAACATGTGCTTTTGAGTATGACATGACCTAATTTGGATTATGGTAACCCCATCATGAATACAGTCATGGAGAAGATGTGATGGTAAAAAATATTGCGGATGGCTAAAACTGCATCTAGAATGTTTTAAAACGTCCACTCTTGCAGTAAGGAAGTAGAAAATAAGTTTTGCTGACCTAACATTTAGATCCTAGTTTTGGGACAGGTTATATTTAAGCCAGGGTTTGATCTGGATTGTGCAATAGTTCTTATTATTAAAACTAGCATTTCAATCTCAGATGTCACCTAGCTGTCTGTGGAACTGAGCTCACAGCTCTGGTTTGCACCAGAGGCTCAGTCTGCAAGAAGTTTAAAATTCCCTGGGATTTCTGTTCCCAAGGAAGTGTGTTTACAGTGCTGATGCGACACAGTAAACTACTGTAGTTGTATTCCTGGGGAGAGGAGATGAAGTACAAATCTTTTATTTCAGTGCATTGAATACAGGAGTAGTAGTTGAGAAATATAGCAGTACAGCACTTCACCTTCTGCAGGTAATTCTTGTTCTCTAGTTTCTAATGCTGATGTAACTTAAGGTATACTTAAGTCTACCTTCTTGGCTTTTCATGCATTGGTTTCTAGTGTAGGGGGAGAAGGTGCATGTGCTGAGGATGTTTCTGAGTTCATTGTAACCACCAGTTACTGAGAAATGCTTTTTGTTTTTCTCTTGCCTTAATAGAGAAGGATTCTGCCCAAGCCAACAAGAAAAAGCCGCACAAAAAACAAGCAAAAGCGTCCGAGGAGGTTTGTAAATGATACTGATTCACTATGACAGCCTTCTTTTGTACTTGGTAGTTTAGTCAAGTAATGATTAGTTGAGTTTTTGAAAAGTCATTCAAATGATTGGGTGGTCTTGTCTTTTCTCCTACTGCTTGAAACAGTATCTGTCATTTGCCTGCTAAAGTGTTCAGTAGAAAGCTCACCTTTGGGCACTGTGTTGCATTTCTTAGCACTCAATTTTTATTTTCAGCTACAGCTGTAGCAAATTTTTAGCTAGCAGTGCTGGCTTAAGTAACCCCAACCTGCTGTCTCTGTTACCACAGTGTGCTGACGAGCTATTTTTTTTTAAGTTGTAGGAAGAGCCTCTTCCACATCACAGGTTAGACTGTGCTGAAGTCAAGGCTGGCACACTGAAGGGGATGCAATGAGGGAGAGAGTGGCTGAGGAGGGGTGTAGGTATGAGTACTAGTCCCTCTGGATATGAATTTGATAGCAATAGTGTAGTCATTTGTGTTAAATGGCCTCCCTACTCTCATCTAGTCACTTGATTGCTAGACATGCAACACTGCTGTGTCTCTGTGGATGTCAGTGCCTCATCTATATGTTGCTATATCATTATGTAAGTTTGTGCCTTAAAAATTTGCTCTGTTTATGACACGTGGCATGTCTTGTAGCTTCTCCCAGCCCCCTCCCCAGTATTATACCTGTATCATATGTTACTGTATTTTGCCGTCTTTGGGCATGGATTTTAAAAGTCCTGCCTTTGGAGGATTCTGCTTGTGTTCTATTAAAACTAGCACTGTGCAGTGGTTAGAGAAGTTGGCACTTGTGTCTGAGTAGCATGCTGCCACTTTCTTCATGAGGGAAGGCAGGTGTACCCCTGTCTCAGCCTAAGATGAGATCAGGCTGCTGTGTTGTGGATGTCTGTCTCCCTTAGCTATGCCAGTCTCAGCAGGTGTGAAGTGCTGCTCTAGACACAGGTGTGTTGGTTACTAGTGATACTGCCCTGAAACTGCACATCAGGATGCTGCGGATCAGAAGGCTTACTAGTCCAGTAGACTCAAGTAAAATAACCTGGGCCACCTTTTCTCTTGTTGGCTCACTTCTGGACAGTTCAGGAACATGCATGTAGATTTCAAACAGTCTGCTAAACATGGACTCAATTGACCAGCTAGTCTTTTTCTGTATTGCACTGGTCTTGTAAGCTGCTTGGGTTTAGGCAGATGAAGAAACCAGTGTTTCCAAAACTAGGTCTCCCATGAATGTACTCTGTGCAGCTGAGGATACTTACATACTTAAAACTCTTCCAGTCAGTATCTCTGGCAGAGTTGCAGATGGAGCGATTTCATTTTGATTTAAATATTTATTAAATGTGTAGAAATAGAGAATGTTTCAGGGCTGTTTCCACAGAACAATGTATGCTCTAAAAGGTCAGAAACCTGGCTGCTTTTTCTTGTGCAGTCATTAAGTTTCTGCACTCTATAGAATTTAGCTTTTCTTTTTGCATGCCCTGTGATAGTGTTGTTTTGTCACGCTGTGCCATTAAAGAGAAAAAACACTGAATTTTCAGCCAAAGCATGCTATGGAAGATTTAAACTTGTCAAACAGGAAAGTTTTCAAAAGGATGTGTTTTAATGATACAAATGTGACGTTTCAGCCGTACACTTACTGCAGTGCACGATGCTATTCTTGAGGACCTTGTCTTCCCAAGTGAAATTGTGGGCAAGAGAATCCGCGTAAAACTGGATGGCAGCAGGCTTATAAAAGTCCATCTGGACAAAGCACAACAGAACAATGTTGAACACAAGGTAAATAAACTTACTTTCTCATGCAGGTGAAGTGACATTGTACGTGTAGGGGTTGGTTGGGTTGTTCTGTTTGTTTTTTGTTGTTTTTCATGTGAAGCACTTAGTTTTGGCCTTAAACAGATGTGCTCAGTAAAGCCTGCGCTTTGCTTGTTTTCTGGCCGGGGAAATGGGAGGCTTGTGTTTGGGCCTGCTTAGCTCTCAGGGTCTCACATTGTTGCAAATCAGAGAGGGCCCAAATACTTTAGAGGAAATGTATCTTTTTGTGTAAATCCTCAGCTACCTGAATGTAGAAGAAAATAATTGGCATCACAATGAAGATACACTGGCAAATAGTATAGTACCTTAAGTATGTTAACTTTGAGTTATCTGTTTACACAGCATATATAAACAAGATTTATTTGTCTTCACAGGTGGAAACATTTTCTGGTGTGTACAAGAAGCTCACAGGCAAAGATGTGGTGTTTGAATTTCCAGAATTCCAGCTGTAAAATGCAAAAAAATGGCTGAATAAACAACTGTTCATATAACAGAGTAATTTCATTTAAATTTTGAATTCCATAAACACAGATAGGGTTTAACAGGTTCGTGGCACTTTGCCACAGTCTGGAGAGTGGCACCTGTGAATCAAAGTATTAAGTCCCCAGTATTTTAGTGATGGCCCTCTGAGGTTTTTCTTGGCACTGTTGTAACACAACTAGACAAAGAGTCCAGAGTCTCCACAAGAATTCACACTGAAAAGCCTAAGTCTTCCAAATCTCACCTGGGGAAAATACAGAGAATTACTATAGAGCAGTGGAGCTCCTCATATTTGCACATGAGGTATCAGTTGGAGACCTACATGTTCCTCATACTGGAAGAAGTCAACTAGCAGGTGGTGTGTGACTTATGAAATATGTAGAAATAGCATGTGGATAAGGGGTTTGAATTCTTAGGAAATAGGTTGGGGGAGGTATTGGTTGATTTTGAGGTAACTTAACTTGCTCTAAATGGCAACATTCCCTATCAGTTCTTAGCTAAAAGCATGCTCTGTAGCTTCTCACTCTTCAGACCGAAATGGGAAGGAATTTTTACTTCTGAGTGCTTGACTACATCACTGGACAAAAACTAAAAGTTTTTAGATACTGAGCTTGCTTTCAGAAATTTTTTTTTTGGGTGATGTTTTAGTGTGGTTCTGTACGTGCTTATTGATATAGGGAGAGGTGGGGAAAGACTAGATGTGTCAGCATCCAAAGGCTGATACTGTCTTAGAAACACTACATTTTTGACTTCAGTGTTTGTGTTAAAGAACACTTTACACAAGCTCAGGGTGGTGTTGGTCATGTCAAGTTCTGAGCAAATTATATGTATTTAGTACTTGATTGTACTAAACATAGTATTAGGAGTAAGTGTTTAACACAGTAAAAGACAACTTTGAAATCAGTCTATTAAGTGGAGAGCTAAGTTGGGAACAAGTTGTGTGACAGGAGCACTTAACTTGTATTTTCCTACCTGAGAGTAGATGGCGGACAAGTGCCACTCACTGAGGGTCTTTGTACCTTTACTTTTTCCATTTACAGTAGTTTTGGTTGCTTCCCATTTGACACCTCTTCTTTAGCTGTGGAGAGCTAAATGGTTGAGACAAGTTCTGCATTGGTTTTGTATTGAAAAAATGAAGACTTTGAAAGCTACAGCATGACTTAGGGCAGGATGGATAAACCCGTGCTTGTTACTGTTGGTGCCGAGAATGCAAAGAGAAGGAAAAGGTGCCCTGTTGCAATTAGTAGTTAACTTCCTGTTACTTGCTGACAAGGCTTGAATATTTGCACAAAAAGCAGGCTGTATCTTTGAAGAAGTTTGTTTACCTTACGGCCTTTTCCTATTTCCAAACTTCTGTCTCTGGAGAATAACTTAAATCCTTATTTATTCCTTGACTGTTTATTGTTCGTCTTTAATGATTCAGCAGAAGTGAATGCATCACCTTCCCTTAGAATCAGATGAGAGGAGTTGTAGGTATTTTATAACCCCAAATCCTGTCTGCTTGTGTGGAGAATAATTGTAAAAGAACTTAAAATAGAGGAGCTGCACCTTTTGAATTCAAGTTTCCATTGCAAAAATGGGTATTACTCAGATTGGAAATGCCATCTTGTCTAGTCCCCCCAAAATATGGTCTTGAGTCAGACACATTACTAAGCTTTCCACTAAAACAGTCACAGATGGCAGCCTGTGCAAATAGACCTTAGCTGGTGTGGGCTGAAGAAGCAGCTTGGGGAGTATTTGGGGACTTACCAGATGTTAACTACCTTTAGTTAGAGGTGGGTGAGTCTGCTGGGGCTGTGCAACCTCTGCAAGGAGAGGTGATCCTCAGCAGGCTTTGCTAGACAGCATTTCCTGTTTCATCGGGAAATGTAACTAAGGTTTCATCTCTTCTTAGTAGTAAAAATGTCAGTTGAGTTTCTTTTGAAGTGCTGGGAGGGGGTAAGCAGGGGAGGAGAAATCCAGTAAACTGAACATAAAGATTGCAAACGTTCCCAGGCATTACCAGCTGGCTATAGATTTTTCTTGGCTCTTGTTGCAAGCCCTCTTGAACTACATGATATGCGAAGGCTCACAATGGCCCCATAAGCAAATTCTTTGAGGGAAAGGATAATGCTGTCAAAGCTCTATGGTTTTTACATCAACTAAGCTACTAGGAAAGGTGAATTTTTGTGGCATAAAGCTACAAGGCTGTGTGTTTGCAAAAGACTTTAGTTTTTGTTTGCCTTTATTTACAGACTCCCTTGTGTGTTTGTGTCAGTGATAGGGTTGGACAACTCCCTCTATCCCTTGACAAGCATATTAAGTGCATGCCTGCAATCTGGAAAGTCAGTTTGATGCCATCTGGTCAAGTGCTAATGAGGTTGCTGGAATGCTAATGTCAAGTGTTACCTTAACCTAAGCAAATTCCATGTGAGATGATGCTAGACTTTTCCTATAGCCTTCATATGTTGGCACAGTTGAACTCTGAATGTGTGATCGATCACGAGTTCTGTCAGCTGCTCTGAGTGAAAAAGCAGTGGGGCATTCTGTACCAAGACTGTGCAGCAGTAGTACGTGGGTAGTATCAATGTGGAGAGACAGCCATATACTGAAGTTCTTTCCTGTGATGGCT
The DNA here is from genome assembly GCA_013397375.1 of Toxostoma redivivum. Taxonomy (NCBI): domain Eukaryota; kingdom Metazoa; phylum Chordata; class Aves; order Passeriformes; family Mimidae; genus Toxostoma; species Toxostoma redivivum. Next base: position 395,989 of record VXBI01001943.1, read on the forward strand.
CCAAATGAGAAGCAAGGGCTTTACATCTGTTAAGTGCTCATGGGACTTTCACCTAATCTTAGAGCTTCAATTGTTTATTTCATATGAATCCTTTCACAGTATCTTCAAATATTTTTGCCTATGAGGAAGACGGTTCCCTGGTGATTTTTCTTCAAAAAGGTGTGTAGATGTGTCACAATTCTAGTGTAACAGAACTTGCCTAAAGTGTTGGATGGTAAGTGCTTGACCTATCTTGTATTAATAGGGTAACTTGATATATGATAACATCATGTCTGAGTAGCCCCTCTTGAGTGTTAAGTGGGAACAACTGGTGAGTTTCAGTGTAGTGATCTCATGCCAAGCAGCATTCAAAGGAAATCCTATCACTTCTGCATTGTGGACTGAAAATCTATTTCCTATTCCTCTGTTTCTCCTGAATTTTCCAAGAGGAGGACTGAGCATCTGAAGGTCAGAGCAATGCTGAGAAGCTAGACCTTTTCCAGACTGTGGGATGTCCTCTCTAGGCCATTAGACGTTTTTCAGAATGACAGAAAAAAGATGTCGATGACAGAAAGTTTGGAAGCTTCATAAAATGAAGGCTGGTGGTCGGGCTGAGGGGAGGGTGAGTTTCCCTGTCTCCAGTAGGGGCTGACTGCAGCACTGATCAGTGTGAATAATTCACTGCTGTTTAACAAAGTGCCTTTGTCCTGCCCTTTGCTGCCTGCCTTGAGGGTGCTCCTGTGAAAACCCTGCTGACATGAACATCTATGTACTAGTACTCTGTTCCCTAGAGATACAAGTAGAAGACCTTATTTATGTATTGCCATCAAGAGGAGAAAGTTTGTTGGATTTGTTAAGTCTATGAGTTCATGTATCCCTTCCTCTACCTTCCAGTTACTCCTTCTTTTCAGGAGAATAATTTTTAAGCTTATTGTCATGCAGTTGCTACTTCGTGTTGCTAAATTATTAATAGTTAACATTTTTAATTATTGCATATTGAGTTAACATGTGGCTCAGTTGTGATCTGCCCCTGGAGGAGCAAAAAGTATAAATCCAAGCACTGAGGAGATTATTCCAGTTTTAGAGATGACTAACAAAAAGCAGAATTGCTGCAGTGAATACTGCTTATAAATTTTTATACAGAAAAACTAAGTTCAACATCACTAATGAAGAAGAAGGCCAAGTTTTGCACAGTTGCAAGTGAAGTTAATCCTGTATTGATGTGGCCACACTGATCTTTTCTGCCATACATCTCATGTACTGCACAAAAGAGGCAGTAAGGAGAGCTGCTGTTCTCTGTGCCCACAGAGGGCAGAGGTGCTGGGGCAGTGCTAAGATGTTCAGATGGCAGATGGATATCTTCACAGGGACAGATCTACAGGCTGTGTTTTACCAGGATTGTCTTAAGGCTTAATAAAGTTGTTTCCTATTTTCTTGGCTAAGTGGGTACTGTTAAGTGAAGCAAAGGGAACGGGACACATAGTTGTACTGCCCTGAGAGCAGAAGAGGGGTTGCACCTGGCGTGCTTGTGTGCGTGTCTGCACCATGGAGGAGCCCTTTATCTGCTGCATCTTCTTGCCACTTTTAGGAGTTTCTTGGGGGGGTGCCCTGGGAGGCCTAATAAGGGCTGGTTAGTGAGGCAGTTCTTACTTTCAGTAATTAGAACAGCATTTGTGATGGCTTGCAGTAAACTGAGCTCTCGCAATTGAGCTCAGATATTGATTTCTTAAAGAGTCTGGGTATTGGAAATTTTCATCCTTTGGAAAAATCTGATTGGGAAATGCTGGTACCATTGAATGCTTTGCTAAACCAAAGGGAGAATCAGGGCATTGCCATCTTCTCTTAAGATTTTAAAAATAACCATTGTGTTTTTGAATAGATGCTGTGTTTAATCCTCTTACAGATACAAAGATAATGCTAATTGGCTGCAAAGTATAGAAGAACTTTCCTGGATGCTTCTAAAATGTATAAGAATATTTTTCCTGTTTTCTAAAAGCTTTTTATTGTCCTTTTACAACCAGTTGGATTTTATCTGCACAGTTTTGGTTTGGTTTGAATCCAAGAATTCTACTAGTTGTGTCAATGTGATATTTAGCCTGAATTTAAAGGCTGAGGAAAAGTTGTTAGTGGGTCAAGCTGAGGTAGCTGGCCTAACTGGTGTCTTGCTGTATAGAAACATAGGATGGTTTAGTTTTCAAGGGACCTTAAGGATGTTCTACTCTAGCCCCCCTGCTGTGGGCAGGGACACCTTGCTCTGGATAAAGTTGTTTAAAACCCCATATAACCTGGCCTTGAGCATCTCAAGGAATGGGGCATCCACAGCCTCTCTGGGGAGCCTGTTCCAGTGTCTCAACAATTCACAGTAAAGAATTCATAGTATCTAATATAAACCTGCCCTCTTGCAGTTTGAAGCTTTTCTGCCTTGCTCTGTCACTGCACGTCCTTCTAAAAAGTCCCTCTCCGGCTTTCTCTTAGCCCTACCCTTTTAGGTAATGGAAGGTGCTCTAAGGTTCCTCAGGAACCTTCTCCAGGCTGAAGAAGCCTGACCCTTTCAGCCTGTGTTCATTAGAAAGGTTCTCCAGCTGAGTTCTGATCGTGTTCATTAGTGTTCCTCTGGACTCATTCCAACAAGTCCACATTTTTCTTATGTTGGGGGTCTCAGACCTGGATGCAGCACAGCAGGTAGGCTATCATGAGAAAGGAGGATAGAATCACTTCTCTCAACCTGCTGGCCATGCTTCTTTTGATGCAACCCAGGATGTGGTTGGATTTCTGGGCTGCAAGGGCACATGGCTAGCTCATGTTGAGCCTCTCATCAACCAACAAGCTGTTCTTCTCAGGGCACTTCTTGATCCATTCTCTGCCCAGTCTGTGTTTATGCTTGGGATTGCCCCAACCCAGGTGCAGGATCTTGCATTTGGTGTTTTTGAACTTCATGCGGTTTGCACAGGCCCATCTCTCAAGCCTGTCAAACGAGTCTCCTGTTTCTTTGCAGAGAGGACTCACATTTTCCTTAGTCTTCCTTTCATCACTGATGTACTTAAAAAAGCTTTGCCTTAGATGTCCCTGGCCAGATTTAATTCTCTCAGGGCATGTTAGCTTTCCTAACATGATCCCCTTGTTGCTCAGACAATCTCTATTCTTCCCAGGCTACCCATTCTTGCTTCCACCCTTCAGGCTTCCTTTCTGTGTTTCAGTTTGTCCAGGAGCTCCTTGTTCCTCTGTACTGGTGCCCTGTGGCCTCATACTGTGGCCTCTGAAGGCTGTCTTTCTCTATCCAGCAAGGGTGGCTGAAAGACTTGGGAATCAGCTCGTGAAAGTGCTACAGTGTCCTGGACAGGCATGTTAACATAATAAAGAACTTAATAACCAGCAGCTATTGTGACCTGGTGATGACCTAAGCTGCTCTCACATGGTCCATACATCAGTACCCCAGTTTGCACATAGTAGCCTGTGTGATTTAGATGATGCACCAATATGGCTACACAGTTTCCAGTTGGTTTTTGGGGTCGGAAAAGGTTACTTATGCCCTTCTGTATGGGGACTATAGCTTTCTCTCCCATGAGAAAGAAAACCGTGTGCTTGCTTTTTCTTCCTTTCCCTAGAGAAAGCACTTTCACTGGATTTGTAATGTTTGCCCTTTCCTTTTGAACTCTGGTGATTTATGTTTGTTTTCACTTCTGCTTCTCTGGTGTTGAGTCTTACCTTTTCTACCAACTTTCCCTGAATGACTCTGTTTCTCCACTGAGTTCTGTTTCTGTCCTCAAAGTTATTTGCCTATGTTTACAGGGAGAGTAGATATGTATGTAAATGGAGTTGTCTTTGCCACGGTAATGTGATCTTCAAAGGCTTGGACTACAGTCACTTTGCTGCATTCTTTACATAAAATAAATAAAATGTTTGTCTTGGCAAGTTTCTGCCAACAGAGTACTGCAAGGGCCCAGTCCTGCTAATTGCCTTCTGCTCCCACTGAATTGATGGGGCCTGTATGCATAAAAAATGAACTTTATATTTAGAGTTACATGGTTCTTAGACAGTTATGTTCATGTTCTACCATTTTGTTCTTTCTGAGGTAATCTGGGAATGATCATTGGCTCTTTAACTGTTCATGACCATTTGGTGTGTGTTAAAAAACAGGAGTCCACAGCAGCAGGGGAGGGTAACTAGGTTCCAGTCCAGCATGGAAACCTGTATGTAGGTAGTCCACAGGGAGTCTTGAGTATGAAGCATCACTATCTCTTTTTGTACCTGTTTTTGTCTTTGCTGTTAAAGCTGGTTAAAGTGTGTGCTGTGTTGTGGGCTAACAGAACAGGAGCTGTCGTGGGCAAGGAGGCTGCACACCCCAGACTTAGAGAGAGGTTTGCTGGGAGAGAGGATATATGTAGTGTCAAGAACAAAGCAGGAGGAGGGTACAGCAGTACTGCGTTATCAGCTTGTACTGCAAGCCCCACCACAGCACAAAATTCTCAATGGAGTGGACCTACACCTCAAAAGAGATCTGAAAAGTGATAAAGAAGTGAGCGTACAGATGATAGTACTGCAGCTCTTTTCTAGCCCCTCAGTCTAAAACCTTTTCTGTGTTCTGATACTTTCCTGATCTTGGGACTCTGGAAGATGGAAAGGAACCTCCCACTACTGCCCTTAGCTCCTGTCCTGGTTTTCCAGGAAGAGGTCACATATTGTGGGTTACCCAGACTTCCAGCCTAGTGGGTACTTTCTTATAGGATGACCCCTCAAACATTACCTGGAAGAACTGGGAAGAGGGAACGTAGCACAAGATGGAAGGAGACAGATGATTCACAGGATTTTTTTTTGTAGCTATCAGAGCTACAGTCTTACAAATACAGCAGCTTTTCATCAGAGGGTGTTAATTGATTTAGTCTCTAATGGTATTCTCTATTTGCCCTGAAAATCTAGAGTGAAGCTGTTTGTATATGTTGAAGTATAAGCTGCTGTAACTGAGGGGGGTATTCTCAAAATCCCACTTCCCAGAATCAGCTAGCCCCAGTTTTTTGCTGCTTGAATGTGGAGTACTGTGGTTTATCCAGACTTCAAACTAGTCTAGCTGTTAGGGTAAAAACCAGAGGTGTACAACTACTTAGAAGCTGTAGTGAAATAGCACTGAAGTTGTATCAAAAGGTGTTTAAAAAAAAACCCACAAAATTTCATGAAGATGCCTGCCATTGTGGATAATTTAGCATTTTTGTTGTTGTGGGGTATTCAGACATGGTTCTGAAATAGTTGCCTGTTTTACTTAAATCAAGAATGCTGCAGCATATTCTTGCAATTGGAAGAATAGAGAGAATTTCAGCAAGGGAGACTGTTAATTATCCACACAAGATGATCACATTCAGTGCTGTGTTTCATGTGTTTTCATATCTGCTGAAGCAAAGCAAGAAGAGTGTTGTGCTGGGGCGGTGTGCATGCATGGCTTAGAGCTGAATAGATGTAAATGGTTAAAAAGGGGTTCTCTGCTAGAGAGGAGGAGGGGAAAGTTACTGTGTATTCCCAAAAAAGTACATTCCCAAAATAAAAAGCTTACATCATGGACCTCTTCAGTTTTCCCACACTTCTTCCCTAATTATTGTCCTGCAGGACAGCTGATCTATTTCAAACAGGAAGCTGTTTACAGATAACACTTGCAACTGTTTTGTCTGATTTGTTGAACCGTCGAAAAGCAAAAGACAACCTCTTTTCAAATTAAAAACTGTCAGACTTCTGTAAACAGCAGCAATGAGGTTCATCTGTGTAGTGTCCCTGCAGGCACAGAGCGTTGTGCAGCTCCCATTCTCTAAGCAGCCATAAGGTAAGAGACTTTTTGCTTTCACTCTGTGAAAACATGTAGAGGAAAAATCTGGATGTTTGTTAGGGGGCTGCTTTGTATATGGCAAAATATGATTGACAATCCCCAGATAGAAGGGGAAGGTAACGGAAAAAAGAGTTTGGTCGAGTCTATCGGATAACATTGGACTTTTCTATTGAGAAGCACCCATGTGGGTTAGATCACTGAATGCCATTTTAGTTTAGGGGAGGTTGTATTTAAAATGTACAAATGCCATTGGAAGAGCTCGCTTTCCTTTTAGCAGGGAAGGACAAAACTGTATATGAATTTTAACTTCTCCTACAATTGAAACATTTTAATTCATTCTTGAGTTGTAATTCCTGGTAATAGGAGTTGTCTGTTTTCCACTTTAAAAAGTGATCTTTTAATACAACTGCAAAACAGAGAATTAAGACTGGTATTGCAGAAGTGAAGGTCTAGTAAGGGCTGGAATTATGTCGCTGGATAATTACAGAGCAATCTTAGTGAAAAACAAATCATGTCATGAGTAGTACCATGCAGAAATGCTTAGTGAGATACAAGGGTGTATAATGATACAAAATCTTGGTCCAAGTGAGCAGGAATATGAGAGTAAGTCATACTTGAGTAAGCAATAGGGCACATGCCTGCTTTTCAGTCATGAGCTGTGAAAACTAGGATTCATGATGGACTTGCAAGTTTCCTTTCTGGCCTCTATGTGTTTAGTATAAGCAGTGAAATTTTGGAGAGGATTTGGATTTCTAGCAAAATCAAATCACTGTGCATAACTGAATGCCTAACTTTACATGTCATACAGTGAAACAGAACAACTGGACTGGAAATACTATGACTTTGTCTATTGGTGTAAAACCAATACTCTTTGATTCTTGGGTATTGAAAGATTTTTAAAATGCTGCAAATGTAAAAACTGTTGCCCCATTTTTCCTCTCAGTACCTGAGATCTTTCTATTTCATATCTATGTGCTTGTTTACATGATATGAACATTTAAGGTATTATAGTAATCAGAAAATATAAAACAAACACTGATTTAAAGATCACACAATGATATTATCCCTAAAATTTTACTATGTTACTGATGCAGCATAAATAAGGTGTGCCAGTGTTGTAGACAAGAAGATTTACAAGCTGAATATTCCTTTTAAAAATGCTTGGACTATCTTACATAAAATTCTTAGATATATCTGTTAAAATGAAATTATTGCTTTAATTAGTACATGACAGATAGTGTGTAAGTTAAATTCATAGTCAAAATAGCATTTTAAACATGGAATAGCCCTACAGTAAATGGAGAATTGCTCTGTGGAAGCAGCAGGAATCTACTATGTTATTTCTAATTGTATGTTATTTTAAGATTTTTTTTTTCTGATTATTTTGAGTGATTTTACACTGTTTCTAAAGCTCTTTTTAGTCATCTCTAGGGCTGTCCAAAATTTTTTGAGCCAGAATCCTTTTGAAGTAGGGAGATTTTTGGCAGAGTAGCTTTCTAAAGAAAAGTGTCAGTTTTCTGGGATAGTTCAGTTCTTTTGTCAAATTATTTTGGCTGAAAACCAGGACAACTTAGCCAAAAATATTCTCATGGTATCTCTTGGGAAGTGTAGTTTGTGCTTTGCACTGCATTTCACTACTGGCTGAACTTCACAGCTGAACCATGCTTCCCATAAGGCTGTGTGGTCAGGGTCTCACTATTTTAATTTCCCTTGAAAAAAGGAGTGTTAGGGTGTATTTTGGAAAAGTTAGTCTCGTGAAAAAGGCCCAGACTGGGCTCATAAGGCATCAGCTGGTTGATAACTAGTTGGCAGCTTCTTAAAATTCGAGTGTTTCCTTCTGATTTGCACAAGCCACAGGCCATCCTGGTTTTCAGCCATGAGAGTAGGACCCTTCAAGAGAGTGTCAGCAGAAGGTTTAAAGCCTTTTGATGTTTTTAGCCATGCAAACACCTGTACAAGGGAGAGAACATTTAATAACATTACCAAGGCTTTGCTAATGCTTCTGCCAATTTTTGTGCTAAAAGTGTTCCATTTTATATATTTGGAACTGAAAAATACAAGGAAGTATGGCTGGATTTTAAGATCTTTTAAGAACCCTTAAGTCAAAAGGAAAGCAACCTACTAGGATCCTGAAGCTTTAGAAAGAGGTGGTTTTGGAAATCCAGCAAGATATCATCTCACCCATCAAAATGCATCTTCAGAAAAATCTAGTCCTGGGTCATTTGCCTATAGTTGTATAAGATGTCTGTAGGCAAGAAAAGAACAGAAACTGGTCTGCTTGAGCACTTTATCAGTGTACCAGTCTCTTAATTTTTCCTTAAGATCCAAGGATCCTTAGCTTCTGGAATTATTTGAATGCTGCTTCCTCAAAACTTTATCAGAAGATTGGTTAAGAGGTCCATAGGGTGTCCTAGAGGTCAGGACAAAGCAGTATGACAAATGGTGAGGAGTTATAGGGTTTACAGTGGTTCCTTCTGCACTGAATCATAGAATGGTTTGGGTTGAAGGAACTTTTAAAGATTTACTCCAACAACATATGAATGAAACATAGACATGAATAAATAGTTTCTCAGTGCTGCAAGTTGTATACCAGACTCCAAACCAAGAACTGGCTATGCTTATGTGCAGTATGGAGTGAGTGGAGGAGGGCTAAGTGCTGAAGAAAGTGACTCACCACAGTCAGACAAGTGTGTGATGGAGATGGAAGCTTACCTTGAATTTGTGTGCTGAGTTGTCCTTCAAGCATAGAGATTTTGAAAAATGGCTTTGGGAGAAGTGTTTTCTGAAAAATAGACTGTTTCTACTCAGCTGTCACATAATAACCTGCTGTCTGGGACCACTTACCTGGGAAGTAGGAGGTCTAAATACAGCTCATTGCAGTGCCCCAAACCTCTACCTCCCATCTGCTGGAAAGGTGTCCTTGTTACTAACCAACATAGTAATTTGGTGTGCTTGTAGGAGACTGAATGATTTTGGATGTGTTTCCTTGATGGAAATGTGCTAAGTGGGAGAAGAATGTCTTATTATTCTCCTCAGGCAATATGTTGACTATCTCTGGTCTGTACAGAAAAGCTTAGGCGCTCAAGTTTTCCAGTAAAACCACAAGAACCTCCTACCTCTTAAGGTGGCTGAATTGTTAGGAGATGGTTTTGGATGCTTTGTTTGAACCTGGGATGAGGCTACAGAGATTGACTAAGAGGTAGTGTTGCCAGTATTGAACTTAAGCAGCCTCACTTGGAGGTTTAGGGGTGCAAAATGGGGGAAAAGCATGGAGAGTGGAAAGAGAAACTCCTTCAGCTTTGGCTGGTTTTTGAATAGGGACCTTGAAGAATGAAGCTGTACCCACAGATGTGCCTAAGTTCCTGTCTTTGGTCTTAAGCATGGCTCTCTCTGTGATTATTTTCTTTTTGTCCTGTTTGCTAATTGCAGAATAAGCATAAATAGCAACAATAACAACAACAACAACAAAGATCCTTCAGACAGTACTCTAAGATCTTCTGTTTAATTTGAGTGATTTTCAGGCTTAGTTGTGGACCACCCCAAAATCTCCTGTGATGATGCTGATGATTTTAGCAAATACTAAGACTTGCTGACAGTAGGTATGCATTTATTTATCTGGACTCTTTGGAAATGGTCTATGGGCCTCCAAGAGAGCATGGATGAGATGTTGATTTGATCTCCATCTGGTCTGAATGCCAGGGTCAATCTGCTCTTTGGAAGGACAAAATTATATAAGTGATTGTATAATTTTAATTCTACTTATATAGACAGTTTTTTTTATTATCATCAGAGGAAGTTTTGTAAGAGATCTAATTTTTTGGAATTAAGAGCTTTAAAAATTGATATGAAAGAGCTGGAATTGTTAGATGGCACAGTAATAATAGCCAATCAACTAAAAATATGAGACAAGAATCTAATGAAGGCCTAGCACAGGAAACAGGAAAAAAAATAGTGTCTTATTAAATAGGAGAAGAAAAATGTGTATCAATGAGCTTTCTTGTCAGAATGGTATTAATAAGAAAACATCTCTGGTGGCTCACTGGAGTGGAGTTATATTCAAGAAATGTTAAGGAAACTGATACTGAGCACATGTGGCAGAGCAAGAGAAGGACAAATGCTGCGTGCTGAGAGGATTCCAGGGTGCTGTCAGCAGCACCTGTACATGTATTTGCAGTGTTTCTCTCCAGCTAAACTGCAAAGAACTTGCAGTTTAAAGCTAATGTAGAGAGGAAGTGAGATGATGTAATGAGAGCCATGCTATGAGCTACAGCTGAAAAGACTCTTTATTGGAGATTATCTTCCTTTGCTGTTTAGTATCTTCATATCATGAATTTGGTTTATTCAGCCAAAAGAGAAGGCTTTGCGGTGACCTTCTAGTACCTGAAGAGAATTTAGAGGAAAGATGGAAAGGGACTTTTTAAAAAGGTCGGTAGTGACAGGATAGGGGGAAAGGGCTTTAAACTGAAAGAAGGCAGGTTTAAATTAGATATTAGAAAAATATTCTTTATTATATGATATATAGATTGATATGATATGTCAGAATTGCCTTTTATGTAATTGTGGAGTGTCAAAAAGTCTCTATTGTCGTTCTCTACTTTTATGTTGTACAAAGCCCATAGAGGGGCTTGGTGGGCAGCTGGTATCCAGCCAACCCACCATGTCTGACAGACTGTCTCCTAAACAATTCTGTATTTAAATGTGCATTTGCCTATTTACACTTCATGACAAGTGATTACATTCACACAGTTCCTTGATTTTAGGGAAGATGACATTAGGGACGTGCTGAGTACATGGACTTTCTGTTATGTATAGAACTGATGTCTCTGTATCTTTTTGGCAGCACTGAGTAACTGTGACAAGTCTTGGTTTTGTTTTCCCTGTTCATTTTTGTAAGTCGAGTGGTGGGTGTTGGGGTTTCAGGTCACCGAAACACCACTGAAGCCTTTTATTCTATTGGTAACTGCACAATCAGAACAGTAACATTAGTTTTTGCTTTTGTAAGTGCCCTATAAATTCTGAGCAGGCAAACGTGGAGGTTCAAGTAATCACTGCTTAGCTGTTCTGCAGCTTCTTAATTGGTGCACGGCTGCCCTCTGGTCATGTTCTAGCTGTGTGAAAGGTACATCTGCTGCTATCGTTAGAGAATTTGCTGAGTACCAAAGTAGGTGGAAATGCCAGTAGTTATCACTTACTTAACATAGCTTATTAAATTATTCCCCAGAAATGTACATTATTAAAATACAGAAATCTCTCAGGGCAGTTGGTTAGATGGAAGGACTTTAATGAAAAAATTTCAAAGGGGGTTGTCATCCTCAAGAATCTTTTGGTAGCGGAAGCATCATCGCATACAGTTAAGGGAAGTAACGCCTTCAGTTTATATGAATTCAGATAAACACTCTTGCTTGCAAATTGTTCTCTAAACTTTCTATCTGTTTCCTTCTGAATTTCATATTTCTTTTTCAAAATGAAATTACCAAAAGCATCTCAAACTGCATGCAATCCCTTGTAGTCCTCAGATTTTAAAAATATTTGTCAACCAATGCATTGTACATGGTAAAGTATTTTGAGTGCATATGTTGTGGTATGTGTAAGAACTGCTCTGGGAGGTTTTGCGGCTCAAAGATATTTCAGCTGAGCTCCTTTTGGCAATAGCTTTTACATTGGATCCTGACTATTGCCAATGATATAGACTGATTAGTGAAAATCTGCTGTAGCATACTAGTGTAAGAATACTTTGACTTTTAAGAACTTTGTTAATGTCTAGTTATGTGCAGGAATTGAGTGCCTTTGTGTGGGCTTCAACTAAGTCATATCAGATGCATAGAAACCTGTTTATTTTCCCACTGCATTTTGCTTCCACAACTATTTCTGTGTACCAACCATATATTTTCTATTAATGTGGGCAGCTGTTTTGGTAAGCTCCCCTTTCTTTTGCCTTCTTTCCCTTATTTGTATTTGGAAAAGTGTGTCAGAGTTCTAAGAATAAAACTACATTGGGTAATACTGTTGTTATCAAGATCACCTGTCACTTGTCCAGTGAAGATATTATAGAATCATAGAATGGTCTAGATTGGAAGGGACCTTTACAATCATCTAGTTCCAACCCTCCTGCCATGGACAGGGACATCTTCCACTAGACCAGGTTGCTCAAAGCCTCATCCAATCTGGCCTTGAACACTTTCAGGGACGGGACATCCACAGCTTCCTTGGGCAGCCTTGTTCTAGTGCCTCACCACCCTGACAGTAAAGAATATTTTCCCAGTATCTAATCTAAACCTGCTTTCAGTTTGAACCCATTCACTCATAGTCCTGTCACTATATGCTCTTGTAGAAAGTCTTTCCACATATTTCTTTTAGATTTCCTTTATGTACTGGAAAGCTGCAATTAAATGACTCTGAAGCCTTCTGTTCTCCAGGAATCACAAATCTCTCAGCCTTTCCTCACAGCAGAGGTGCTCCATCCCTCTGCTCTGATCATCTTTGTGGCTCCTCTGGACTTGCTCCAACAACTCCCTGTCCCTCCTGTGCTGGGGACCCCAGAGCTGATGCAGCACTGCAGGTGGGCTCTCACCAGAGCAGAGCAGAGGGGCAGAATCCCCTCCCCACACTGCCTTTGATCAGCCCAGGACACATTTGGCTCTCCAGGCTGCAAGGGCACATGGCTGGGTCATGTCCAGCCCCTCACCCCCTCTGCATCCCCAAATCCTTCTCAGCAGGGCTGTTCTGGATCTATGTTGGTACCGGGGGTTTCCCTGACCCAGGTGCAGCACCTTGCTCTTGGTTTTGTTCAACCTCATGAGATTCCCATGGGCCACATTTCCAGCTTGTCCAGGTCCCTCTGGATGGCATCCTGTTCTTCAGCAGTGTCACTGCACCACTCAGCTTGGTGTCATCTGCAAATCTGCTGAGGATACACTTGATCCCTTCATCCATGTTATTAATGATGATATTAATTACACTGATATTAAATACACAGCCCTGAGGGACACCACTTATCACTAATGTCCATTGGGACACTGAGCTGTTCACCACCACCCTCAAGATTGTCCAATCATTTTCTTGTCCATCTAGAACTTCACCCATTAAATCCATCTCTCTCCAATTTAGAGAGATGTTGTGTGACACCATGTCAAAGGCTTTACAGAAGACCAGATAAATGACATCCTTAGTTCTTCCCTTGTCCACTGGTGTAGTCACATATAGGATCACATGTAGAGTGTTGGTCTCTCAGCCTGAAAGTAAAAATAATCTTTTGCTGAAATAGCATTGACACTGTCCCAGTTCAAATGCAAAATTTTGATTATGAATGCTTATGTACCGCAGTGTTTTGTTACATTGAGGATATCACTCCAAGAAATATGTCCTTGTCATTTGAGGATAACACTCTTGGATCCTTTCCATAACTCTTGGTGACTTGCATGCTAGTACAAATGCCTGATGTTGTTGTATTTCCTATGTTCTATATCTTTTGCTGGTTATTATTTTCCATTGCAGCCTGGTATTTTGCCATATCTTTCCTTTTAAAATGTTCCCACTCTAATTATGTGCTGGGTTATTTTTTGGTTTTTGGTGGTGTTTTTTTGTGGAGTTTTTTTTGTGTGTGTGGTTTTTGTTTGGTTTTGTTTGTTGTTTTTGTTTGGGTTTTTGTTGTTTGTTTATTTGTTTGTCTGGTAATTTAGTCCCTTGAATTCTTTCACTTATCTTCCTGTTTTCTGTATGCTGCTGGCATGCAATGGCACAGTTTTATAACATGCATCTCAGCTGCTGCCAAGGGCATTCCTTTCCTTGGCTGACATAATTTTTCACAGGAATTATGGCCATTTTATCCTTGCTGGGAACCAAGGAACTAAATCAACTGAAAAACAACATTACAAGCAGAGGAATACATTACTGCTGGAATAACAGCCTGTGCCTGCTGGGATCAGCTGGCCATTGGTGACAGCACAGAGAAGGGGAGGCTAATGTGTGACTGCAGCAGGAAGCCAGGCTGCTGTTATCCCTCCTGTAGATTGACTTAGCTAATTAGCAATGATGGGACACCCCTCACCTTACTGTACATACCTGCAAGGCTGAACTGGTGCTACTAGGCAATGAATAGGTACTTCAGGGTCAATTGCTGGTTCTGTTCTGTATTGGGATGAAATGAATCCCTGTGCCAAGATGCCTTTCTCTGACTTGGTTACACAGAGTGCTCAGGATGACTTTTTCAGACTGACCTCCTAAGCCAGAACAGTTAAATCCCCCCAAGGGTCTGTTTAAAACTAGCCTCTGCTAGCTTGGGGTCTGGACCTCAGCAGAGTTGTCCTGATAAATAGACATCTGCTAATGGCAGCTGTGCTCTGTCTTGTGGCTCACTTTTTGAGGTGTCATATTTGCAGCAGTCAAGTAGCTTCCCTTTATTCTTAGAACCTTCTTAAATGTAGTTGCCACTTATCTAATGTGTGAGAAAAGGAGGTCAAAAGCTGTTTCTGCTCTTTCTTGTTTTTTTCTCCTCAATGAGGAGTAGGATATTGTAACAACCAAAAGCAAAAAAAAAGCTTTTTCTTGTCCCCTTGCCCTCTGGGATGGTGTCATTGCTCCTCTGTCCTTTCTCTGCTACTCTCCCCTGGTCAGACCTCTGCTTTTTCACTTTTGCTGTATGTCTGCTAGTAGTCTATATCTTATCTCTTGTCTTTATTCTTCCTCTAAGCTCATAAACTGCTTTTCTTAGATTTTGTCTTCTCTCTTGGATATTCCTGACCTGTCTCTGTGTTTGTACATGACTCAATTGTGGGACATAACCAGAAATCAGAATACTTTTTTTTCCCAGTTTGAGTCTAGTGTCCTACCACTAGGCTTGAGCTGGCTTCATCATCAGGCTTCTTCTCTGCTTCCTTTCATCCTTTATTGTAGCATGCCTGAGTGTAATTAATTTCACTTGTTGCGTCCATCCAATGTGAACAATTACTCTCTTGGGGAGCTGGAGCTGTGTGTTTCAATCCTCTTAAGTTAAGGATGTTTCATAGTTGTTACTTCACACCTTTTGGATCAGTAAGTGGGTGGCATTTCTGTTGTGCTAAAGGCAGGTGCCACTGCTGGCATGGCTGGGATGATTGGATGGGGCCTTGGTAGACTTTTCTGCCTCTTCTCTACACCTCCCAAAAGGTAGCTGCAGTACTGGGACAACCCCTCCTGCTCAAAGAGTAAGTTTGCCTCACCCTGTTGTCCAGTGCCCTCAAGAAGGAAATGGTCAGGCCCACCTAGGAAAACTCCCAAACACCTCAAAAGTGAGAACATATTGCAAAGTGTAAATTGGTAGAGTGGGCATAATATTGCACAGATATCCCGACTTCTGCAATGAGTCCTAAGCCTCTGTGGATGGGAAGGGCTGAAAAGCAATGCCTTAAAGCTTCATAAATAAAACTACACATGCATTTTAAATTCACATTATGTATTTATTCATGTAAGGAAATGTTCCCTGCAGCATTCTCCACATCATGCACTGGTTCTTGGTGAATCCTTGGTTTTTTATTTCCTACAGATAGCTGTGTGGGGATAGTATGAGGTTCTCATGTAAATGCTTTGTAGGAGTGGGAATGAACTGAGACATTTTATACCAAGGTTTTAGAGGACCTGATACTTAAATTAGAGCCCTCAACACTATTTTTTAATTTCATTTATTTTTAAATTTTTTTAAATTTTTTTGTTAGAATACCAAATATTTGATCTGACATATAACGATGGCACCCAAAATCACAAACTATTTTTGTTAAATATAGCTGAAGGCAGAAGAGATCTTGTGATCTAGCAGGGACTTTGAAACATTGCATGAGAAATTCTGTTTAGTATTTCTAGTTGTTTATGACCACCAACTTACAAAAAAATAAAAATGTACTTGAATGTTATTTTCTACAAAATAATCCATAGATTGTCTAAAAATCCATAGAGAACTATTGTGAAAGGTTTGGCACTCAGGTCCCATCTCCCTCTAGTTAAAAGTTTTGAAAACTTGCCCCTTCTTGGAACTTCTTCATCTCACTCTTGCTGAAGCCTTGTTTTTATATTTTCAGTACGGATGACAGTAAATTAATTCTAACATGAACTCATTGACAGAGACAGCAGAACAACATCAGGAAGAAATTTGCCCCAATTTTAAAAAACATTCTTCTTGATGAAAACTGGGACTACTATACTTACATTTGATAAGGGCATCTACGTTGATAAACTGATTGTACCTTACACCTCACAAACATTGTCTGAGGAAATGGCTCTGTTGTGCCAGTATTAAGTGTACTTTGGGGAGTAACCAAGGACTTACTATCGGTTTGTTTTTTAGGTAATGCTAGCTTCCCATCAGCTTAGACTCACTCTTTTGTCCTCTACAGCAAACCTCGCTGTTCTTCAGCATCATCAGGAGCTGAAATGTGTTATGTCTCTGCTTTATGCTATTCTATGCTCCATAGATTTCACAGAGACTTGGTAACCATGGCAGTTATGGTCCTCATTTCTGCAATTCTACAGTATTAATATTTAGGGATTTTTTTCAGTCTTTCAAGTCCATTGCTTTAACCTTTAAATCAACACATAGGATTTAACTTGAGAGCATTACAATGTTATGATAATGATCACCCAATGTTTAAGCAGCTTTGTAATCGATTCTGATTTTTATAGTCTAGCTAAATGGCAAACGTTTGATTACCCAAGGTAATGTGCAAGGGAACTGAGAGGACAAATGAGAAAATGCTTAGATAAAGTAAAAGCATAGCTACACAAAACAGCTGTAGGTTAGGAAGATTAGTAAGGCTGTAATGGAGAAAAATAAGGTCAGTGACACAGGTTTCATCTCCAATGTGAAAGGCTTCTTCCCCAGCGAATAGTCCACATCCCTTGGGCCAAGGGATGAAACACAGCTTGTATCAACAGTGCTGGAGGCTTGTCCTTTCTGCTTCTCCCTGCTTCCCCCGGAAACCTGTCCCTGGTCTGCAATGGGCACTGGTGTTAGCCCTGGGACTTAACTTGGTTTTTTTGTCTTTTATCTGTTCAAAATATTTGAAATAGAGTGAGGGCTGTGTCACAGCCTGCTATTTTGTGGGCATGATTTGATGATGTGTTGCATCTCCTAGAATTTGGCTTGGGGCCTGCAGGTGCTTGAGGATACATGAGCTGCCAGAGAGTTCTGCCAGGCAGGTGTTGAGATTTGGATGACAGGGACTTGAAAAGTCAGGAGAGTGAAAACTGTTGGAAGTTACTGCAGCGTCTGTAGTGCTGACTCAAACTGGCTTGGGAAAGTCACTCACCAAATGTGGCTGTGGCTCTGCAGATTTGTGTGTCTGTACCAGAAGCATACTCAATTCACAATATAGATAATTCGGATCAGATACCTGAGAATGAAGTATAGTTTTAAAACTAACAGAAAAAAAAAAAAGAAAAAATCATGGCATGAAAACTTCTCAGTGAAATAAAACCAGCTCAGAGTACTATAGGATTATACTGAGGATTACAGTTACTCTGTAGCTGTTGGCTGGCTGAGCATTAATGCCAGTGAGCATCATTTGTCTTCTACATTTTTCATCCATTTAGTTTCAGCTTGGCAGATCATCTGTGTTGTTTCTTCTAGGTCCAAAATAATGGCATGGAATTAGCCCCTGGCACTTGTGGAGCCACTGGTAGATACAGGGACTTCATGCATGAGCCATTAGCTGGCTCAAATGATCTCCAGGCTTTCCATCCAGAGCTGGGGGGAAGTGTGGGAACTCAGTGAGTGCCAGCTGGCCTGGCTGGTCCTGCAGTGGTTTTGAGTGAGCCTTTGGGATTCTCCAATGACCTCTCAAGGACTTGTCATTTGAAGCTTGGCTTGAGAAACCTCTTCTCTCTTGGTGACTGAGGCAGATTTCCTAAAGCTGAGAGGTCTCAAAAGTTGCTTTGAAATTATTGTGCTGGTTGCATTGATATGTTTTCATTTCTAATGAAAATAGAGGCACTTTATTAATTTTTATTTTGTAAGTTAGTGCTGCTTCTTTCTTCTTCTATTTTTTTTCCCAATACTTTCAACTTTCACTGATTTAATGGCCACTGTTAATGGCCATAAATTTGACTTTTGGCCTCTGCATAGGCAGGGAGAAAATATTCATACTTTTACAAGTGCTTAGCATGTCTAGATTTCTCATTGGCATTGGTTTTACCAATGCTGAAGATACTCCAAATACCAGGGTCAAAATAATGTTTGAAAAAACAGGCTGGTCCTCCTTTATCTGAGGACCAGTTTCAGTGGGATTTAGTTTTCTCAAATGACTTTATGCATCTGGGTCTGAAAGGACTTGAAAGTGGGTCAGAAACACAAGAAATTTTCTAGGATTTTAAAGTGAAATGTACTGCTGTGGCACATACCTGGAGATCAAACTGTTATTTCAATCACAGAAAAAAATTTTAGCTGCAGAATGTTTCTTTTGAAAGCAGGAAGAGATGGATAAAATTACATACAAAGTGCTTTTGATTTGATTTCTGCTATTAATGTGTCCCTTTACTGCAACCACAATTTCTCTAGAGTATTTAATGTGCAACCTCTTCAGAGATTCCTTCTGTTAGTGGCTCTTCTCAGCCCAAGGTAATTTCCCTCAGTATTCTTATGGATCTGGGCATTGTTACCTGAATGACACTAAAGAAACTCCTTTTTCTAGAACAAGTCCATTTCCTCTGTGAATTGAGTTAATACGAGGTAGGGTGAGGTTGTATCCCCTCTGTCTCTGAGACATGTAAGCCCAACAGCAGACAGCAGGGAATGTGCTGAAGCTTTGTTGGAGATTTTGTTTTCCCCAGAAAATCCTTCATATGTAGCTGCTGAGCAGAGCCAAGAAGCAGCCTTGACAGTTCTCTGCTGCTTGATGTCTGTCTCATCTCTGAGGCGTGTAGGAATCTGTAAAGGCAGATTAATATTTAACATTCCTGCAGCCTTTGATCTTTCAGTTGGAGTCTGGATACATCTAAATCCTCATAAAATGCAGACAGAGATGATGTTGCCTTTTATTCTCTAATGCGGAGACTGGAGCATCATCGTAATTTCAATTTCTTCTTCCATCTCAGACCATTTCATTCTACTCTCCAATTTGTCCATCAAGAATCCTTATCACCAGTCTACCAGGTGCTCATGCACCTTATTTCCAGGCTTTCAGCTGGGTGTCTGAATCACTTGGCTTGAAAGCCTCTTTGTCTGATCTGAATCCTGAAGTGCTCCCACCACATAAAAAAGGTGGGATATCCTGTCTAGGATGTCCTGCAGGCTGGTGACCAGGTGTTCTCCTGGGGTGTAGGGTGGGTCCTGTAGGCTAAGGCAGGTAGGACCCATGTCTTCTTTTTGCTCAGCCTGCAAACCCCATCTATCAATGGTGGCTGCTGCTGAGGGTATCTGAAAGAGACTTCCAGGCACATCCTCCTGGCTGGCTGAAGCAACCACAACTCACTGCTTTCCTCCATAAGGGAGCATTGTTCCTCATTTGGCATTGCAAATTGTCTTCCTACCAGGGACCCCTTCATTTTGCAGTCAACCAGTATTGACTATTCAAATACCAAGACTGGCCTTAGAAACCTTTGAGGAGCTGGAAAAGCACCCTTTTCCTCAGCCTTTCTTATTGACTAGTTTTTGTTGCTCCCTCTTGCTTGCTGACTGTTGTGAATCAGAGACAGTAAAAAGAGGCAGGACTGTCCACTGTGGACAAATTCCTTGTACCCTGGGGTTAGGAATCTCCTTCCGGAGAGATGTAGCCTGATTCAAGCTTAGTGTTTCTGAGGTAATTTTAGTATGCACATGCGGGTATTTTGGAGAGAAATGCTCTCACAGAAATTCACACTCCAAAACTATCTCAAGACTGTGGTCAAATAGTTTGCATAACCTTAGAAAGCATCTGTAAAGTAGCTGGTGACGTGACCTGACCTTGTTTCTAATGCTTGTAGCTGGCCCTTGTGCATAGGCAAGGGAGGCTGTAGCCCAGAAAAGCAGAGTTCAGCAATATGGCAAATGTTTTCCTTCTGGTTTTATCTGTCAGAGCACTGGGGAGCTGGCCTGATTGCTGCTTCTCCATGGCATCCAAATTTCCATTACTTTTCCTCTCTGACTAGTGCAATTCTTTGTGTCCACCTCTCCCATAGAATCATAGAAAGGCTTGGGTTGGAAGGGACTTTAGAGATCTTCTAGTTCCAACCCCTCTGCCATGGGCAGGGCATCTTCCACTAGACCAGATTGCTCAGGGTCCTCTGCAATCTGGCCTTGAACACTTCCAGGGATGGGACATCCATAACTTCTCTGGGCAACCTGTTCTATCTCATCTAAATATCTCCTCTTTCAGTTTAAAGTCATTTTTCCTTGTCCTATCCCTGTCTGTGTAAAACATCACTCTCCCACTTTTTTTATAACCTCTCTTTAAGTACTGGAAGGCCCCAGTGATGTTTCCCCTGAGGTTTCTTTTCTCCAGGCTGAACAGCTGCCACTCAGCCTGTTTCTGTAGGAGCGGTGGTCTAGCCCTCTGATCATCTTTGTGACCCTCCTCTGGACACATTCTAACAGATCCATGCATAGCTTTACAATGTACCTTCTCCTCTAGCTCTTGTTCCTCACCCTTGGATGGTAAAAGTCAACGTTGCCCTGTACTCTTGAGAAGCCTCGAGTGATAATTGCTGCAATTGTGACAAAACCTTAGCACGGCTTAAATATTTGAGCAGCAGTTCCACACTCTCCTAGGTATTCTTTCTGGTTGGTAAAGCTTGTCTATGAAGTATTTTATGCCTGCCCCGTTACAGGGCTGCATGGCAGTTTGTGGAAATCCTCAGATAGTCCCTGTTCCTCCCTTGGCCCGTGGGAAAATTACCCAGCATTACCTTTCCCCTAGGGTTTTCTGCCCTACTGTAGCCCATTAGACTATGATCGTATTGAGATCTCTTGACCCAAGAGCTCTTCCCAGCTCTAAGCATAGATACCACCTTTTAAGGTGTGGTTTTCCAGCTGCAGCTCTCTCTCCTTTGGAAAGAAACCCGAGGAAAAGATTTGGGTCAAAAGGGGCTCATAGCATATACAAGACTTTGCACCAGATCTGGATGAGCTGTAAGAACTCAGGGGTGTATTGTGGCATCTCCCTGTCCTGCAACGTGAATTAGCAACAGATGGTGTAGCAAGGGGGTTGTGAGGCAGAGAAACCTGGCCTGTAACTCACACAGTGCCCTCCACACATGAGGAAGGAGACAGAGTCTGCTCCCATCAGATTCCCTTGCTATGGTCTCCTAGGGGATAATGCAAGCGCAAACTGGACAGTAATTCAGAGGGACAATTTATTCCCCCAACTCCAAAATCATCTATTTGGTCTTGCTGCTAAGGCATCTGTTATGCCGGTAAATACCTTCAGGCCATCCCAAAAATAACAATTCCACTCTCCTAGATCCCCAGTATGTTGAGGCATACAGACCCACATTCTGGTCCTACACCTGTGCCTAATCCTACTTGACTAATTTTGAAGGGATTCAGGGAGTGGAAATTAATATAACCCAATCTTCTTGCTCTAGATGTAAAATGAACATGTCCTTATGGTGGCTATAAAAGATGATAAAAATCCTGTTATGACTTTCAGCTTATTTGTGTAGTACAGAGCTCTGTTTAAGGACAGACTGGAAAAGCATATCAGAAATACATAAATAATACTTTTGTCAAGGTATTTTTACAGGTCCCCTAAATACTGTCTTTTGACAGTCCTTTCACACAAACTCCATTTCTGTTTGGTTGTTTTCTGAGACATCTCTTCACAGTCTAATTTTAGGCAAGCCATTTCACTTGTCAGCTTAGACTAGGATATGTTTCAAAGGTGATTCTCTTCAGGAGTTATTGAAGACTCTGAATTCAACTTTATTGAATGATACAGTGAAATATTACCTGCCTTCCACCCTCAATGACTTATATGAGGGCTATTTTGTCAGACAATTTGCCTGGGCACAATTCCAGTGCTCAGTAGATGGGGAGTGAAGTTTCAAGCCTTTGAGTTGGTGTCATCTGTTACTGAATTGCCTCTTTAAAGCAGTATCCACTGTAAGTGGGAACTTAGTCCTGGGAACTTTCAAGGCAAGGCCAGGTGGCCAAGAAGACCAGTGACATCCTGGACTGTATCAGCAATGGTGTGGCCAGCAGAACCAGGGCAGGGATTGTCCCGTGTAATTGGTACTGGTGAGTTTACACCTCAAATCCTGTGTTCAGTTCTGGGCCCCTCACTGCAAGAAGGACATGGAGATGCTAGAGTGTGTCCAAAGAAGGACAACAGAGGTGGTGAAGGGTCTGGAGCACAAGTCCTGTGAGAAGTGGGATTTAGCCTGGAGAAAAGGAGATGCAGGGGAGACCTTATTGCTCTTTACAATTACTTGAAAGGAGGGTGTAGCCAGTGTGATCTTTTTTCCCAGGTTACAAGAAATAGGACAAGAGGAAATGGCCTCAAGTTGTGCCAGAGGGAGTTTAGATTGTATATAGGAAAAAATTTTTCCATGGAAAGGATTGTCAAGCACTGGAATAGGCTGCCCAGGGAAGTGGTTCAGTCACCATCCCCGGACTTAATTCAAAGATATGTAGATGTGGCACTTGGGAACATGGCTTAGTGGTGGACTTGGCAGTCCTGGGTTAATGGTTGTCTGATGATCTTAGAGGTCTTTTCCAGACTAAGCAATATTGTGATTCTAAGCCTGCATGCTGTATTATCTCCTTTCACCTTTCCAGATTGCTGCCTCCAATGAGAAATCATGAACACAGGATTGCCTATTATTAGCATTGTTTAATCTCCTTTTTGTTTAATTAAATTTCTCCTGAGCTTTATCCCATCCAGTCTAACATCAAGAAAACCTGCTAAATATGCTGCTGCCTGTTTCATGTGTGTCTGAGGAGCACATAACCTACTTGGAGGAGCTGCACATGTGCTTCTCAAGCTGTGTGGGTTATGGCACACAAATATATATTGTGTTTGTAGTGGGATGCTGCATGTGTTCAGAAACTGATGAAAGCCTTTGGAATTCTTATAACTGTTTATTCATTCTTTTGTTTAGGAGTCAGTGACCTGTAAGTGCTCATTATGAAGAGAGATCTGGTTTTCTTGGTGACTCTAATTAGCCTTGCCTTCCTGTCACTGCTAAGATCTGGATATCCTCAACACATTGCAGAGGAGTCCTGCTCTGTCCAGATTCTTGTTCCAGGCCTCAAAGGTAATGTGAAGGCCTACTCCATTATTCAAATATTAATCTTTTTGTTCTAGCAGGTTCATTTGCATAACTGACAGTTTCAACAGAGACAAAGAAGGTGCCTCTCAGTTGTCCTCTTATTTGTCCCTGTTTAAATGCCTCCTTAAAAATGAAGTTTGAAGGTCCATAAGGTGAAATTAAATGGTTCAGAGAATGCATGCTGGTTTCCCAGATTTGCTCGTGATCACTAGTGCTTGTTACTCTTCTACATTGCCTGGTTGCTCTCTCTTTCTGTGTTTATACTGAGCATTGGTACACATACCCAAAACTGTAAAATCAGGCACTACTTTATATACCTGGAGAGTTTTCAATTTCCATTTTGCAATGTAATCGGAATTATTTTGTATTTTCTTGTCTTTTGTTTGTTTTCTTTTGCCTTTTAAAAAGCTCAAATACCTCTTAGAAGAAAGCAAACATTAATTAGGTTTCTGGCATTTCTATAGTTTTTACAGGATACATTTTTACAGGATATGCCCCCAAACTCTTGCCCAAAGAAGATGGTGTAATAAATTATTGGTTGTTTAATAGGAAAAACTATATCTCGCATAAGAAAGCAACCACTGGGAAGAATTAGCATTTTAAAGCAATAGCATCCATTATGGTTGTTGAAATCTCAGCCCTGTTTAGTCAGTAACAATAATTCCCTTTGTGGATGCTATGACATTTCTGTTGAAATATAACACTTCTGAACATGGGGAAATATGTTTTAACTGAGGTCAAAGAAACCCCATGAAAACTACTAGTTTATCATTAACAATAATAAAAAAAAAAGCATTGTGTAAGAACCACACAACAAATCTTTTAGTTTTCCTTGTAATTATGCCTTGTAGTGTCACAAAATCCATCTAACCAGAACTGTTGCCATTAATCTTATCTGTACAAATCTGGGCTTTCCCGAATTGCCTGAGGGCCACGGTACGGAGTGCAGGCATTGTCTGTTCTGGGTGACTGATGGGAGGGGTGAGGCTCAGTTATGTTCCACAGTTGCTCACACAGCGAAACGTGAGCCCAGCTCATGGGCCACGGGTTTGGCTGGGGTGTAAACTGCTCTCTCCAGACATTGCCCAATTTGTGTCTGGCTGCCCTCTGCTTGAGGCAAGAGAACTGGGCTACAGGGAGGCGGGCTGTGCTTGGCCAATTTTTAAAAATTTGATTTTAAAATAATAATATTTAAGAATATGATTATTTAAAAATATTTAATTTTTTTGCTTGTTATTATTATTAATGGAGCTTTAGATGCCTGAACTCAACCAAAAGCTATTTTTTTCCTATTTACTTCAATAAGTGGCTTTGATCTTAATAATATTTAGACCTTCTGCAGAAGAAAGATCAACACTTTATCCAGGCCTTCTGAGGTTTGACTAAGGCTTGAGTAAAGCTGTTTAATTTGTTTGATATATTTACTGTGTAAGAGGCATAAGATAGTGCTGTTAATTGACCAACAGAGGAGAACACAAGCAAGTTAAATATCTATTGTCCAAATTTGCATGAAAAATCAGCCAAAGGATCGGACTCCACAGCCCTAAGCTTTGAAAATATTTTTCATATTAAAGAAGTTGACAGTATGAGTTTTGTGACTTTGCATTGGTTTCCTTAATTGTGTAATCGGTCAAAATTGGCATCCATGATTATCATTTTAATGCAAGAATCATTATTATCATTAATAATAATGATGCTTGCATTAAAGGATCCTTGCAGCAGAGGTTTTTAGGGTGTGTAAAATGCTCAGGACCCTTTGGCAGAAGACAATTCTGAGCCTGGAAATCAGAGAGAGGCTTGAAAACCACTGTGTGTTAATGATTTCACTCGGTTTCATAGGATATAGCCTTGCAAAATTGAGAGAGATTGATGTACAAATTCAGTGAAGCACAAAATGCCTGATACAGACCTAGTTAATGTAAAATCCCTAAAAAGCTTTCAGTGCTCCAACTATGCTGTCAGGGGGACTGGCTCAGAGAGGTGGTGATGAGATAATGCTGGCACAACTCCAACCCATTTCACTGGCCAAGCCTTCCTTTAAACTGAGCACATGTATGGCCACATGCCCAAATTTCAGCTCCTGTGCAGCAGGATTTGCTCACTGCAGCTTTTAGATCTGCACCTTCTCCTCTGCTGGGCTGGCAGCAACATCTCCAGTGGTAGAGAACTGGAGTGCCACACTGCTGCTGGGCATGGTTCTGCCAGAATTTGGGAAAAACAGGTACAAGGGAAAAATACAAGAAATTAGGGAGACCATGGGATATCTGAATGGCAGAGGATAGACATTTAAGAGGTGGTGCAAAAGGTGGGGCCCAAATGGGGTGATGAAGGAGAAAGTCATCAGAGAAAAGTATGCAAAAGCAGAGGAGCATAAAGGAGGAATTTTTGAAGAACAGAAAGAGAAAATAGGGAAAAAGCTAAGAAAGAAGAGCTCTAGAATGAGACTGAGTGGAGAGACTGGAAACTAAATAAACATAAAATGACACAAAATCAATTAAGATTCTACAGAGTAAAAGAGGATATCAGAAGGGGCATGAGATGAGAATGGAGGTGGAAATGGATGTGGAAGAAAGCCAGTAAAGACTTCAAGAATAAAAGAAGCACAAATGAGATTAAGGTCAGCAGCTTAGGTCTTAGGGACAGTTTTTGGTGGTTTGGGTTGTTGGGTTTTTTTTGTATGTTTGGGGCATTTTTGGTTTTTTTAGATTTTTGGGGGGATTTTTTTGCTTATTTGTCTTTTGTAGTTATTTTTGTGGGTTATTTTAGGTGGGCAGGTTTTGGTGGGTTGGTTATTTTTTTAACTTAAGAGTATAAAGGAGTAAGATGAAAAGTGAAAGGGAAAAGTCATGGCTCTGGGAATGCAGACAGCAGCCTGAACCATGTTTTAGAAAGCTAGCAATATTAATAATAAGAAAAGTGTGCCGTGTGTGAAAAAGCAACGGATGATGAAGCCTCACTACACAGCTCACTCATATTCTTCCTGAAGTCCAGTTTCTTTTTCTGGGGACATGAAATTGAAGTTATTACTATTGTGGAGGAAAAAAAAATAAGATTGTTCTATCTTTCAAAGCTTAAATTCTCAGTTTGCCATCTTGTTTTGTCTCCCTTCTGGAGTCTAAAGCAGGAGTTGTCTTAATAGTTGCAATGACGTTCAGTACATAAAAAAGTGGATGCTACATTAAAAAAACAATTTTTTTACACCCACACTTGATGCATCTACTCACACAGGGAATATGAGTAATGGAAAGAAGTTATCACCAGCCAGGAATGATTAATACCTCACATAGTTAATAGCTGGTGTACTATTTTCATTGCACGTTGTAGATGGTACAGTTTATGGTAGGAGGTTGCAAATATAAACATAGACAAATCCTGTCCCAAAGAATTCACAAAAGGACTCAAATCAACAGCAGTTTTAAGATATACCGCCTGAATTGAGAAAGATCTCTCCCAGAGGTGATGTATGAAGAAATTGTAGTAGTGTCAGGGCCTGATAATTCCCATAATTCTACCCAGAGTTCATGCTGGTGGCAGGGCTAAATTTCTTCTAAGAGAATGGGGCATCTCAACACTGTGGAGCACTACCAACTACATCTCACCCTGTTTCAGCTGCACAGGCAGTGCTGCATTGTGCTGACAAAGAAAGTTTTGTTTCATGCAGTGAGGCTGGAGCAAATATCCAGGAAGGGATGGAGAGGAGACTGAGCATGAGGTGCAAGTGCTAAGGGACTGTGGTTGGTGGAAGAGGGCACAACAGATCAGTTGGGTAGGGACTATAATGCACAGATCCCAACCTCCTGTTCTGAAGGGACCTGGTTGTACACTGAGGGACTGGAGACCAGAAAGGAGGCACAGGGGTGTCTTTCTTTATTTCATGAATCAAGAAGTTAAAATTATTGTTTATTGGTGAAAAATTAAATTGATTGAAATTTCTTGACAGAAACCAGTTTTGTTGCCCATGACACCTGCACAGGTTATACTTCCTCAATTTGCACAATGCTCAGGGTGCAAACAGCAAGAATAGGGACTTAGACAAGGCAAAGCTGAGCTGTACTACAGATCAGTCCCTCTTGGCCAAGGTCTTGCTCCTTAAAACAGCTGATAAAAAAAAAAATGTCGACTGGTCTGGGGCTGTAATGGAGTAATCTCCTCCTGGAGAAAGTTTTTAAAACACCCATACTAAGAATGTGGTGTCATCGTATTATAAGAATAAATGCAGGCAAGTGTAATGGCCTGAAGCAAGAGTGATCTATTTTATTGATCCCTAATGCACAGCTCTCACTCTGAAGAACATGTAAACCAATAGGCTGTAATAGCCTGCTCTCAGCCTCCAGAGAGCAAGGAAAAGTCATTGTCAGGATTTATCTTTGGGAAGCAAAGTACTCATAACCAGCCCTGAGGGGTGAAAGACAATCATACAAAGCCTATTGGTTACTTGATAATAAAAATGTGACATTCCCAAATGTGCCAAATTATAGCCTGTTTCATACTAACAATATTATTCACTGGGGATTATGTGACGTTTGTCCTCATTAAGGCCAGAGAATGACCTATTTTTGCATGTCTGAAGGCAGTGACGATGGTCTGGAGCAGCCTGAAGAATGAAAATATAACAGATGGAGGGCTGAGCTCAGCTCACAGCCACCTAGGTCTACAATAAAGAGAGCTGGAGGCTGCATATTTGAAGTGTGCCATGGTGTGACATGTTTTTACATGTTATCTCTGTGACTGCTCTCTAAACCAGCTGCCAGCTATGCCAGAGAGCTGGGCTTGTGGGGTGCATTGACTCTCCTGCTGTGGTGCTCCCATCAGTTTCCTGGAGAGCAGCTAATGCTCACTCTCCTCCATAGAAATACAGTGTTGGGACATCATATGTGCTGTGCTAAGTCTGAAATTTAAATACCAGCACTTTATTTTCTGTGGAAGTGATAGAATTTTCTTCTCCTCTTCAAATAAGTCCTGTTTTGTCATGGTGGCTGTACAAATGATTCTTTATACTTCTGTTTGTCAGAGATCTTAATTTTATGTCTATGGAAGACTGCAGTAATAGTACAGCTGTGGGGGGCAAAACAAGCTAAGCATCTCCAAATTTTTAATGAAAGGCATCAGGGAGGCAAACACTTTTTACAAAAAGTGATGTTTAAATATGCTAAATATAATGATACACTATGAGCTTTGTACCTGTAAATACACTACATAGTGGTTCATACTCAGAGATTAAAAATATATAACTGAGGATATGGAGTAGGGAGTTAATGCTTCCATGCTTAAAAATGGTCGTCTAATGATAGTGGCTTAAATAGTTAAGCCATTTTCACTTGAGACTTAAGCCTGTCTTAGCAGAGGCTCAGAAAGAGTTTGGTGAGCACAGAAACTTATGTACTAAGTTGGGGTCTAATTCTGAAGCTTCTACTTAAATGAGTTGTGCTATTGGCTTTTTAGAGGTCAGTAATATGAGTAACATCCACACAACTAGACCTGTTGTATAAGACTTCAGTAATGCCTTGACAAGGTTTACCAGTGTCTACATCAATTGAAGAAAAATCTGTTTTCCGTCCATCAAGTAAAGCTGTTAAATCAGATCACATCTGCTTCTATTTTTTTCACTGGAGAGAATGGCATTCTTGTCACTCAGCTTACAGAAAATAGTCCTGGTTTAATGTGATTCCTCTTTTTGTTTACTTTTTTTATCTACAGGGGAGGCTGGAGAAAAGGGGGAGAAAGGTGCTCCAGGTCGTCCAGGCAGAGTTGGACCTCCAGGAGAAAAAGGTAACTTTGATAAAGATATCTTGAAAGTTATTCCTGGGAAAATGCTGCTTTTTCTTGTGAGATGATGATGATGATGGGGGTCTTTGCTCTCTTATCTTGGTGACTAATTCTTCCTTGGGCATTTCTGTTTACTGCTATCATGGTTTAACCCCAGCCAGCAGCTCAGACCCATGTAGCCACTCACTCACATCCCCTTGTTTGGATGGAGGAGAGAATCAGGAGGGTGAAAGTGAGAAAACCCATGGGTTGAGATAAAGACAGTTTAATAGGGAAAGCAAAGGCCACAAGCACACAAGTGAAGCATAACAAGGAATTAATTCAGTGCTTCCCAAGGGCAGGCAGGTGTTCAGCCATGCCCAGGAGAGCAGGGCCCATCACACATAACAAACAATAACTAGGGAAGACAAACACCATCACTCCAAATGCCCTCCATTCCTCCTTCTTCCCCCAGCTTTAATACTGAGCAAAATGCCATAGTTTGGGAATTTTCCTTGAGTCAGTTGAGATCAGCTGTCCTGGCTGTGTCCCCTCATCTTCTTGTGCACTCCCAGCCTTCTCACTGGTGGGCTGGGGTGATGAGCAGAAAATGCCTTAATCCTGTGCAAGCACTGTTCAGCAATAATGGATATGTTTGTGTGTTATCGACATTGCTTTGGTCACAGGTCTCAAATATAAAAAAAGTTGTATGTGAAGAAAGGCATCATAATGTTTGCTTCATAATTTGCCTGCTGCAAATGAAAACCTCATATTTGATCAGAGGGAAAAAATTCACAAGGCTTGATTTTCTTTTTTTCTTTTTTTTTGGTGAATTTGATCACTCAAAATATCTTAATAAAAAACATTGAAGGAAGGCAGTAAGCCATAATAGGCAAAGATGAACATGAGTGTTCCCACATTTTTTGGATATGGGAAAATAGTGATAAATTTGTTTGCATTGTAATTAAAAAATATTTTGAGCTCTTGAGAAGAACAGTGCCCAACAGTGTTCAATTATGCAGCTGAGAGAAACACAGCATTTCTGTCTTGCAGGAAATTCTGTCTTTTCACATTTGTTTTCCTCCTGAAGCAAGGAGGAAATTTGACCTTCATAAATTTTCTGGGAGGTTTGTGTTCTGTTAGGTTCAAATTAGGAGGAGTCAAATCCTTTGATTTCAATATTGAAAGTAAAGATTGATATTCCTGTCATTAGAAGGTTGGAGTTAGTTTTTTACTGAACTGAGTTGACAATCTTTCTTTCAAAGGAATTGTAGCGATAATTTATACTTCCTTATGATGATGCATGATCCATTATGTTGTTCTTTTAGGCACTTTTGGAAGTCTGATACTGATTACCCTGGGACCAAAATCCATAGCTAGAGCTCTTCCTCCTACAATGCATTGAAAAATTCATAACTCCGTGAGGTGTGTGTGTGTTCAGTCAGTGTATTTCTCTTATGTAAATGCTCTTCCAAGGGTGACTCTTAGAAAAAAAAATTGGAAACTAAAATTTCTGCTCTTGCAAGGCAATGGAGCATGAAGTATGATGGAATAATTTAGGTTAAAAGGGTGTAAAGAGCTCATCTAGTCCAATCTCTGGCTTCAAACGGGGCAAACTTCAATATCAGAGAAGGTTTCTCAGGGCCTTGTCCAATAGACTTTTGAAAATCTCCAAGGATGGAGATTCCACATACATTTTGATCAGTCTGTTTCACTGATGTCATCATGAAAGACCTGTCATACCTTGTAATCATTGCATTTTGCCCTTTCTCTGTGTGTCTCTGAGAAGAAAAGGCTGCATCTTCTCTAGAAACTGCTTGTAAGTAGTGGAAGACTGTAATTAAGTTCTCCCTTACTTTTCTGTCTTCCAAGCTAAATAAAACCATCTCCTTCAGCTGGACTTTGGTTTGCTTCTCATGTATGAGGGCCCAAAAATCTCAGGATCCTCTTAGGCAAAGTAGTTTTTTTACCCAGCCTTTGGCCAGACTTCATCAAAGCATCATGGGTGAGGAACTTAGGATCTTGCTGAACCCATGGTATTCCTGTCCACACATTTCTGCAGCTTGTGCAGCTCCTCCTGGCTGGCAGGGCTGTCCTCCAATGCACCAACCATTCCTGCCAGCATGGAGCACCTTCTACTTCTTCCTCCCTTTCCTCCCTGATGTGTGAATGACTCGTTAGCAGCTGCTGGTTAGACTTTGGCAGCCTTGCAGCAGCTCCAGCTAGCCCTCTCAGCACCCTTGGATGCCTTGTGGGCAGGACCATGGGCTCAGGTGCATCCAGGTGAAGTAGTCCCTCACTCAATTGTCAGCTGCCAGGAGTAGCTTGTCCTCCCCAGATCTTTGCTACCAGGAATGCAGAACTGGGAGGGCAGACCTTGCCAGCAGAGACAAAGGCAAAGAAAGCACAAAGTGCCTTCTCTGTGTCCTTCAGCATGACTTTGTCTTGACAGCTTCTTGAGAACCCCTCTCATCACGCTGTCCTGCATGTTTCTCTATCTTGGCATTTTGTCATGTCACTTCAAAATGCTTTGGACCATCTGAGCTGTGGAAGTACTCTTTTTCATCCATGATGTAGCATTTAATTTATTTATTTTATACTGTAAAATTGCATTTGTTTGGAAAATAGTTCTCATAAGGTATGCTTGATAAATGCTAATAACAGTGGTAATTTTCTAGTTTTTCATACCTGCAAAAGTCCAAAATTCTGATTAGACTGAAAGAAGAAACACTGAAATGGAAGCACACTACAAGAAAACATAAATTAAACAGAAAAGAGATTTTTAAAAATTGAATATTAATGCATGCTATATTGGAATTTTTCCGGGTAGTACTTTCAACTAAACACAGGCAAAATTTCTTACTACCTCTATAGCAACATATTTTTCTGCTTTCCTTTTTGCATCCAGAAATTTCTACAAACAAGCTCTTGTTTAAAGTAAGTTCTAATTAACTAGTCTTTTCATTAATGCTGTACATTTTGTAGATCTTTGTCTTCAACAACTCCTTTCCACAAGTGCTTTGTCAAAGAAAAAAACACAGATACCTTAAGAACAATTTGGATTATATGGCACCACTTTTCATCATGGTACTATATCCAGTATACTTTGAATGTTGCAGTGTTGACTGGATAAGCAAACAGACTTCATAGATTTAATTTCTAGTCTGTGGAAAGGACACAGAAGAATATCCAACTTTGACCTGGAAAAACCTTTCAGTCTCCTGACCTTTCAGTCTGGTTAACCTCCACAGACTGTGTGTAGTATGCAGACTTGTAAATTCATGCATAAATACTTTTCTATACTCTCAAGCTGCATGAGACTGAATATATTGTTTTTCAGCAGACCAAGGATTTTCCTATTTCTTATCCAGAAGATGGAACATTCAGATAAAAATAAAATATAATAACATGTTTGGCAAAAATCACTTCATTTTGCATTTACCCCTAAAAACACCCATGGACAGCAACTCTGCTTCTATGCAGTAGCCCGTTGAATTTCAGTCAGTGTGTTAGCATGTGTTCAACCCCTTGTATTTCTCTTGAAGCATGATAATTTTGTCTTGGTCTAATAGTTGGCTCCTTCTGTTGATGAAAGCTGTTAAATTTCATTTTATTTTTCTCCTCTTTGAGTAAGTGATGGTTTAATGAGGGATAAACTAATCTTTCTGCAACATTTGTAGAGTTTTCTATTTTTTATCTTAATTTACATTATCAAACTCACACTAATATTTTTTCTTTTATTTTTTTTTCTTTCTCCTTTCTTTGTTTCATTTTTTCTAGCAAGATCATGTTCAAGAAAATATGTTAAGTTTCTTTGAACTTAATAGGTGTACAATAACAATAAAATAGTTTACAAAAGAAACTATCTTCTTATGGCATATTTGACCTGAACTGCTCAAGATCACAAAGTTCTGCAAATGGTTTTTTCATACCCTTTCCTCATGATATGTTCAGATTTGGAAACTCAGAAAAATTAAAACTTTCTGGTGCTTACCTGAAATAGATCTTATTCTGGCTGTCCTGATGCTTCAGGGTGACATCAGAAATACTGATGTCTTTGGGTGCTGATTAAGGTTAAATTCCACTTACTTTCCTCATTGCGTTTAATTAATTGTATAGGTCAATTATGATGCATAGCATGTCAGCAGAATATAAAACTCTGTTGGCCTTATGTAAAGCAAGGAGCACTGGGTCAAGTACAATGGCAGTTTCAGATGAAAGCAGTGTGTACTGCAGTGCATGTTTTGGGCTGTGAAGTTCACAGAATTAACTTTCCCCACTTATACTGATGGCTGTACTGTGCTCTCCCATGTTGGGAGTATACTCAGTTATTTAACTGAATCCTGGTACAGTCTGTGAGGCTGTAACTTCCATATTTTCCAATTCCAAATAGTTCATTAACAGTACTGTCCTGTGAATATTCCCAGAGTACTGTACAGCAATCAAAACAAGGAGGGCAAAGTGATTTACATTTGAAATGTAACATCAAAGGAACAGAACATTAAAAAAACGTTCTTCAAGATATTTCATATCCATATCAAGCCATAACAATTTAAAATGTGTATTATTTTAGTATTTTAATTTCAGCCTTTATACATTGTACTTAATTTATATACAACTACAATGGTATGTGATAGAGTCACATACTGTTCTCGGGCTTGGAATTCAACTATCTCTACCTTTGCAGTGTTAGCACAGTGATTTTGGCTTTTGACAGCTAACACTTTCCCAGGCAATTCTTGGGCATATTTTGGGAGCTAACACAATGAGCAGCTTGCAAGATTATCTTATCTTGAAGAGTAAGACAATTTAGAATCATGGAGCGTCCCATTCTTGACCACCTGGTACCCACTGCCAGGGAGTAGTCCCAGGCATTTAGTTTACTAATACAGGCACAGCCTCTTAAGTAGAAAACTCATTAATTTAACTGGATTGGAGCCAGAGTGCTCAGTCATTTGTATAATCAAATTCTAAAAAGAGGTAATAATATCTTAAT
Organism: Toxostoma redivivum; assembly: GCA_013397375.1. NCBI lineage: Eukaryota > Metazoa > Chordata > Aves > Passeriformes > Mimidae > Toxostoma > Toxostoma redivivum. The sequence goes on from VXBI01001943.1 coordinate 429,729, forward strand.
TTATATTTTATTATTACTGATTGCTCATTAATATGTAATCAATCAACCTTTGCATTTCTGAGTCAATTTCTACATGACTTTATTGCTCGCTAAGGAGTGCTGCAGGCAGTATTCCATATAAAAGTCCTGACATTGACAGCTGCAAATTCAAAAAGTGGGTATCTGGTTCAAAACTGTCTTTCAGTTTCACCTGAACTCAATAGGATTTTGAGAAAATCCTGCTAAACTGAGTGGGCAAAAAGGTGGCAGATGGGCTTCAATGTAAATAAATATATTGCCTAGGGAAATTAGGGATGCATGATTTAATCCATACTTAAATGATGCCAAAACCCCAAAGTGTCACTTAAAAGTCAAGGACTGCTCTGAAGTCATTAGCAAGAGTCCCAAGGCCTACAGGGCACTGCCCATTATCACAAAAGGATGACAAAAGGACCAAGGACAAAACAGGAAGCTTCTTTTTGCAGCTGATTTTGTTCTGTACAAAAGCCTGACATGCACTGCCTCAAGAATGTTCTTCTGGCCCCTGTCTCTCAAGAAGGACTTGAGAGGTGAGAGATGGGCACCAAAAATGTGAAAAAGAGAAGCTGCCTCATAAGGAGAAACTGGACAGACTGAGACTCTTGCATTTGTACAAAGTACTCTGAGGAAGTTATAATCAAGATTACAGAATCACCAGATCCCATTATACCTGAACTAGGAGGCACTCTCTGAAGCTGCTGGGGACAGATCCAGCAATTCCACCTGCAGACAGTGGCTGTGGTTGTGGGGTCTTCCCATACTGCACCTTCTGCTGCCACCACAGGAAACAAAGTCTTGGGCTAGAGGGACCACTGGTTTGAAGAAATTTGATATTGTATTGTTAACATAATTCTAGCAAGACAATATTTCATGAGGGCAGTTAATTTTCTTTGCTTGCATCCAAATAGAAACTTCTCCATTCAGGAATGTACCATACTATTTTCATTTTTGTTTTGCATGTACTTTTAAATCCTTTAAAATTTTCTGCTGCCTTCCTAGATTGGATTTTTTTCTCACTAGCTTTAGTTTCCTTTGCAAATTTTCCAACTATTCTAATTTATAATTAGTGTAGATGATAATAATTTACTCTTTTTTTTCCTCCTGTTTCACTTTGTCATTGTGATACCTGTCTAACATGAGTGGAATGGGTCACTACTGAGAGGTGTTTATTTTTCCATTGCCTACCATGGGAGTTCAGATAAACATCTTAGACTAAAAACCCTAACTTTAAGATAGCTAATGATGGGTGAAATTGATTTTCCCCAGCTATATGAAATGCCTCCTGTGATTATGCACTGTTCATTCATATAAGAATATCTGTTTAACGTTGTTGGTGACACAGATGGTAGGATCGAGTGCACCCTCAGCAAGTTTGCCAACACTGTCAAGCCACGTGGCATGGTCAACATATGCTGAAGGGAAGGAATTCCACCCAGAGGGACCTGGACAGGCTTGAGGTGGGCCCATGAAGTGCAAGGTCCTGCACCTGGGCTGGGACAATCCCAAGCACACATACAGACTGGGAAGAGAATGGATTGAGAGCAGCCTGGAGGCAAAGAACATGGGGTTGTTGGTTGAAGAGAAGCTCACCATGAGCCAGCCATGTGCCCTTGCAGCCCAGAAATCCAACCACATCCTGGGCTGCATCAACAGCAGTGTGGGCAGCAGGTTGGGAAAAGTGATTCTCCTACTCTGCTCTCGTGAGAAGCCTGGCTGGAGTGCTACATCTAGCTCTGGGGCTCCCAACATAAAATGGACATGGACCGGCTGGAGCAAGTCCAGAGGAGAACCACAAAGATGGTCAGAGGGATGGGACACCTCTGCTTCGAAGACAGGCTAAGAGAGTTTGGTTTCTTCAACATGCAGAAGAGAAGGCTCCAGGGACACCTTAGAGCATCTTCCAGTAAAGGGGACCTACAAGAAAGCTGGAAAGGGACTGTTTACAAGGGCATGTAATACTAGGACAAGGAAGAATGGCTTTAAATTGAAAGAGGGCAGATTTAGATTAGATATAAGGAAGAAATTCTTTACTGTGAGTTTGGTGAGATGCTGGAACAAGTTTCCCAGAGAAGGTATCTCCATCCCTCAAAGAGTGTTCAAGGGCATGTTGGATAGAACCCTGAGTAAAGTGGTCTAGTGAAAGGTGTCCTTGCCCATGGAAGGGGGGCGGTACTAGACAATCTTTAAGGTTACTTCCTACCCAGCCCATTTCATGATTCTATGATAAGATGTAACTTACTGTAGCCACTGCTCCCACACCAATCACTGACCTTCATTGGTGTGGATAATTCAGATTTTTCAATGTAAAGCAGCCTGTTGACATATTTGGAATTTTCTGATTTCCAGTTGTCAATAGTTTTTTTTTTTTTTTTTAAATGAAGTGTCCTGAATGTAGATTACTACTATAGCATCATTATATCCTTTAAAAATATCATTCTCATTCAAGTCAAGCTAGCTATTTGCATTGGGAATGCTGACTGCTGCAAGACTATCGAGGTGCACTGGCGAAAAGGCTTTTTCATCTTCATCTATATCTTATGTTCTTTTTCTAAGTATCCTCTGCAGATTGCTGTCAAAGATGGCACTAGATTCAAGAGGCCTTTGGTGTGGTTTGGTACACTTCTACTTTCCTTGTTAGGTAGGTGTCTGTGATGTCCTCTATGTCAAATCATGAATTTGATTTGATTTGTCTTAAAATACTTAAGTTTGCAAAGAAAACTACTGCTCTCTTCTTTATAACATGACTCAATTAAATTTGTCTGTGTCATGGTGAATTTGCATTTTGGATAATTTGTCTTTCTGATGCCTTTTTCTGTTTCTAGGTAGTTTTATACCTTCTTGTCTATTCCAACTAATCCTGAAGAGATTGCTCATACTCTATGAACCCCATTTATAGTATTGCACAGAGTCAACCCCCCCTTTTTTAATTGTTTTGCAGCCCACCATTCATCTCTGGAATTTTATTTCTTCACTTGTTTGTAGGCCTGAAAAAGCCACCAAGAAAATAATTTAGAATTTCTTTCTCTTCAGTTCCTTCCCAAATCCTTTAAATCTTCTATAATGGGTTCCAGTGTATGCCAACTTCATCTGAGAAATGACAGATGACTTTCTTCAGTTCTCTATTCACTCTTTGTGTCTGATTTCCTATTTTTGGTCTATGGAGACTTAATTTCTTTTATTGTCCCCATTTCTTTCCAGCTTTCACTTCCTGATTTCATTAAGACTCCTCAGATTGCATTTTTGACAACCATAGGGCCACTAAAAAGGGTTTTACAAAAGGTATTAAAACTTTTTAAACCCTCAAGGCAGATGGGTGTCTCTTGAAATTTTGTGATTTATTCCATAGAAGAAGCAGAATAAGCAAGCCCCTGAAGTGGAAGCAGGAGTTAGTCACTGTAAGAGAAACCTAAATGGGAACAATTCTTTTAATGAGGAAAGGAGATTTAATGTATGTCTTCATTGCTTGAGATTACAACTTTCCTTTTGTTTCTGAGCAGAGCACATTTTACTGGCTGTGACTGAGAACAAATTCATTTTCTGGGCAGTTTCTGTGACAAAGAAAGTGAAATAATTTTATATATTTTATTTTATTTATGCATTAGATCTATGAGTTTATTTAATTTCAGGTGTAGCAACAGGAAAAGACAGCACTCAAACATCTCAGAATCTGTAATGGTAATCCCAATTCATTAATATGCAAAGCAAGAGACATCATTTTCAGAGCAGCTTGATAAACTGATTACAAGCTGGTACTTCCAGTAGGAATACATAAGAGAAAAATATTTTTGGTTTCTGGTGAAAGCCTGCGTCCAGTAGTGTCTGAATATGATACTTATTAGAAACAAAGGAAAAATCACTGATTGTAGGATTTGCCAATAATTAATTAGACCAACAAACCACATACATTTAGCTTCTCTCAGTTTGGAGGAAATTGTTTCTTTCTGGCTCATGCCATCAGTGACAAGGGTTGCTTGAGACTTCATGGAATAATAGAGATAACATCTCTTAACCCAGCAATGATCAGTTTATATTCTGAAACTTGTTATTGATTTCACTTTTAAGTTAAAAGTAATGACAAAATGGGTCATAAAATTATCCAGCTTTCAAAAATATGTATGTCTGTCCAGCTGCAGTAGCAACAAGGGGCAACAGATTTTCTATTGTCATAGATCCACAACTGAGTCTGAGCTCGGAGAGTTTGCACAAGTCCATTTGCTGGATCCCTACGGTAGATTTTCCTCCTAGCTTGTCTCATTGTTTCCTTGCACCTGTGTAGTCGACCGGTGCATAGCAGATGTTGCTTTCAGCAAAGAAACAGTCTTTTCAACAGTCATTGAAAACAACATCATAAATATTTCCTAAAGCAGTCTTGGGCTTGGATTTCTGCAGGATGGGAACCTTAAAAGGCATTCATCCCTGTAGTCCCTCCATACCCCCTTCTCCTTTAGTAGTGTGGTACAGAGGGAAACCTATCTCTTATGACACTATTTATATTGTATAAATAAGTCATTAAGCCCAAAGCCAGCCCTCAGTTACAGTGGAGTCACTGTCTGAGATGAAATGCCAGTTGTGCTTGGATCCTTCTTGTCTTCTCAACTCCATAATAGTTTTAATCTGCTGATTCATGTTTGAATGCAATAATCCTCTGTATTTTGAACATAATTGTCATGATCAGCTGAAAGAAGTTTTCAAAATCTTTTCCAGTGGTTTTCAGCCAAGAGTTGTTGACAATTACACCTTCATGCCTTTTTAATGTTAATTGTTTAGCGAAGATAAAATCACTGTCTCGATTGCTATATGTAAGTTCTTCACAAGGATTGAGATAGACCTCTGGAGTTCATTTAATATTTGGGATATAGCATGGTTTTGTTCATTGTAAAAGCTGATATTGCAAACACAGCAGAATCAGAATGAATCAGACTACATTGCTACCTTGTGCCTTTCATCCTTCTGTTATGTATAGGAGAAATGGGTGACAAAGGACAGAAAGGCAGCATAGGACGGCATGGAAAAATTGGTCCTATTGGTTCAAAAGGTATGTTTAATTCAATTATTTCTCCATTTGTTTTCAGGTGAAAAATGTGTGATCATTTATGTTTGAGAAAAGTTTAGGGGCTTGAAAAATGGCTGACAAGTCTCACAGTTTACCTTAGTATGAATTTTCTCACACTGTAATCAGCAAGGTCACTGAGATCTCTCAACCAGTTACCTTTTGCTGTGACAGCAGTATATGTATTCTTAAAGCACTGTGAATATCCTAATTTGAGGGTAAATAAAGAACTTTGCACTATCACACAAGTGTGGACAGTTAAAGCAGTGGGAAGATGTGCTGTACTTTTGCAGACTTTGAAGAGCCAGGAGATGTGTTTTCTTATGTTGACTACTCCATAGGCTTCCTATGTGACTTTAGTTAGGTCATTTGGACCAGTGCTTACCTAATCATCTAGATTATGATTCGAAATTTAGGTATATCCAGCCATTTGCCTACTATAGCATCTCAATTTACTGGTTCTGTGAAGTTTATGAATGTCAGGAGGTGGATATTGTTACATATTATTTGAGTTGAAGTTTCATAGCTTTGGCTGGCCTTTGTTGTGGAATGACTAGGACAGAAAAATCACATTTTTGCTTGGGCATATTTCTAGTTTCCACATTTGAATTTTACTAGAGAAAAAAGTAGATAAGTGCTAAATGAACTATTGACAGAAAAGGCTGCATTAACATTATGTTGTTTTTCATGTCTCAAGGTGAAAAAGGAGATAATGGTGACATAGGACCACCAGGTCCTAATGGTGACCCAGGTAATCCATAACACCACTTGTTTATGTGAAAGACTTTTCATCATTAAAAATGCATCTGTTTACATACTTGGGGATATAATGGATGACTTTTTTTCATAGGTACTGTAATATTTCACTGTGATATTTTCAAATGACTTAAAATCATTGAAGTTGCAGCAGTTGCTGGACTTGTATTGTATGTGCTAAAACAGTATCTCATATTTTGTCAGAGGAGTAATCTCTCCTGAAGTCTAGTGGGAAGTGAAGTCAGACTGTCTGTATCATTCACCACCAGGGCAAAGGGATATCTCTGCATATCTCACTTTGTCTTCTACTCAACTCAAAGGAGCAGGTTGGATGCTCCTGCCCCTTCATGGATTATGGTTATAGGAGCAGGAGATTGTCAGGAATGCAGATCACAGAATGGGTGAGGTTGGAAAGGACCACATTGAGTCACCTGGTGCAACCTCTGCTCAAGCAGGGTAATGCCAGAGCACATGGCTCAGGATTGTGTCCAGACAGTTCTAGATTATCTCCAGTGAGGGAGGCTCCACAGCCTCTCTGGGCAATCTGTTCCAGTGCTCAGTCACCCACATAGTAAAGAAGTTCTTATGTTCAGGAGGAACTTCCTGGGCATCAGTTTCTGCCCATTGCCTCCTGTCCTACTGCTTGGCATCACCAAGCAGAGCCTGGCTTGGTCTTCTTGTCAGCCCCTCCTCAGATTCTTTTATGGAGGTATATGGATCTTCCAGAGGTATACAGATGTTCTAGAGAAACAGCCTAGCATAAGAAGTGCAAGCCTTGCAAGAGTGGCAGGTTTGGATTTGTCTGAATTCACCCCTTCCTGGCAGAGTGAATTGGAGGTGCACAGATTAGATTTCTCATGAGAACATAATTTGTCACTCTGATTCCTGAGCCAGTGTGCACAGTTTTGCAGGGCAAGTACCCTGTGCTTAGACTGACTTCCACAACTGAGCTGAGTAATTGGGTAGTCCAATGCAGATTTTAATAATTACATACAGAACTGCAAACTGTAACAAATGCAAATAGTAATTGATCCTCGTTTTGAGATTTGTGGTCAGAGATATGACAATTATCCTTTTAGTACTCACATTCAGATTATCCTTGTCAAACTGATGCCAATTTGGGTTAATAGATGATTTTCTATTGTCTAATTTTATTGTCAGAAGTATTATAAATTCTGTACTTTCAAAAACACAGAACTGCATTTTGCAGGTAATTATGTGTATTATGTGGTTGGAATTTGGGATCTGCTGTGATATGTTCCTTGGGAAAAACTTGCAAACAATGTTTTTTGCTGTGAAAGAAGTCTTTGAGAAAGCTAAAGAAAATAATTTTACTGAAAATGGAAATTCTTGGAAAATGTTTTTAGTTAAAAAAATATTGTGGGTCTTTTGCAGAGAATATCTGTCTATGTTTAGGTTAGTGCTAATTATTCAGGGCTGAAGATTTGTAGGAAGTGAACTGAGTTGCTCTGCACAGGCCCAGACAACCCTGAGAATCATATAATGGTGCAGGGTAGCAAAGGCTCTAATTTTCTGTCTGTTTCTTGCAAGACAGCTTTCTCCAGGGCTGCCATGCTGAGCCTTTTCATAAAATTGTTAAGATAATTGTTGAAATTAGGTGACTTTTTGATTCAGGTGTATCTGTATCGTTTCACAGGCATCCCTTGTGAGTGCAGTCAGCTAAGGAAGGCTATTGGTGAAATGGATATTCAAGTAGCCCAGCTGATGACAGAACTAAAATTCATAAAAAATGGTAGGTTAATTTTACATAACTGTTTTCCTTTCTTTTTGCCTCATTTTATCGGTGTAATCGCTTGCAAAGAGCATCACCGTTCCACTTCTGATTTGTGAAGCCATTTTGGGGTGTGCAGTGAGTTGGTTTATAGAAATGCGAGTGCTCACTTTTCAGCACTGCCCTCCCCCGCAGCTGTTGCCGGCGTGCGTGAGACAGACAATAAGATCTATCTGCTGGTCAAGGAGGAAAAGAGGTACAAGGAAGCTCAGCTGTACTGCCACGGGAGAGGAGGGATGCTGAGCATGCCCAAGGATGAGACTGCCAACAACCTGATTGCCTCGTACATCAACCAAGCTGGGCTCACCAGGGTCTTCATTGGGATTAACGACCTGGAGAAAGAGGGGAATTTCGTCTACTCCGACCGGTCGCCCATGCAGACCTTCAACAAATGGCGCAGCGGGGAGCCCAACAACGCCTACGACGAGGAGGACTGTGTGGAGATGGTGGCGTCTGGAGGCTGGAATGACGTGGCGTGTCACATTACCATGTATTTTGTGTGCGAATTTGACAAAGAAAATGTCTAAGCTGCTCTGCTCTTTCTTTATTCTAGGAAAAATGTTTAAGGCGATTGTACGAGTTACTCCATGTTTATAGAGTACAAGTGAAATTTTGCAAGTACGCGGCGTCAGAGTTGTACAGCTGTAAATACAGTTTAGGTATTTCGAATATCAGAATTTACCCTTCAGAAGGGAAGAGCAGTAATAAGGCGTAGCTTGGTTGGCTTTTTTTTTATGTAGGGAAATAAGTTTATTTAGATAAAAGTGTGCTTTTGGGCTACATTTGCCCTTACAACAGTTAACAAATGTGATTATGTGACTGTAAAGGAAGGCAGAATTTGACCTCTAGTTGTTAGAATGGTTAGAATTAGATTCCTGATATTCTTTTATCTTAGTAAAATTTTTAGTTATAAATGCTAATTACTCGTAGTGCTACAGGGATATTTTGGCAACAAGACAAATATTTTATATATTCCAGCTAATAAGTACAAATATTGCTGTAAGTTTTTTGAATGTTATACTTTTTTTTTTAACTGGCCAAATCGAACCAAAAAGTCATGATTCCTACCAATTTTTGTAATGCTTCTTTATTAAATGGTTCACAGATGTATGACCAAAACGCATTTAAATAAACTGAATTTTAGTGCTCAGGGAGGACAAAGTCTAGTGAAAGGTGTCCCTGCCCAAGGCAGGGAGGTGGAACTAAGTAATCTTTAAGGTCTCTTCCAACCCAAACTATTCTATGATTCCACGATCCTATGCTATGAAAATTCTTATAATTTAGTACTTAAAGAGTGTTTCCATCCAGATGGTGTTTTGGGGTTGGCTGAATGTAAAAGTAACAAGTCGATTTTCTGCATTCCTTAGTTGAAAAGGATTCAGTGCATGAAGTATTTCAGACCCTAAATGATTCCCTAAAGTAAACGTTTCACATTTTTTTAAGATAATCTTGGTGCATCTTGTTACAAAACAAGCAAATACCAGCCCTCCACAATGTAAGGCAGACTTCATATATCTGCAATTAAGCTCATGAAAACACATTAGCTATCAGTTCCTTTTAATAAGAAAACATGTGTACACAGATTGTTAAAATAATCCCCTGAAAAGCAGAAAAGTTTCTGCAATTTTCCTGATTATGTATATAGCAGTAATAAATAACTTTGCACAAATAATTTATGTACCAAATTTACAATTGCACGTCATGGAAAATGTGAGGTGTATTAAAATAAACAAAAAACCAAACCAACATAATTTCACAAAAGAAATGATGAATTACTTTAAATCTTCCCAGGAGCCAGTTCCATGCCACCTCATCTCACTGTTAGGTATAGAAAAATCTGCAAAATCTCTGTGTTTCTTTAGGAGTACCTTGCACAGTGTTTTAAGATGATTTTTAAGAACAAATTATCCTAGCATAACATTTTGATCAAAATGCATATGGGATCATTATGGCAGATTGGTGTATAGGATATCCACAGTGGATACGGCATGTGGCCCCAGAGATTTCCTTACAACAAGGAAACCCACTCATATCAACTCTGCTGTGCTGTGGCATGTAAACAATCAATGACCGTACAATGCTGTTCATATCCACAGATGCTGGCATTATTTGATTTATATACCTAAGAGAATTTTTGCTTGCTATATTTGCTCTGTAAATCTCAATCCTTTCTATATATATATATATGTTTGCTGTTAATTTTGAAGATCACTAGCAGTACTATAGTATTTTCTAGTATTTCATTACCAGCCCAGTTCCAGAGCAATCACTCAGAATGAATGGGTCCTTTGATTGCTTTATTTTCATTTAATAAAGATAGGTATGATACTTGTGTGTTAGTCATTCTTCCAACTGCATATTGAAATCTATTAAATAATGTGAATCTCTTTCTATGCTAATATTCAAAGACTCTATAGAATTTGAAGGGAGCTAACAATTCCAGTAGAGCAATTTGTTTAGAGTAGTGCCTTTTGAAAATCATGATTGTTTCCTGCCTGCTATAGAAATCCTCAGAAACCGTTTAAATCTCAAACATACTTTTGTCAAATCACTGTTGCTATATTAAAACAGTCCAAACCTGAGATACAGATATTTGAAGCTCCCTCATTACATGTGCCGAAGTTGCAGTTTTTCACCTAGGTTTTGGAAGTTTCTGTTGTATTGTTCAGTTTCCTCAGAAAGATGAAGAGGCCTTTTAGTGAGAAGGGAAGCTTTTTGAGATGCCAAATGCTCCTATTTTAGCTGAAGTCACACCATGTTTTAAAGATTGCCTCAATATGTGGAACATTTAAACAGCTTCAATTTCTATTATAATTTAGGATACAAAGTAAAAGCAATGGAAAAAACATTTATTTTTCCTATTTTTCATGTACTTCAGGATATTTTTTTTTGCAATGCTTCAAATATGAGGTAGAAACGAAATCAGTTTCATTGTCAGATACCTGTACAATGGCTGCAGCAGCCCTTATTTCACCATTTGGGCAAAGGGAGCTCTAGCTGCCCTGCAAGAGGCAACAACAGCACATCTGATATTTACCCCTTTGAGGAACCAGGTGAGAAATTATGGAGGCATTGGAAATGAATGATCCCTTTGTAATTTCACCCTCTAGTTGCTGATGCCTGTAGGTAGACCCTTGCTGGAGGCAGAAATCAATGTTGCATGTAGTGTGCAGCCTGCATGAAGCCTGCTGACATGCTTGGTAAGGTTTCCATACTCTCCCTGGAATTTGGAACTATTGTTTTTTTAAACGAAATGAGTGATAAGTTAATTTTTCTTGGGGTGTTGTCCACATACATTAAAACCTGCAGTTGTAATATAATTGCTCATTTTGTGCAGCTCTGCAGAAGCCTTTGGAACATGTCTGTCTGGCAATTACAGGTGTTTCTCAGACTATTCTTATATGCTCTATTTTTGGTGGATAATTTTTCCTCATAAATATATCTCCATAGCCCTTATTTTTTTTTATTCTTGAATAAAGGGCATTTTGTGGCATTTTAGAAAGGCAACAATAGCAGTTTTTTTTTTTTTTAATGTAGTCATCCATTCATGTTTTTGAATGACTTCTTGCCATAAAATGTGGATTTCATTCAACTGTACTTTCCACCTTTAGCTGCTCAGTCTGTGTGTTGTGGTACTGATGTCAGGGTTTAGTCCAAGGGGAACTCCACTGCCTGTGTGAGCTCTGACTCACTGTGGACATCTTGGGAGAGCACTGGATCATGTCTGATCCTGATCACCATCCAGATTTGCCACTCCACAACCTCACTGCTTTGTGGGAAGTGCTGCTCCCACTTGGCTTGTTATTCTGCTCAGCTCCTGGCTCACCATCCCTCATGAACCAGCTGCTCCTCACTGTGCTCTGACAGCTGACATGATTATCCTTGGAAATATGGGTTTGTTGCAGGTTTGTTAGCAGAAGAACTTCTCCCTGACTGTGAGTTTTAAACATCCTTATATCACAGAGAAGAACTGTAAAAATATTAATATTCATATGTGGGATACAGAGCATCCTTATTCATGTAAGTAAAATGGAGTGTTTCATTTTTCATAAACTCCGGAAATGCCAGTTCAAATATGCTTTGCAAAATAGCAGCTGGTTGGACCTTTTTTGTTACAGTTCTTGATGAAAAGTGAAAGAAGATGATATTAAAATAATTTTAATTGTTAAATATGATGAAGGTTCACATCAGAGGAAGACTTTTGAAGTAGACATTTTTCAAGATGTTTACTTTTAGAATTCTTCAAAATTTAATTTCCAAGTTCTAAAGCTTTATTTTGACCTATAAAGGGATTTGATTTTTATAATCTTGTTCATATGCTTCACATTATGTCAGTAACAGTGATCTGTATAATGTTTGAAATATTTTACTTTATTCTTTAGGTCTTGATTTCCAATGGGAACAAGTTACCTTTTTGAGACTTCTGTTTGCCATGCTGAAAGACAGAGACAATGGAATTGTATTTTTCTCCTGAGCCTGCTATGACACTTTACATGCTTTGAGTACAAAACAATAGATAGTTCAACCTACATTATGAATGCATTATCAGAATATCAGAAGATATTCTTACTGATTATGAAAATTTTTCATTTAAGTATTATCCCATATCGCTAGTAGTTTATGCACTATTCCAAAAGTCTAAACCAATCATTATATAAGATAAACACGAGCCTTTTGAAACCTGAAAATCTTACAAATCTACTTTCATCCTGACTTAAAACAAAAATTTGTCAAAGTAACCAAATTTACAGTAAAGCAGGAATTCAGGGTTTTCCCTAGGTCTATATCCAGATCTAGTTTTTGTGGGAAACTCAGTGATTTGTGATGGTCATGGCTGAATCAAATCCTTGAGTAGAGAATTGGTGAACAATGCAATGATGCCTGACTTTACCCTTTGCACATCCTGAACTGCATCCCCTTAGCCTTTGTTGGTCCAAAGGTCAGTGTCTTTTCACTGGAAATTCTGGTTTTCCATTTTTTGGCTTGCCTGTGTTACCAACAGTTTCATCACTCTACATGTCTGCCACAGATTACGTGCAAAGATATAGGATTTTTTTTCCACTGGGGGAAACTGAAAGTGCTTATAAAACTGGCTGTGATGGGAAAGGTATTGTGCAAAGCTGGAGCTGGCCACTCACCCCTTCCTTGGGGTGCACATTCCTGGCCAGGGAGGCCTACCAAGAGAAAAACTGACCTTGTTATTGTGGGTAAAAAGAAAACAGAGTTTTAAGATTTACCTAGGGAAAGAAATGTGCAGTGTAGGGTTTTGACTATTTACTTTACAGAGTAGCTGTGAGAAAGAACAGTTTGGTTTTAATTTTGCTGTAATAGGAGAGTACAAACTATGTGAAATGGGAGAGAAAGGGTTTGTGGAGAGGACACAGTTGTTTGCTCAAGGTGTTTTTCCAGATGCAATTCTCCTCCTAGCCCAGAGCTTTTCTATTGGATGAGGAGGGAATCCTCTCAAGAGGGAGAGCACAAAATAGAAAGGGTGGAAGAAGCAGTGAGTGGATGTGCAGAATTGGCAGTGAGTGGGATGCCCATGAGGCAGAATGTAAATGTTACCTCCAGCCATTCTCCTGCTTCCTGCTAGGGAAATGTAATTATCTTGCCCTTTCCGTCAAAATGTCTCACTATAGCTCTGAATGGGTAACTCACAAAAACAGAGTGAGGTGACCAATTTAGTGTAATATCTGTGCCTAAATAAAGCCCAGTTTGGATCTATGGACAAATAATAGCATCCACCACACTCTGAGTATATTAATGCATGAAATCACAGGGGATATAATTAGGCAGTACAATTCAAAGGCTAGCTATGTAGTATTGATGAGCTTCTGGATATTCTTTACATATAAAAGTGTGAATGCTGCCAGGAATTCAGCAACAGAAGGTCTGGCATGCAGTTGAACCATACAGGTGTTACCATACTATCATCTAGTGGCAGTAAGAGTAAAAATGAAGGATCTGAGTGGTATTTTGCTTCTGCGCATCAGTTGCAGTGCTGCAATCACTGGTGCCGTATTGAATAACTGACTTCCCAGCTCTGAAGTCTTTAGTCAGCTTTCTTCTTCTTCTTTTCTTTTTTCTTTGTGAAAAGATTATTTTGAATTATTACAAAGAAACGTGCACTGATTTTAAGTGCAATTCTCAGGTGGGAGTTTTGACTAAGAAGTGAGAAGCGTGCCCAAATGAGCTCAATTATCATGCCTTGGAGTGAAGAGAAAGAAAACAAGTCAAGCTGTGCTCTGCAGGCCAGCATCTAAATTGCAGGTGCAGATCTTCACCTGGCATCAATCAACTCCAGTGAAGGCAAATTGATTTATACCTGCTGAGGAGTTGAGACAGTATTGTCATCAATTCTAAATCTATGCTTATTTTGGAAAGAAAGAGAAAGAAGTATTTTGATATTTATAATTTATTCTGAGCACTCTAAATGTTATTCAGAGTCTGAGCCACTTAATGGGTGCATCTCCCATGAAGATTTCTGGGCAATAATCAATTTTGAGACAAATATTCAATGGAAAATAATTGAAGTTGGTCTATAATGCGGAACTTTATCCTTGCAAGTACACAAGGGGTATGATGTAGAACACAAAAGAAACAATAAAAGCATTCAACACAAAGAATAAACCCTCTATCATTTTATATTCTTCTGTGAAAACGAAACCTTTACTTTTTGCTGTATTAAATGTTTATCCATAGGAGAAGACAGAGTGCCATCTAGTGCAGAAAAGATTTGTTGCATATCTAAAGAACCACAAATCCAACTTTGTTCCTGCTTTATTTTTTAGTATTAAATTAATGATATGGTCATTCTGCAAGAGGGAAAGTGTGCAGTATGTTAAGTCCACTGTATTTGTAGAACACAGAAATAAAAGAAGGTATAAAAATGTAAAATACCAATTTCCTTATTACAAAATGCCCTGCACATATACATGTCAGCATCTTTTACTTAATCCAACTCCCTGTTTCTTCCCCATCATTACTATCCTTCTGTTCTACATAAATAAATCTAATATAGTAACTTGTGACATATTAGGTAAAGTGCACTACCTTTTCCAAATATCCCCAGCTGGGTTAGCAGAAAACTTACAGTTTTCTTGATTCAGGGAATTCCTTTTCCATCCTGATTTTTGTCTACAGCTTCTGAAAATGGAAGATAAATGCTGTACCCCTTAAACTTGCGCTGCTAAAGTATAAATGTGCTACAGCTGATGTGTTGACGTCATGCTTAACACTCAGTGGTTGTGTCTCTCTTAAAAAAGTATTCTTTGAGACTGCTGTCCTGGTTTACACAGTTTCCTTCTTAAAGCTTATCTTCCTTTTGCATCTGGTCAGACCCAAAGTGAAGTTAATTATGTATGTTGACTAATGTTCCATACTGTGGTTTCTTGGAAATTGATTTGTCTGTGCAGTTGTTTTGAAACATAAGCAACTTAAAAAGGATTCTTTGAAAGTATGGTTTAAATTGTTAACAAAGGCAAATCTCCTTTCAGTCTAGATATTTTTTGCCTTCTAATAAATAGAATATCCACAAATCTAACCTATAAGACAAATCTGCTTCATTATTTTAAGTTAAATCGAAATGGGCTAGTTTCTAAAAGATGAGAAGTCAGTGTTCTTTAAGCTCAGGTAAAGCAGTGCCTGAGTTTGCTGACCTCAGGCTGTGCTGTGGCATGTCCCCTGTCAGCTGGCACCAGAGACACCTGGTCTGAGGCTTTGTGGGCCAGTTTTGCACAGACCCTGTTGTAATGCTGTTATATGAAACCACCTTTTTCCTACTGGCTCAACCCTAAACCCCTCCGAGCCGTTCCTATTTGGCAAGATGCCAACCCCTCCCCTTGACCAAAGGGTTAACTATCCCTGCATTCCCTTTGTTCTCTCCTTCTCACACTGGATCCCTTCATGAATAAACTTGGAACACGTCCAGAAAATCAGGTGAGAGGCGTCCTTGCTTAATTAAGTTCCTAATGCAGAAACTCAGTTCTCTCTCTTAATATAAGAGCTAGCTGGGCAGGATTGAGGGGGAATCTGAGGGATTGCTGCAAGACCCAAATCTCTGGTTTTAGTGCCACTTACAGATCATTATCAAGCAGTGCCTGCCTCAGGCGCTGGCTGCTCCTTTGATCACCTGCTGTTTGAAGAACAGAGCTAATGTGATTACATGGTATATTTCCTCAAAATAAATTTTGAACCTTTTAACCATTGTCTACCAGGCGTGACATGAAGTCTCTGGGATTTGCTGTTTTTAAACACTTTATGTAAAAATGTGAATGGGTAGTAAATAATGATTTTCCTCCTCAGGAGATGGTTGCAGTGGGAACTCACCTGTTGTTAAACACCAGAGAGCCGTCTTGGAAAGAGGCTATACAAAATTCCAACCACAGAGAAAGACTTGATGAGAAATTGTCCTTTCTAGGCACTGAAAACTTGAACTAATATTGACGGATACTATAGGAAACCAGCCTTTCTGCTGGATTGCCCACTAAACAACTCACCTGCTCTGTGATGTCCAGTTGATATTATGCTGGCTGCAGGGAAAGGGACCATTAGATCACCTCTCACCCTAGAAGAGAACATTTTCCATCCACGGCATTTTGAATCAGCTTTGCTCTGATTTGAGTGTAAATGATATTTGATCATATTTTTACTTAATCCCACACTGATCCTATGCCTTTACCCTCCATTGTTGAGATCACTAATGAGGGATAAATAAAGAATTTTCAAAACCACTCAGCATTGCCCTGACTCTCCTGGGAGCAAGAAAGGCAAAGACAGAGCAGGGCAAAAGAGTCCTGTGCAACCCAGTTTTTCTGCTAAATGCATTCTGCATGCTTTATGTTTGCATTTATACAATGTATAGTGCCTTTTCCCACTGGATGTATTTTGCTTCCCTTACTCTTTACTTGTTTATGTGAGGATGTGGTATAGGAAGAAAAAAAGGCCTTTTTTGCTGTTTAAACAAATAATGTATATGTGTGAATGGAGACTACAGATAAGTGCATTCACAGAAATCCATTTTTAATAGTGAGCAGGCAGGGAAAAATCATTTGTCATAAGATTACAGAGGGGAATATTTAAACCTGTTATGAAATTATTAAAGGTCTTACGGAGTACGATAATGATTATGCAGACTAGGTTTATTGCTAGGTATGTAGTGAAAATGAAAAGAAATAAGAAAACCCCACAGTGGAAATCAATATTAACTAAGGTATTATGTATGAAATTAGTCTTGAAAACAAGGAAGTAATATTTCATGTAAAAAAAGTATTAAAGGGAAGCAAACATGGAGCATAGTTAACTGGGTTGTTCCTTACTGTTGAGGGTTTTGATAAGCCTGTTTTACCTTTAATTACCCTGAATTGTTCTTTTTTTAAAAATGTGTCTTTTAACTAGGTACTGTTTTTTGGTTTATTCTTACAGATTGCTTTGCATGATCTCTATCCCTGCTTCATGACCAGTCTTGTGATGGAGGATGTTCACCTGCAGTGACATTGTGTAGGTTTTACTTTCCTGGGAGCAGCACTGCAGTGAGCAGCCTGACCTGGTAGTTTGCTTAACCCAGGTCAATTTTGCATCCTTTGGGAAGAGGCCAGTGGATAAATTTGATGAATGTCTTGGATGTTCTAGGGTGCCTAACAGCGCACCAGGCACCTCTGCATGAGGGAGATGAATTGAATCCATCATGATGATCAGTTCAGCCTTCTGGGTTTGCCAGAGCCCTTGGCTGAGGTCTGATGGTTGGGAGCTGTCTCCTCCAGTTTTAAACATCAGCACTGTCGATATATGCATCTGAGCTAGTCACACTGTCTCTCTGGTCTGTGGGGAGAAATAAGTGCATTCAGGATATGATTCATCTGTCTTATTTTAGATGTCTAAATTGGGGTAGGAATGTTCCTTGTTCTTTTCTTTCTTTCATTTGCCCTGAGGTGAGACCAAGGTGACAAGCTAAAATGCAGACATTTCTGACTGATCAGATGAATCCTACCCATCAAATCTCAGGAGTTTCCATCACAAAACCCCCATTATGTGGAACTGCCACTCAGATGTTTCTTTTGCTGACCAGTGGTGCTTGTCATGTAAGGTTATGAGGAGAGGTTGTAAGAGGTTTTGAAGGAGGTGTGACATCCAGTAGAGGAGCATGACCTGCGACGGGTGACTTTTGTCACACAGTGGATCCGGATGCCCCTTCTATCATGCAACCCAGTGTGGTACAGGCTCATGAGTCACACTCAGGAAAAAAATCAATGCTCTGCTTTCAGAAAATAACTCTCCTTTCTTCCGTTCTCAAACTGGCAGTTATGATCACTGTGTGAGAGGCAAGCTGAATTTGTTCCTACTTCTCTTCCTTGCATGAGAGAGAGGGACAATAAGGGTTGCCTGGTATTGTTTCTTTCTTCCCTGCAAACTGTGATGTTTATCTTTCCTTGTCTGTGCTGAAAAGCAGTAAGTAGCACCTCCAGGAGAGACAATGGACACCAGAAAGAAGAAAGTAGCACAGGCACAGACATGGCAGAGACCATTTCAATGACTTCCAAGCATAAATTTTCTTGCTTGACTAGTTTCAGTAGCAAAAACCTCAACAAAGAAGCATGGTGTGTGTGCTCCATAGCCCAGATGGGAACTTGCCATATGGAATGCTTTAAAAAGATTACTGACTTCCTGCTTGTAAATGTAAAATCAAACAATTGTTTCTGATCTGGGGAAGAGCATTTGAATCTCCTACATCATATACTGTGTGTGGTTTCTCTCCCCTTTAAGTGTGTGCTGGGGTAAAATGCCCTTGTGGAGGAGTGTGAGGCATCCTGTGGTCCTGTCGCAAGTCAGTGCTGACCAGCACAGAGGGGGCCAGGCCAGCAAATCCAGCAGCATCACTGGGGTGCACTGTATTGTAACTACTGAGAGGAAAAATGTCTGGTGATGCATAATGAAAATGCTTTACTGAGGTGCTGGTGTTATATAGACAACATATTTCTTTTTAATTTGACTGAGTAAGCTTTTGTATGCTGTGATGACATAGGAAAGGCTGAAAGATTCACTCTCCCAAGGTTAATTGCAATCAGATCTTTGATGCAATTAATTTTAACAGGGGAAGAGAATCACAGGTCAGAAGAGAGAAAGGGCAGGTTAAAAAATATTTAGATGAATTAGAAATGTTCTAGTCAGCAGGGTCAGGTGAAATCTGGTTGAAGGTTGCCAAAGCAGTTGCTGAACTATTAGTGATTGTCTTCAGATGCTTGTGGAGGATCAAGAGGTGAGGTCTCATACTCCCAGAGAATCCTCCAGACAGTACCTTTATTTAAAGAAAAAGATATACAAAGTAACTCATCAGACAGATAAACTGGTTTACCAGAGCAAAGGTCTAAACAAATAAGTGAAAGCACCAAGAGAATCATAAAGTGGTGGAAATAATAATTGTGGATTTGTCAAGCACAAATCATGTTGAATCCTCCTTTACATATTTGGCTTCTTTGCTGATCTGGTAGATGTAGAAAAACAGTTATGTTGTATTCTTAGTGCTCACATGTCAAATGGAATATAGCTTTGATTCATTGCTATAAAGTGAGTACACTGCTTAAAAAAAACTGCTAAGAAACATGATCAGTGCTTTGAAGAAAAATGAGAGGATGTTTGAACTTAGAGCTCTGTGAGGTTTATCCTGAACACAGTTCTACTCAGAATTCATGTTGCTGTTTTTAATGACACAATGAAAGAGTTAGGAGAACTTCCAGAACTGTGGGAGACAGTATTATGTTTAAAATTGCCAGATATTAATGAATGAAAGGCAATAACAGAAAGGGAAAAGTATTGTGCATAAGAAAAAGTGACCAGATACCCCAGAATATGTGAAAGACAAAAGAGGCTTGGAGGTTTAGGGTTAATGTCAGTGCTAAATTGCAAAAGATTTGAAGATTTTTTTGTTTATCAAGATATTTCAGTCTGGGATATACTCATAAAGGACATGGAAGGGAGTTAATTTTTTTTCTGTTGTATAGTTGGGGTCTCAGCTGGAATAATGGGCTCACTTCTGAGCGGTGGATACAGACAAAGTATAAGGAATCCAGAGGTGAAACAATAAAACTGATGAACAGCTGGCAATTATGACCTGTGAAATAAGCTCCATTTGATCTAGAGAAGACTTAAGTAAGGAAGTGTATGATGCAATTGTGTGATTATGAAGAGTAAAGACCCTTTATAATGATGATAACTGATTATTTTCAATGTCTGCTCACGATGTGGCATGAAAAAATGTTAATTATGAAGCCAAGAGGATTTGATTTGGATACCAGAAAAAAATCTAACAAAAGGGACACTCAAGCTCTAAAACAGATTTTATAGTGAATCAGTGCTATCTATTTATTATTATTATTACTATCATACTTCTATGTTCTTGTGGAATATTGCCAGTTATTTGCAAAAAATCATTCCTGCCTTATTTAAAAGGCAAGATAAGCTGAATCTGGTTCCTTCCAGGCCCATGCATCCAGTGCCATGATGCTACAGCTTCTTTTACTGGCAGGGTGTAGTGTGGCAATGCTTGATAATGAGTGCAAAGCAGAACTGTGCAAAAAGGATTTTGAGCTTTTTCAGCCAGCTGTATGCTGATCTGGCTGCTTACCTATGCCTGCCCAGCATCAAGGATGCACAATTATGTTGACTTCCAATAGCTGTGAGGAATTTGTTGATTTTCCTATCCCAACCCCTTGTAGTTCTCATTTGTAGCTCAGGCTCCTTTGGGCCAGCTTAGCACCAAGGGCAAATCAAGTAATAAGAGGCTGAGCTGCTGTGGCTGGTGATGTTGTGCTGTGCTCCTGGTGTGGTGCAACACAGGCCAAAGGCAGCCAGGAGAATGTGCCCCACATGAAATCTTGCTATAAGCATGTTTGGGTAACTTCAATGCTGAGATATAAATAACTATATGCCTTTACACTGCAAAAAGAATTACACCGACACACACAATATCACTCCAAAATAAGGAAACATATACAGTTAATGTTTGTCATTTTAGAATCAAGATTAAGTACAGGGATTGTTTGCTTCTCAGTGGTATAGCTTTACTTTGGGATCTCCATAGCAGATACTAGAGTCACAACAGGCAAAATCTAATTATTCTTTTAAGGCTTCTAAGTAATATTTTTGAGAGGCTAAATTGCATTTAATAGAAATATAAGGGTAGTTCTATTGGAATTAGTTGTTCAACCTGAATATTTGTTTTCTAAAGTAAAGTCAAAGAACCCTTGTAAATCTTTCAAGTAGAGCTTCTCAACATTAACTTCTGCTGAGGATGATTCCAGCTAGCTTTATCTGATAGCTTTTGGTACTTGTATGGGAAGAGCCCATGAAAAGTTTGTCTTTTCCTGTGGGTGCTTCTCACAAATCCACAGACCTCTACTGTAGCTCATCCCTCTTCCAGCTCTATTCAGATGTTGCTTTGCTGTTCCAAGACTGTATGACCCCATCACTTCTTCCTCCTCTCCACTGCCCCGCTTCTTTTCCCACACTACCATATGTCCTCCTGCTCAGGAAGTAAGTGATGGATGGCCACAGCTGTTGGACTCAATGAAAAGAAGAGTCAGAATTAATACAGAGTATGTTTTTCTTAGAAGGCTTCAGTGGGCTTCCCAATCTCCACATGAATTCCCCTGTGCTCATCACTTTGGTTTATGTTCTCCAAAATGGTGTTCTGGCAACTGATGATAAAAACACTGAACGTAAATTACTAAGTCTCTGAAAAAACATCACAGCATTTTCCTAAATCTATTGCTTGCATCTGTGATGCAGACAATGTCCTACACCAGCACAAAAACCTTTCCCTAGGATAAACCTGGGCCATCTTAAAGTCTAAGCTATGCAGGACATGGATCGAGGTCCCCTTTTGCCCTGTGGTTCTAAAATAGTCCTTCCTATCTGGTCAAATGGGGAATCTGGGAATCACCCTTACTAATAAAAATTGTGGTTGTGGTAAGTAGATATATTTTTAATATGACTCTGCAATAAAAACATAATTATTTGTCAGCTTTACATACTTGAAGAAAATATGGTTTTAAAAAACTTGAATACTGTAATTCTTTGTCATCTAATTCATCCCTCTTATGTTTCTCAGTAGCATGTATTATAAAACATGTAGATAGTAAAGCAGTATCTTGAGTAGATGTGTAAGTGCTTTTTGAAATGAACAACTTATTCCAATCAACAGTTTTCTTGGCTGCTGAAAGGGCAGAGAAAAACTTGCAGACATGCAAAACAAGTGACCTTTTATAGTTTGGTCACCATAAAGCAGAAAAACTCAGTATTTATCTGACTTCCTAAAAGAAGATACAGAAAAAAAGTAAACTTCTGTTTCTAGGTAAAGATCAAAAATTGTTTTATAGACCATAAAAATTAAGGTTCTCACCATCCCTGTGTGAATTAGGTAATGATCTAATTTTCCATGTGGGAGAAACTAAGGTACAAAGAAATCATCAGATTTATCAACCATATCATTGCAATCCTGTGATGAAAATCAGAATGAAGTCTGAAAACCTTCAGCACAGTCATTTGCTTTGATTAAAGCAGTTTCCTAAAATAAGTGGCTCTCAGCAATTTTAGTAGATGTACAGGTTGAAATTCTGCTAATATAACTCATTGAAATTTATACTGAATATTTTAAAGCTTGAAAATTAGGTTCTTGTCTTCTGAGGATGGGCATGAACAGCCTACAGCAGAGCACATAAAAAGAAAGTTAATTTTTGTTTGCCATAATTCTCTCCTCCCTGTACTTTACCACAAACTATGGGTCACTAGCATAATCCCTCTCTTTTTATGTGCATTTCAAGCAAATGGAATTATGTGCTATAACAGAGAGTGCTAATGAAAAGATGAAAAAAAATTCTGCTGAATTGCTTTGTATATGAAATCTCAAGCTTATATATCCATGAAAGAAGAGAGACGTTATTCTTTAGAATTATTTGTAATTAAAAGACTTTTTATGGTGCATTACTGAATCATTAAAAATTAAAAGGGAGAAAAAATCAAACTAGCTGTTAGAGAAGTGGCAGGTGGCTGCTGTTATTGGCAGATGTGTATCTTGGAACTGAACTCTTTGCAAATGTCATGTGGAATAACTGAATTTATTAGAAGTAGGAATTGCACACACAGAAGCTGATGACCCTGAGAAAATATGCAGGCAGTGGTAGGACTGCAGGCTAGAAATCACCCTTCCTATCTCTATTCAAAACCTGTGAAAACACTCCAATAGATTTAGCTGCAGCAATTTCAAATGCTGCCTCTCCTGCCTGCCCTATTTTTACAGCAGAGCTTGCCTCTTGAGCAGAAGAGGTGATATGAGACAGATTGTGCCCACTCCTGGGCACACCTTGCATATTGACACAGCTCCATCTCAACTCTGAAATGGGCAACGGAGGTGAAACACAGACCCAGCTCCTACTGCTGGGATAATGCCAGCAGTTTCTGTCAGAAAGGGGGGAGAGCTGGACCAGGAATGTCCTTGCCAGCAGGAGACAAGCAGTCCTGCTGCTGCAGTGGCCCCATTTCAGAGCCACCTGGAAAATGCTCTTTTGCAATGGCAGGTGTGCCTGTGCTGCGCTGCCCTGAATTGCAGAGGAGCTTGGACCAACTGCTGGAGCTCACCTGGTCCAGGCTCCTGCTCAAAGCATGGCTAACTTCACACATGGCATGTGCACTGGCAGATGTTAATGTTTAATCTGTAAACTAATTTGATGGAGCTTTTCTTTTTCATGTTATCTTCAGGACTTTTTAAAGAGTAGGAACACAGGACACAAAAAGGTGATTTTTTTTAAACTGAGAAGTTAGTGGTCATAAATGAAAGCTGATATGTGAGTGCTGTTTGTTTTACTTACAAGTTTTCACAAAGTATTAAATTTGTTTTGTTTACTTCAGGTCAGACTTCTGCTACATCAGAAGAGCTATCAAAGGTATAGTAGACTGATGCTCTGTTTGCCGAAGAGTAGAGTTTGCACATTATTACAAAAAACAAAAGCAGGGTGGGTGAGACAAGAAGTAATCATGATATGCATATACAAAGAGGTAGTTCACATGTCTAGTTGCATGCTGGTATTACACAGAAATTGTCAACTCTACAATTAATGTTAGGATTTTTTATTCATGTTCTTTTACCTCTCATATTTGTTATTCTTGGATCTCAACTTTCCAGGTGAGGAGGTTAAAATCACCTATTCTCTATAAGCAGAGGTAAGATTGGATGCCAACCTCTCCTGAAGATTATGTGTGGTCTTGGAGCTCCACTGCAAGCTTGAAACCTCTGGTTGTCATCCAATATGGCGAGAAACAAAAGTTCCCCAAAGAAAATTGAACCATTAAGTGCATAAAGGATGAATGATTCCAGAGGGTGGATCAATAAGATACAAAAATGATGACCACTGTGACAATCAAGATTTTGAAATTGTAGATGGAGTGAAAATTTATGAGCTTTAAACTTACATTCCTTAACTGCTCACTTCAACTGTGAAATGAAGCAGAATGTGGTAAGCAAACTTCAGTTTAGAGGGTGTGCTAATTATTTGAACCATATTTGTGTTCTTGCTCCTACAGCACCTTTCATTTTTGATGACTGTTTCAGTAGCAGTCTTATTCTTTGGACAAGAAAAGCAGGTAAGTATATTTTGGAGTGTCACCAAACCTTTGAGAATTACGAGGTGAAAAATTAGAGAAACAATGAAATTTCACAATTATGAAGATCAAAACTAACCTCCAGTTGGCCAGAGGACTAGCAGACCCTTGCAAAATCTTTTTTTTTTTTTTTTTTT
>VXBI01001943.1:463907-486763 GCA_013397375.1 Toxostoma redivivum
TTTTTTCTGGTTTGAACTCCTGTGTGGGAAATCCTTTTTAATTCCAAGCTTCAATTTTTCACTTCTTGGCTTAGCAGATAGTGGAAAAGCTGTGGTGGCAGCTTATTTTCTCAGGGGAGAGAGTGTATCAGGCCACTTGACAGTGCCTTCTCTGGTTGATTAAATTGTGTCAGCCACTTCCAAACAGAAAAGTCTTTTGGACAAATGGTGAAAGAATATGACACAGGTTTCTGAGGATAGAAGACATGAAACAGTGAAAGCCTTGGAATTCCTCAAGTATGACAGATTTTCCAGAATACTGACAAATAACATATTGCATTGAACAAGATACTATTTGACAGTGGGACTAGTGTTTATATTTAAGGAATGCTTCTGAGAAGAAAATATTTTAAACATCTTGCATCAGCTAATGATGTATGATTTATTTTTCCTGCAGATTAAATCAATAATTCACAGTACTATCTGTGGACCTTCCAGATGGCAATTTATCTGTAATAAGTCACATAGTATCAAGTAAATATATTATAAATCAGACTGTTTTCTTGGTTTTAAGTTTTCTACTCTAACGTATACAAACTTCCAAATGTCTAGGTTCAGTTATAGAATGAATGTTTGTAGTGATCTCTGGTTAACCAGATGGGATTTGGAATGGTTAATTTCTTGATTTAGATACCATGAAGTAAAGTTAAATTAGTATGGTATGACAGTAGGTTTAATTTTTCCAAAGTATTCTTGAGGAAGGAAATAAATTGAGTGATGATATACTGCAATGCACAAGTATGACCACTTATTACCTCCACCTAAAAATTTGTCTGTTATGTGAAGGAAGACCAAATATGTTCTCATCATTAACTAAATATCAATGGACTTGAACTCTGAAAACTGTAGCATTTGTTCTGTCCTTAAAGACAGCACTGATGACGGAGTGTATTCTTTCTTCATATGGGTACATTGACAACTCCCAGATTTTGTATGATCTTATCTCAAACTCTGTTGATGAGATGGCTGAAATATCATGATAAATTCTATAGAAAGGTTTGTGCACTAAAGCAAGTAATGTTTAAATTGTACACAGAAATAAATACAAGCTAAGATAATTCTCCATGTGCAGATGTGATGTAGGAAATTTTGCCATGAGGCTAATGTTGAAAGATTTATCTTTTCTGTAATCAAGCAATCACACATGATTCAAATGTTAAAATCAAGAGCCAATTTAAAAAAATATAAGCTGAAGAATATGTCTGACATATGATGTGAATTGCTTCTTCAAGGAAAGGAAGTGTGTATTTATTAAATTGAATAATCCTTGACCACTGTAGATCTACCATTGGCAAATTAAACTTAAAGAATTTGAAGATAAAGAATACAATTTATGTCTTTTAGTTAATTCTTGTAAGCTGCCATGCCTTACACTATGCATTATAACTTTCCTGGTTACTCTGGATTTATATATTTCTGGGGATGGTGTTTCTAAGCAACTCTCAGAGCCTCCTGCAAGTTTGAACTTTTACATTAATTTTAAGTTCTTTTTAAAACTATTTTTTTCTTAAACCTGAATAACGAAAGTTGTGTCAAGTTTCATAATGTTTTGAGAAACAAAATTGCTAAAAATGAAGCATGTCTCTCCCTTTTCTGCCAAACTGACTGCATTTCATGTCCACGGTCCCCAGGTTTTACCTGACTTCACTCCACTTCCACCAGATGGCTCCAAAAGTCTTCTGAAAGCAGCTTTATTGCTTCAAGATGTTTTAATGTGGCATGCAGACATAAATATTTGCTCTTGGCTGGAACTTGACACACTGTGGTAGGAGTGCTAGGGCTTGCCCCAGGCAGCTTTATTTATTTATTGGGGGGAAAAAAAATGAACACATGTTCCTGGAGAGTGTTTTTCTTGCCATAGTATTCTTACCCATACAGAAAGTTATATTTTGCAATTTGCAAGATAAGCAGATCATTAAAATACATTTTCTTGGTCTTAGAACAACAAAGTACATTATAATATCCCACATAAAAAAGAAAGAAAAGGAGGGAAGAGAGCTGTTCAATATAAAGCATTTAGATCCCAGTAGTATGGAAAGTAGGTAAATTATTAATTACTTTTTATGACATCTAAATTATGTTAGATTTCTTATGAAGCATAGAAGATGCTTCAACTTTCTTTTTAATATACATAGACAGTTTATTAAAAGTTATTCTGTCATGGAAGAAAAGAAGGTACTTTCTAAAGCATTTTAAAGCGAGTTTGTAGCATGGTCAGAGTGAAATGGCTGATTTAAGCCTAGATTATAAAATCCTTTTTTAAAAAAAAATGTATTTTTCAGCTGTAAATTTATAAATTCTGCTTTCTGATCAATCCTTTCTTCATATTACAAGACAACGCAATCTGCTTGCAAAATGCTGGATTCAGTAGAAGATCACCTACTTTTTAGGTATGTTCTCAGTCTGATCAAGTTCTAAAATTCACTGTTGTTCTGGGTGAGAGATTAGATATAAGACTGAACTCTTGATAACAATTATGAATAGTGTAAAGTAGATGATAAACTTGTTATGTCATTTATACATTCAAAATAAAAATGTCTATTAGGAAATTATTTATTGTTAAGAATGTAATGGGTGAAACTAAAATGAATTCTCAGTTGACCTTCAATATCAAAAAAGAGAAAAGATTTAATGAATGAAAATTAATGAAAAATGACTGCAAATTAGGTATTAAAATGAGTGTTATTAGTGATGTAGGAGAGGGAAGGAAGTATTTTAATGTTTGAATGGATTGTGAGTTATGGATAATCTTCAGAACGTCCAAAAGAAACTTAGACTTGTGGGACAGAGTTTCAAGGAAGTAATAGGAAGAAGGAAGTAATAGGAAGAGGAGTTTCAAGGAAAATGGATATGTAATGCTAGGGGCTGAGGGAGCTGACTTATCATAATTATTTATTTCTTTCATTAGAAAACACAGCGTTTGGAAAGGAGATTGCAGTATCCAACACAGAATATGAAAAAAAAATCCGATTACTTTTCTATTGGTTTATTTTAATCTGTGTTTGGGAGAACAGTGTGGGTTTAAAGGGAAAGAAAGTAGAGAAGAAATGAGTTTTGAGAATCTGCTATTGAAAGAAAATCACATAGAATCCGAATCATTGAAAATGGAGAGCGCTTATGGGATCATCCAAACCCCTATTGAGAGAGAGGTCAACAAAAGCGGGTTGCCCAGCACCATACCCAGTCAGGTTCTGAATATCTCCAAGCATGGAGATGTTGCAATCTCTCTGGGAAACCAGTATCAGAGTTTGACCAACCTTGCTGTAAAAATTCTACCTATTTAGACAAAGCTTTTAGTTTCCCAGTATGTTAATGGAAGTTTATTTCTTTTGTGGAATCTTCAATTTAAGTCAGAGATAACAAAACATCTTTTCATTTATATTTAGCATCCCTGCTCTAATTATTAAATAATCAGAATCTTCACACTTTAGAGAGTCTTTGGGAAAGCCTTGATAATACAGAAATCTGGAAGGCAGGACAAAAAATGTTCTCACTTATTCTAACTTCAACATGACTTAATGATTCTTTCTCAGTGCTTCTAAGGAACTTTTTTGCTCAGATCTATCCATATGTTGAAAGTGTTTGTCTGGCAGCAGCAATGTTCCTAAAAGCTACAAATAAAAAATATTACACTGAAATTGTTATGTTATTTTTCCATATATCTCTCAGGGCCTATGTTTCTTGAGAAGTTATTAGGTTTTTTGCTTCCATATTGATAACAGTATTTCAAGAGTTCAGATTTGCAGACTGTAAACCAGTACATTACCACAGAAAATTTTACTTTCCCATTTCCAGAGATTCTTTTGCAGTTTCAGCATGTTTTATTCTTTAAATATGGTGCCCCCTCTCTCTTGCTTTCCACAGAACCTGCCTCACAGACTGAGTAGGCTTACCTGTTAAGTAATTCTTTGGTTTGTAACCTGATTTTTACCACCCTGTTAACATATTCCCTTTGGTTTTTTTGTATCACAGTTTTGTGAAACATTGAAAAAAACCACCAACACTTGTGCTACACTAACTTCCACGTCTCAGACAATTTATTTCTCTTTTGAGAGAAAGTACGTAAGTGCAATTTTTGGAGCTTTTAGCTGTGTAGACATATTTCTTCTTCACCTCTTCTATATGTTACACATGTAATGTAAAAAGAAGCATCTCTGCTCCCATCATTTATTTTTAACATCACAGCTGGGTCTCAGTGATATTTTCTGTGGCTTGTGCTGAGTTTGTGGTCAAGCTAAGACATCTCAAGGTGCCTTTTGTCAGCTTTCCACCATTCCCTCTTAGAGGGAAGCAGTTTTAGTACCTCCACTTTTCTTGTCATAATTTCCTTGTACACAGGCATTGGAGAAAGATGTTTGAACATTCCCAAAGCATTTTTCCTGTTCTTGGGGTTAATGCTACTATGAAAGAGACATAGCATGTACTTCCCTTTCAGTTCCCCTCAGTCAGCTGGCTGAATCAAGCTGCTTTCCTGTGCTTTCTGTTGTGTAAAACTTTCGTATTTATTTCTTTGCTACTGAGACATCTTTCCACATCTTGAATATTTTATCAGAGCAGTTTGTAATTGCTGACAGCACAGGCATCTGAGGTGAGATTCGTGTAGACACCCACTGCTGTTTGAAATCCTCTGGTTTATGCTACCTGACTGCCAGCTGCTGCCCAGAGGTCATGCAGCCCACCAGTTCTGTGGCTCTGATTCCATAGGTATCTGAAACTACCCTGGGCACAAAAACCTGTTTGTGGTTGTAGGCAACCTCTGGAATTTCTTCAGAGATCTTCTGTGCCAGAAAAACCCATTACAAACATTGCACACTTTCAAAATCTTCTTTGCCTCTTATTGTGGTATTTTTGTCTCCCATAGATGGACTCCAGACTGCTGAGAGTCCACCAGATGAGTAGACCAAAAACCTTGTTCTGGAGGAAGTTTTTAGGACTGATTTTACAGGAAGCATGTTGTACAACAGTAACTTGCTGGCTATGGAAAGATGAAACTTGCAGTCCCACTCTGTTTAAGAAATTTGCATGGTTTTCAAAACAGCGTCTTCTTAAGAGAAATTATCTTACTTTGTGCAGTTTCAAGAGGCTTATTCTCATCATGTTTCTGTCAGATGTTTCCTTTTAACTCTCTGCACGGAAAAAGAACTTGGGAGTTAAAGCAATCACTGGGAATCCAAAGTATACCACAGCTCTTTAATCGCACATTGCAGCCACTAGAATCAACAGAAACCCACCCTACCTTTGAGGACAGTGATTTTTAAGAAGTTTTATAATGTGAACTAGTTTCAACACTGAAATCTCAGCTCTTTTCATATCATGGCTTGGATGTTTGATGGCTCTGAGAGCTGAAAGAAGATGGATCTTCTGTGATTAGATGCATGCTTACAAACGACAGCATTCAATCTAAATAGTCAAGGTTCATAGCATTTTTTATGACACAGTGATAAATTTTTCTGCCTGTCATGCTACATTATTTATTGAATCTGGACTTTTTTATGAGTCAGAGTTAATCTGATGGTTATTTTACTCAGCCTCCTCATTTTATAGTTTTTTTTTTTTTGTGGTCTCATATTTTGCAACTAGTAGGCTTATGAAAAATATTACAAGACTTTTTCCCTAGATAAGAAATCTGGTGCCATAGTAGGACTCAAATTGAATGCTAATTTTCCTAGTGGAAAAACCCTAGACAATGTGTTCCTTCTGGCTGAAAAGGAATTTTAGAATTTACTTATTTTTCTATGTTTAGTATACTGCTTTCTATTTCTCATCTCATATACTATATCACTGACATTCATTTTATCAAAAAGTTCCTGTCTTTGATTATAATTAAACTTTTGTTGTTCTTTTTTGTAGCCATTTTAAACATTTTTTTTCTATTTTGTAGTGAGTGACTGTTTCTGTGTCTTAGAATCTACTGTAATTAACACTGGTGATGCAGTCTTGCTACTGTGTGTTGTTAACCAGTCTGAACTGATTTCATTATGAAAATATACCTGCAGCATTGGGTAGATAGAATGTGTGCATTTTCAAAATGCATATTGCTTTTTACATGTTGAATTTTGGTCATGATGGGAAGAAAGCAAAAATATCAGTATTTTTTATGTATATTGCAGACTGTTTAAATTACATTGGGCAAAATTTCCCTTCTTCTTTTACCCTGCCTTACTTTTTTAGCTTACTTTTAACTTTTATACTTCACACACGGTTCCTCAATGACTAATTAATCAAAAGTGCATGACTTCTGATTGCTCATTTAGAAAGACTTAATGTAGCTTTGATACAGGAGATGTTTTCAGTTGGTATGTTCTTATCAAATGTGTCAGAAGAATAGATGTTAGGGTGTGCTACTTTGTAATGTGTGCAATTTTGTAATGTGAAGAAATAAGCACAGACACAACAGTACAAGTGACAGAATAAGAACCATAGTACAAGTTCAGTGCAAGTGACAGAGAAATTTTTATTTCCTTTTTTTTTTACAATCTGTAATTGAAATTCACTAGTTGTTGACATGGACAGCAAAAGAGTCTGCAGGTTACAAAATTTATTTTGATGTTTAAATCCATCTTGAAACATATATCCTTGGGAATTTCCATGTTAAATACCAATTCTTTTTTCTGTTGGAAAATAATAAAATAATAAAGTCCTCAGGTTCTGACATTGTGTTTATTAGTAATATACATGTATTTTATTGTAGTTGCTGAAGGCCCTGGTTATTTCCTCAGAGGGAAATTATGTAATCAATACTGTGAGCGTATCTACAGCTTAAAAATTCAGTTAAATGATAAGGTAATTATAATAAGAAATATACATGCAGAGTGAATCATATTTGTAAGTTGTTCACTTAATGATGGGTAATTTGAATACCACCAAACAAAAAAGTTCCCACATTCACATGTTTGGTAACTTAGGAGATGGAATTGTCTCAGCATTTTGTAATACTAACATTTAGACTGATCTGAAAAAATGTGCTGATTAGTTCATGGATCTGAGTGTAATGCTAGACTTAAATGTAGGAGATAAATGAATAATCTGCTTTCTGCTTTTTTTGGAATTCTGTTAGCAACTCTTGGAGCTGCTTGATTTTTATACAAATACTGTAATTGGGTAGCAGTAATGTTAAATTTAGCCTAGGTGAAACTGCTTATCATTTTGAATTGTCTGGAATTCAATTGCCATGCATCACAGAACAGGGAATCACAGATGTAATATGTGCAATATTTTGTTTAGCAAAAGATAAGTTGATGTGTTCTGTTCTAGGCGAGGTTTCTGAATGACTGTGGAAAAACTATTGTTTAGGTATTTTACTGACTTGGCAGATACATGGATAATTGTTTAAATACCAGATTTTTAAATGAAAATACTCAATATTTTGTCCAGTTGAAGATAAAGTATAATATTGCTGTCCACAACTATACAAATATTACTTTATAATCCTGAATTTGGAAACAATTCTGAAAATTTGTGATCAGAGGCATTTGTTAGGGTAAAGCCAAGGTGAAGCAACTTACCCTTGCCAAAATGCCTATTTTTCTTACCCATGTTAAATCTAGTTTCAGTCACATATTTTTTCAGCATTATACCACGAGTGGAGAGAAACAGTAACATGCTAGTCCAGTAAAACTTCCCTTCAGATCTGCAAATTTCAGTGTTATAACACCATGTTTAAGAGTTTTCTATAGTTGCTTCCTTATGTATTTTCTGTGTATTGAGCAGACATGTCTATTGAGCAAAACTTTCTTATTCCTCCAAAATGTATGAACCATCTGATACTCTTCAGTAAGATGAAGCATAGATGTAACCCAGCTAGGCTTTCTTCTAAAGGACATGAGATAATTGTAGTGGTTCAAACCACTACTTCTGAAACTTAGATTTTCTTGAACTAAGTGTATGAAAGTCTTCAGTCGTGATGAACAAGAAACACTTATGAAAATGCTGTTGGAAGGAACATTGCACTGTACTGGCTTTTCATATCTATTGTTAAATACATTTTATTAGCAACAAAACTATTTAATTCTCATAGTACATAATTCTCTATCTTCTTTCTCTGTGTTAAACAAAACTTTTAAGAATAGACTTCTAAGCAGAAACAAGTGGGAAGACATTCAGCTGCTGACTGATGTTGACAAGTGTTACCAGTTCTCTTCTGTCATATAAAACCATGAGATAAGAATCCTTTGTGTGAAATAACCAAGCTCCATTTTAAGAGTAATTTTAAGAAATCACTCTTATTCTGCTCCTTTGATTCCAGATTTTTATTAATTTAGTGTTTAATAACATGATTTTCAGCCTACATTTTGTCATGGATATTCTGGTATACAATTGTTTTGGTGATAATACTATCTTTTAGTTTTAACAGTATTTCTAATTGTTATTTCATGGTTTGGCTCTTTATTTCTTATTTTATTAAATTTTTTAATAAACATTTGTAATGGATCAATTGATCAAACAATATTACTGCCAAACTGGAATATGAATCCATCAAAATATGCCAAATATTTTTAAAAATTGATTTTGTAACTACTGAGATCACTTTTTGGAGTTATTAGACCCTTTCTTATAAGTTCCTTGACATAATTTAAATCCAAAGCAATCCTCCGCAGTTTGCAGTGTCTTGCTGTGCACCCAATTAATGCATTTCGTTTGCAATTCATATTGCTGTGGGGGTGGGGAGCATTACAGCAGTAAAATGGAGAACCAAATGCTAGGTCTTCTGTAAAGAGGCAACCTTTGTCTGTTCTGAAGGGCAAGACAGTTATAAAGTAAGTGATACAAGCTCACTTCTTATGTCTTTTGGTACAACTGCTGTATCAATTTAATAACTTACTGATAAAAACTGATACATGATTTCCATTTGAAAAAATCTGTTCTTCTGCTAATGTTGATTCCTTAGTCGAATATTGTTAGGGTGAATATTTGTCATAAAATGGGTAATAAATGAACTTTTTGGTGTAACACTGATAAGAAACAGAATTTTCATAAATCCTATTGCTCCCATTTGGGTTCATGAGGTAAAGTCAAGGGCATATGATTATGAAACAATGCTCTCTAAGAATTAGTAAGCAAATAGATCCTGTCTTGTTCAGATTATCTTTTCTGAGGACTGTGAAAATAGCTCAGTTTATTATGATATGATTTGGGGGTTGGATATCATCATGTGTGAAAACAGACTGTGACAACAAGAAGGGTTTGTTCAGCCTTCTAAATGAAGGCTTAGGGGTGACACCACTGCTTTTCAATTACCTCATAAGGGAGAAGGTGGATCCTGATTGTTAATAGAGATACCTGATTAAAGAAGAGACAACAGACACAAATATTAGCAATTCTTATATGACGTTAGGACTTTTTAAAAAATCATAATAAAATGGCCAAAAGCTGCACCAGAAGAGGTTCAGATTAGATATCAGGGAATATTTCTTCGCTGAAGGGGTGAAGGCATCGGAATAGGCTGTCCAGGGTACTGGTGGAGTCAATGATTCTGGAAACATTCAAAAAACGTGGATGTGGCACTTGGGAATTGTTTTTTTGGCTTTAACATGGTCATGCTGGGTTAACAATTACCTTAGAGGTCTTCTCAAAACTAGGTGCTTCTATGATTGCATTCTCAGCTACAAAATAATAGAAGATGATAAAGAACGACCTACTTTTGTTTCAGCATTTAGGGAATCAAACCAATCTTTTGCTTGAAGTTAGCATCAAAATAAGTGAGCTGAAATTTTTGGTAGACTAGCTTGAGTTTAAAACATAGTCCAAAGGAACAGAGGGACACTCACTTCTGTAGTTTCTATCCTTGCTGTCATATTGCATGCCCATATTGGATATCTACACATACACTTATGATGGGAGCTAGAACAGATTTGGAGACAGACTAAAGGATCACCTTCACAAATTGTGCATTGGACTGCCAACAGTGATAGATCCAGTTTGGGAGTCCAAATGAAGAAAAATATGTGATACCAGTCAAACAAGAATGAATCTAATAAAGACATCAGATTTCTTGGATCAGACAGGGCTGCACTTTGTTGTGGTTTCGGTAGGTCATTACAGAGGAGCTTTCAACCTGGGCTATCTAGTTGCTTTTCAAAAGCATTTTGTTTGGATATTATATTTACTATCGATATAGTCTATTATAATAGTTTCTGAGAAGATTAAGACTTGCAATTATGATATGTATTGATGAACTCACATTCTGACTTAGCAATACTTTTCTGTTTGAAAGCTTTTTTCAGGTAGTATTTTTATTTTGTGAAGAGAAACATGCTTTCACTTTTTGCAATATTATTTTTATTACCTGCATGAGGTGTCATTGCTTCTATAGTGTGATTTGGCACAATATACTTTCACAGTAACTGAGAGAAGATATTTTTGTGGGTTGGCATATGTTTTACCTTTATAGTTTAATTGAAATTTTTAATTTGATGTATTTGGCATTTTCACTCAGACTACTAAACTTTCTATTTGTGAGTAATAATTCTTTTTAGCTGTCCTAATATTTTTTCTTTGGAAATTCAAATTTGGTTTTTACAGTACTTTTATCTGTATTGTAATGGCCATGTTGCAAATAGTGAATCATTTAACAAATACATTTCTAAATTTGTGAACTGTTTGAATTAATTGAAAAAATTACAGACTAGGTGTTCATTTATCTGTGAATCTTCCCAGTCCTTCTTAATGTACCTCCATCAGTAATTAATGATAATAACACAGTGTCATATCATATGTTCTTCCTAGAACAGCTTCCCAAAATCTTATTTTCACAGAAAATATGAGAACTAAAAAAATTAAGCACAGATATCTGTGGTATAAAAAATGGACTACACAAACACAATTGCCTATTTGTTAGTACTTACTTGAATAAATAAGAAACGTTATGATTTACATTGCTTAGAGTTAGATTTAAAACAGCTTATAAGATAATTGTATTCCTCTGGGTTTAGAACAAATGCATAAATAACCTGATTTTTATAATAACTATTTTATTTGACTATGCTAGGTATCATCTGAATATATTTTAAAACTGATGTCTAGTTGATGATTTTATGAAATGAATTCACATAATTGTTGAATATTGGTAATTCAAAACAGTTTTCTCTGTAGCACTTCAGCCTCTTACTTGTACATAAGGAATGTGAATTTGGACAAGACTTATGGTTGACAGAAATGACTACCAACTGGAAGTCTTTCAGGGTTCTAAATCAAGTGACTTGATGGTTTCACACCATTTGCCAATGTCTAAATACTTCATGAAAATGTTTCACAGCAGTGTCTAGATACTTCAGAAGACACCCTGCTGATTTAATTGAAATTTCCATGATTTCTTCAAAATTTGACTGTAAAAGGCAACAGTTTCATCATGATGACATATATTATATTGCCACTACTTGGATAAGATTATGCTGGTTGTTTTGCAGGAGAATCGCTACTTAAAAAAATTATGGTATGTGGAAAAAGTGAGAATAAATGTGTTCAGCTGCCTATAGTAACTGCATCAGCTTTATAATATCCAAGTATAATTCAAATTTGAATGAGTAAGATTTAGGGTTATAATTGGAGGTCTATTTTTTAACTTTATAAACCAATCACTTAGAAGTTATATGGTATACGCCACTTGCAGGAGGCAATAGCTCATATAGAAGGGAAACCATTAAAGTGCATCTAAAATTTAAGTTCCATGTTAATATAATACCTTATGATGTTATAAATACTTTGACTTGGTTGAATCTCTTCAGTGGGTGGAAGGAAGTCTTTATTAGCATTGTTACTTGTATTTAAAATTAGTAAAAAAAAATAAAGAATGGACCTTCATTGTAACTCTTATCATTCAAAATTATCAAATTAGAATCACAGAATCATAGAAAGGTTTTGATTGGAAGGGATCGTAAAGGTCATCTGGTCCCAAGGCCCTGACATGGGAAGGAATGCCTTCCACTAGACCAGGTTGCTCAGAGCCCTGTCCTGTCCTTGAGCACTTTCAAGGATGGAAAGTCCCCAGCCTCTCTTGGCAACCTTTTCCAGTGCCTCACTACTCTCCCAGTAAAGAATTTCTTCCTCATATCTAATCTAAATCTACCCTCCTTCAGTTAAAGGCCATTCCCCCTTGTTCTATCTCTACAGACCCCTGTGAAAAGTTCCTCTCCAGCTCTCTTGTAGTCTCTTTAGGTATTGGAAGGTGATCTAAGGTTTCCAGAAAGTCTTTTCCTCTCTACGCTGGGCAGCCCCAATTCTCTCAGCACGTCTTCTTACAAGAGGTGCTCCAGCTCTGATCAGCTGTCTCTCCTCTGGACTCACTCCAACAGCTCCTTGTCCTTCCTGGGCTGGGACCCCAGAGCTGATGCAGCACTGCAGGTGGGGTCTCACCAGAGCAGAGCAGAGCAGAGCAGAGCAGAGCAGAGGGGCAGAATCCCCTCCCTCACCTGCTGCCCACACTGCTCTGGATGCAGCCCAGGATACAACTGGTGTTCTGGGCTGCAAGGCCACACTGCCAGGTCATGTCGAGATTTTGTCCATAAACACTCCCAAGTCTTTCTCCCCTGGGCTAATCTTGATCCATTCTACAATTACTTATAATTACTAAAAGAGGAGAGTGTTCCAGAAATTACTTATAATTTTATTTTTGTATAGTTTCCCTTCTAGGAATATTATATGCAACTTCCAGAGGACCTAAGTTAAAAAAGGCAAGAGGTAGTTAAAAAAATGTATTTTAAATATACATTTTGAAGATGTGGCTAGGGTATGTTTCAGGTATTTTATTAAAAAAATATGTTGTCAGAGCTATGGAATATTACAAAAATAGCCGGCAACATAATGAATGTGTTGTAATTTATGCTTGAATTCAGATTATGTGGATTTAATTATCTACATTTTAAGTAAATAAAATGTAGCAAGTTATGAAAATATATGTATATGCTTTAAATCTGAAAAGAAATGTGTTTTCCATATTATTTTTGCATTTATCCTTATCACCAAATTCTCATAGTGCTTAGTTTTCTCATGTCAAATTTATTACTTCTCTGACCTGCACTAGAAAAGTAAGTGATTTAATAACCATGTATAGAAGATGAAAAAAATTTTTTTCATTCATTGGGGATATTTCAGGCTAAAGGAAAAGACTATTCCATTTTTAAATTTCTTGTTAAGCTTGTAAGGAAGTCATGGATAAAATACATGGATTACAAAGTTTTTAGATTCCTGGTCTCCTGATTTCCTACAGATATGAGATTTATTGAAAAGACTTCTGGCATAAACTCAGAGATTTAGACACTAAGATGAAAATCAAGAAATCAAATCTATTTGGGAGCCCATCTATTGGAATTAAATTAAAAATTATTTATTGTAGTTTCTTAGCTCATTTTGAAGAGTTATACTTGAGATGCTGCATTTAAATAGAGGATATGTTGTGTGTCTTGATCAGCTGGGTGTCTCCTAAACTGAGCCTGTTCAGTTCCCTTTTGTAAGGCAACCTGGGCAAGGTGCACAGGTATTTTTCAGATTGCATGTGTCTGGATCATATGGTGGCATGGGGCTGGGACATGGCCAGTGAACTCATCTGGACCAGGCTTAGAAGCTGTAACTCACACCTGGGTCAGAGCACGAGTCATTCATTCTCTGTAGCAATGGCACTGAGGAGGCTGCTGCCTTGAGCCTGCTCCTGCTGCTGGTTTGTGCTCCTGAACTAGTTACCTTCTTAACTGCACTGGCTTTCTTTTCATCCAGAGTAGTCTCAATTAATTGGATCAGACAGTTTTCATCACAGTTTTACTAGAATTGCTTTTTTTTGGAGTGCAGGGCTATCCACTGAAATTGCTGGAGAAGGATGTAAGGAAATTTCTGGGCTTTGCGTAATGAGACTTACAGCTGACACATCATGGGATTTTGCAGCTAGAAATATACTAATAAAAGGAGTATATTGGAAATATTGTCACTTTTGTAGAGTAAGGTGCTGTCATGAAACCTTGAAATAGTCACCTCTGAGAAATGGAGATTCATGGTGTAATACTTTCTGTGTCCCATTACCATTTGGGTACAGGCAGCTGGACCACTCTCCTGGTTTAGAAAACACAAGGAAAGACCTCAGGGAGAAGAGAGAAATATTTTCACAAACTATTTAACTGTCTAAGACCTTAACTGTAAAATGGGAGTCCTGAGGTCCTAATCTTTTCTTAGCTTAATCGGTTTCAAACCCACAGAATGCACTTCAGTGAACAGTGATGAGGCCACAGAGTACCTGAACCTGAGACCCGTCTTTCTCTCACCTGGGGACAGCTGGGCAATCATAGAAGGAGCTCAGTACTCCTTATAAGGGAATTTTTCCTTTAATGTTATCAGCCAAAGTTTGATTTCTGTGCTGGATTTATCTCATAATTTTTTTAGTTAATAAGTTAATGAAGCGTGCATAAATGTAAATGTTCTCTAACTGTAACTGAGAAATTAGTTTTTTAATAGTAAGAACTGCATGAAAAGTATCTGTCATGTAATAAAAGTTACATTTATTTCTATCTATGTTGGAATTTTATTGATTATTCTGATGTTCCTGAATTAAGATGAATGCCATCTGTGTCACGTAATATTTTATACGCTTTCATGACAATATTTTTTTTATTTTTTGTATCATACCTAAATTCATAGCTACATTCTCTAAAATTTCTCTTAATGTGAAAGATCACATTATAAAAATAAAGACATATTTTCATGATGAATACTAGTTTAGATTTTGCCTTCAATGGGACTTTTTTATATCAATCTTTTCTATTATTTTGCAATTGGCTTTTTCTATTATTTTCCCCCCTCTTGTTTTCTGCTATATATATAAGACAGTTCCATATACATTAATCATAGTATTAGAGATATAACTGCACTGATATTACACAAGCTTTGGCTACTTGTAATCCATTGGGACATTAAATCTAAATCTTGATCTGATGCAATTCTTGCATTGCTAACGACTAACCAGTCAAAATGTAGTCACAGCAAGCCTTGTAGTATCACAGAGTCACAGAATCAATGAGGTTGGAAAAGAACTTTGAGATCATTGAGTCCAACCTATGACCTAACAACACCCTGTCAACCAGACCATGGCACTGAGTGCCACATCCAGTCTTTTTAAAGTAAAAGGAAGTTATAAAGATTCTGGGTTGTTGTCAATGCTGATGTATGCCCTTTAGTTCTGATGCTTACTACTGTGTGAGGACTGAAATAATTTCATAAATGGGAACTGGAACCCAGAAGGGGAATAACCCCTCACTTGTGAGGTAAGTAGGGCCACAGTGAGAATTTGGGAACCTATTGGATCTGTTGTCCTTCCAAGTGAATGGCATGTAAAATACTAGGTAGTCTATATGTTACTGGCATTTTGAAGGGAGCAATAAGAAATTATTAATGGCTTCTACTTTGAAATGTCAAGAACAAGTTGTAGTTTTGTATGACATTGTTTAATGTTTCTTAAATGTACCAAAATAGTTTAACTTTTCTTAATGGAATCTATGCATGCTACCTGTAGTTAGTGACTTTACATAGTGACCGAAATGTGAGAAGATAGGCATAAGAGCTGCAGTTGCTTTCTCGTTTTTGTAAAGCTAAAATAACTTTAGAAGTCAAAGTAAAAAATATTATGAACGTAATAAATCAGAATGTTGGTACTCGTTACACTAAATACAATTGGAAACAAATTATTTTGGCATAATTATCAATATATCAAAACTGTTTAGTCTCTGTTTTGACATTTTCTGTTTATGTTTAATTAGTCGGCAAAGACAAGTACCATGAACCTTCCAGTAGACCTCAAGGAATATCCATTATAAATAAAAAAATCACAGTTGAGAAAGGAAAACCAGACTTTATGGAAAAAGGTAACCCAAGAAAACATGTAGGTGATGACTTAAGGCAATATAAATAAATTCTGAGATGAAGTCCTGTAGAATTAGTATTATTCAGTCTTGTGCTTGTCAGAACTACTCTCTATCTTCTACAAATACCCAACCATTTGGGATGACAGAATAAAGTAGAACTGTGAACTTTCTTTAGGATAACGTTAAGTGCAGCTTAATGAACATGTACAAGAGATAGTGTTTAATACATGGGAAACCTCTTTAAATGCTCAGCTTTTAATATAGAACTGCTTTTCTGTATATGCTGCACAGAAGGATCTCTATAGATCTCAGAAATAATATATATAACCTCTGTTCTGCAGATATATATTAATGAAAAGAATATACCTAGTACCTCCTAGTGCCACTGTACAGCACAACTCAACTTCAAATACCAGAGATATCTGATGCCATTAGAAGCTAAAGAACATAAAATTTGTGTTTCATAAATACATTTAAAAATAGTTTTGTCATTCTTAATTTCCCTAAATTTCTATTTATATAGAAGTACTTATTTTCCTCCTTCCAAGATGTCATGTGTTTTCAGAATGTAAAGAAAAAACGTTATATTTACAATATCCTCTTTGCTATTACCTGCAAAGATTGAAAGATATGATGGACAGCTAAAGCCTGCTGTAATTGTTTGACGCTGGGGCAGGGGAAATACTGGTGTTTAAATTTAACAGGAGTCACTTGGCTGATTAACACCAGAGGATCAGCTAACTACATACTGGTG
Organism: Toxostoma redivivum; assembly: GCA_013397375.1. Lineage (NCBI taxonomy): Eukaryota > Metazoa > Chordata > Aves > Passeriformes > Mimidae > Toxostoma > Toxostoma redivivum. The sequence continues at coordinate 480,540 of VXBI01001943.1, forward strand.
GAGATGGTAAGGTTCCCACAATCTACATTGGAAAGTTGCTGGGAAAGACAGTATGATTTTGCTCCTTCCTAGGGAAAAGTCAGACCAACTTCTTGGATTATCTTTGCTTGAGGAGCCAGGTAGGCTAGTTGGATAATATGGGGGAATATGCTGAGTCTCTCCCTGAGGGATTTATGTTTCCACTACTCCTTGAAACTATTAATAAAATAGTGGAATCAAACCAGGGCTACTCATCCATGAACTCACACAAGTTTTTTTTTGATTGATTTGGTTTTAGCATGTTAATGTCCCGGTAGAGAAAAAGCAGAATTGTGTATTCCAGACCAATGCTCAGAAGTGAGCCTGAGAGAATACTCAGGTTTTCTTTTGCTTCCTTTCTGGCAGGGTTGGAATATGTGCTGAATTTTTGTGTCATACTGAATGGATGTATACACATTTTTAATAGAACCTTGAGCCCTGTCAGTAAAAAAAGGGATGAACTCATTCTATCTACCCTGGCAAATCAGAAATTATATTAGTGATCATTAAGAGCATATAATTTTCCTCAATAGAAACTTTAATAAACAGGAACATGTATCTTTTAAAAAACCAATAGAGAAGACCACATAAGAGAAATTATTGCACCTACTGTTAGCTAATGATCATTATGTTAAGTCTTTAAATCATTAATTCATTAAATTGATTTATTATATTAATTTTTCTTATATTTAATTGATAATGCTTTTATATGCATGGATATTTTAACATCTTAAGCATTTTTATAATAGTTACAATAAAGAAATAACTACTTTATAATTTTATAGCACTATATCTGTGTTGTTTAAAAGATCAAAAAATAGTTATTTCATTTTATATTACAGATGTCCTTAGTGTTACTGAATTAGATAAGCTGCCCAAACATATAAGTTAGAGTAGTAGGTACTTTAAAAATAGGGCGAAAAAATGGAAAATGTACAAATCAGGACACTGTAGTATTTTATTTTATCTTTATTTATGTTTGTAAGGGACTGAGACAAAAGATGACTTTTATGATTCTGTTTTTTTTTTTTTTTTACAAAAACATCTAATTAAATATGCTACTGTATTTCAGTTTCAGCCCAGATGAGAGAGATTGCTGAAGGGCAATGAACTGTCTTCATCTCTCAAATCTCTCGGTCAATTTGTCTGTCAGGTCAAACCTGTTTTGACAGAGAAATCTTTATTTTCGTATTTTAAAGGGGACTCAAATCTTGTGAAAGGTGCCAGACTGACAGTACAGAAAGGTGAAGTCGTCTGTTTATTCATGGAAGAGATGCTGCTCATCAAGTAACATCAGCACTAGATTTTACTAGAAAGTTCACATGAGCTTTAGCATCAAAGTACAGCTGCTTCACAATTGATTCTGCAGCTCATAATTTCAAAAACCACAGCAAAGTCTAGAAGATAGTTACCTACTACAACTAAAAACAGCACCAAGTTCATCAGCTTTCATAGCTTAGTTTCCTACTTTAGTCTCTTGTGTGTATGAAGCTGTTTTCAACCTGTTCACATTTGCCTACCCATTGTGTAAGGTCAGCTGAGATTATGCATTGCCATTTTATTTCCATCCAGTTTGCCACTGGCTCTTTTGGAGAGGATCTTTACCACAGTAACCTATTGGTGCAAAGCTGGATTGCAGTGTATCACACCTGATAGCAAATCAGGAAAAGATGGAACATAAAAGGAGAGGAAGAATAAGAGAAAAAGGAAAGTATAGCAAGCTTATAATTCAGTAAAGCATTGGATAGGCAAATGCAGAATATAGAAGTGGAAATGGATCTGGAGAATTCAGAAACCAAAACAGAGGCACTAGACCAAAAATTGAAATAGAAACATGTAAAATAAAGAATAAAGAAAGTTAAGTATGAATATGAAGGCATAAAAAATATTTATGTAAAAATGTGCTCATTTTTGGAGTATACTTGTTATACACAATTATGATGCTCATTTTTCTTTATTACAGCCATGGGGCTATATCAATATTTTTCTTTGCTTGGAGAACCAATAAGCATAAGATCAGTCTTTCAGAAAAGCTATTTTGCATTGCTAGAATGTGATATCTTTTAATGCTATTTTACTTGAAATGTATAAATGTATTGAGTAGTTTCCAAATATATATTTTATTAATTTAATTAATAAAATTCTTGTACTTTTCTCTAAGTAGTGCAGCATTCTACTCAAACAAAACCTTCTAGGTTAATTTTTATTTCTTTGCCTCTTATCCTTTTTTACTCAATGTGTTTGATGAACGTTTATGTGTAAACCCTTTTTATCAAATTCAACACATTTGCATTTGACTTTGAAAAGTAAAACTTCTGTATTTTCATAGATAAGCATTTGTTACTCTATTTGAAGGGAAATTAAGCACTTGGACAGTGGATCAAAGACTACTGCTTATTGTCCTCTGTTAGTCCAAATGCAGTTGCAATGACTGCCTGTTAAAGGATATGAACTGAATGTGGCCCAGGATATTTAGCCTATGAGTCAGGAGTACAGCAAGAAAGAACTATTGATTTTGTTAAAAGCCTAAAAAATACAGAAAATGTATTCTCTGTGTTTTTGTTGGTGAAGATGCTTGTTTAAATTAAATTAAATTTTAAAAAAGATTGAAAATTACATCACAATGCTTTGCTTCTTTAGAAAAGTATTTTCTCAATAATCTAATAAGATAAATGTTAGTCTTTAGTGGGATATGGTTATAATGGTTTTAGTACTGTAATTGTGATACTTTTGTTCCCTACGCTTGTTCTAATTCATTCTTATACACTAGCAGTAATTTTGATTTGGCTAAATTATTTATAAGAACTGAATGTCTTTGTGAATATGAAATTAGCATAATTCATTATTTTGCTACTTTAAGCCAGACCCTCCAGCTCTTATTTAAGTAAAAACCTTGCTGAAGTGTATACCTACGCCTGAAGCAGATTTTGACTTGAATAAGGCCTTCAGATCAGGTCTTTTGTTTAATAATACATATGTAAATAATATTTTGTAGATATTTTGATTCAGGGGGCTGAGAATTAGTATTTAATTCTTTGTATATTACCATGGAATACGATTTAAAATTAAGGAAAAAAAACTAAGATTAATTTTATGATAAAAGAATGAAACTAGAGTGAAAAAGTTTTAATAACTAGTATACCAATTCTGTAAGGAAGAGCTAAATTGGTTTTTATGCATGTAGATTCCACCTGAGAATGTGCCAGTAGAAATTATGGCATATACCAGCAGTACTGTGACTGATGTTAGATTTCCTTGTTTTTAAATGTGAATGTTTGCCTATTTTAAATGTAAGCTGGATTTTTCATGCAGAATGTGAAGCATTTTGCATTTGCTTCTGAACATGAAACAATTTAATGTAGTTTTTGATTAAGGGGTGGAATGGTGAAGTTTTTTGCTTAGTTGTGATGTGGCTTAAGTTTCAATGAACGATTTACTTAAGATATTGCAGTGATTAAATGATAATGGGAGTCCTGTAGGATTCAGCAATCAAATTTTTTGTCATTATTACAGGAGTACCTCATGAAATGCCAGCATCATTAAATCAGTTTCAACTGAAAATTTAAATCCATTTGACTTAAGTAGTGTATACAAACGATACTCCTTTTTCCTTTCGCAGCCAAAAATGAAAATGCAATATAACCACACAGATTTTCTTGTGAACACTTATGGAAGCAGTTGAAATAAGTCTGTTTATGTATGTCTTTTTATCAGAATATATTTATTTTCATTCTAACTTAAATAGTAATTTGTTTCTTACAAACTTGATTTAGAATTGACTCATTCTTTAATAGTGCTGGAAGAGAAAAGGCACCTCTCAGAGGTCATACGATGAATTCCCTGCCAGAAAATTTGGCTTCACCAAAAATATTGTGTGCGAAAAGCATAGCTGCTACATGAGAATTGCTCTGTCATTAATCATTTGTCTGTGTGTTCTTTATGCTTAAAAGAATGCCTACCCTGATTCTCTGTACACTTAAGTCAATTAATTGAGAAAAAGAAGCAACTCTAATTTTAAAGACAGCACTGTTTAAAGATGCCACTGTTTTGACTATGTGAACATGAATATACCCACAACAAATGAATGTCGAGACTGAAACCTGGGAAGGGCTGTGCCCCTTGAGTTTACTCAGTGATTTGAAAAAATTATTCAGGATTCACAAAGAGGATTTATGATCATAATTCTATCATGCACTTTTTAAGCATGGTGTTATTCAATCACATCTGTAATCTCAGCATGGTCCCTTAAGCTTCCTGTAGAATGCATGTGGAAAATAAGCAATCTCAAACTGTGATCCACAAAAGCCTGAATTCCAGATGTGCATCATCTGAACTGGTAAGGGCAAGATGGGTGTTACGAGTCCTAGCCCTTACTATGAATGATTTAAACTCAGGCTTTACTACACTATCCTAAGACACTGAACTGTGGGAGTTGGTCATGAGTTCTTCCATTTGCTTTTAACTGAAATTATGTTCCCGTTGTGTGATTAAGTAAATGCCCACTGTAGCAGGAAATGGAACATAATGGTCCTTCAGACTGGGAGCTGACTACTGGACACCAAGACCGTCTTCTATTTGGTGTCTTTTTTGCTGTAGACCACCATGCCTATCCCTATTGCTACAAGATGAACTTGCTGGGATTGCATTTTCTGTCATGAGAAAAGGCAAAGACACTTATGCCATCTCCTTGTACTTAGAAGATAGATTCCAGCAAAACTTGAGTCTTGATCTCAAGCTTGAATCCGAAGATAGAATTTGGCACACTGTGTTTGTGTGGTATAAGCGTGCATATTCATGCACAAATGCAGATATAACCATACATATTTATAGCAAAAATTTAAGATATGATTCAGCATATCCAGACATACATTACTGGCACTTCAGTTGGTGTATTCCTGTAACTCTTAGAAAAAGTGATAGGAATGGCATAGAAATAATTAAAGGCCTTTAAAAAATGTATGAATTACTTGAAAGAATTTGTGATTGCAGCAGTTGCATATGTGAAAGTAAGTATTATTTATTCATGCATTTTCAGTGGGTAAAAGTCCAAGTGAAACCAATGTTGAAAATGCTGATAATGGGATTTCAATTAAATATTCAGTGTATAATATACACTTTTTGGCATAGGTTGAAAGGGATGCTATGTCTCTGAGGATATTCAGGGAAAGTGTTAATTACAAACACAGCTACTGTTTTCTGAACAGAAGAATTCTGGGTAGCAGGCTAAAAGAAGTACTGCAAATTTGGGGTAAGCAAATGCATATCTAAATATAAACATAAGTTAATCTAGAAAAAAGTAGCACAGAAGGTGGTATTACATATCCAGCATAAGTAAACCTGGACTTTTGTTACGAGCATATACTTGGTAAGTAATGCCTTTAGGATACAGTTCTTTCTTTTTGTGGGCTGTGTATGGGGGCACTGACATATTTGGAATTTTAAAGCTCCCAACCTCTGCATCAGTAGGAAAGCTTCTAAGAAATATATAAAGATTCTGAAAATTGCATATGGTGATAAATAAAATGTCATACTTGTGAATACTAATATGCAAAGCAACAAGTAGGTTTAGTGGTAATATTTTATGTGAAAAATGGAGAAAATAGATGAAAAAATGTAATGTGACTAAAAATCACACTTTTCTAGTGGAGAGAGTGAGTTTCAATTGACCATTTTTCTTTTTCGATCAGGAATTGCGTCATTTTGGATTCAAACTTTTTTATACCCCTATGAATTTTTCCAATAATTTGATTTTCCTTTTTCAATCAGAACATAAATTAAATTAAAAATACTGAAATTATTACTGAGACAAAAATTCATATCCTAGTTATATCCAGAAATCGGAAGCTAAAGTAATGATATGCTGAGGGAACTGTTGTATTTTTAGAATGGCTTTGAAAATATGGTGTCCTTTAATTCCATTTTTACCATCACTATTGGAACTCATTTTACCTTTTATGAGGTAGATAATGTTGGTGGGAAGAAGCCCTTAGTGAGAGCTTCTGTTGATGATTTATGAGCAAAAATCAAATGTGGGCTATTTTTGGACTATCTCTGCATTATTGATTAGCATGAAGATAAATTCTCACTTTTAGCAGTTAATAAGCAAACTTATCTGATAAAATAGGGAACTCTATTGATTAAGACTATGGTAGGTCATCTTTGCTAGTATTTGTCAGACCCATTTCCAACAAGGCCCTCCCTGTGCT
>VXBI01001945.1:0-43087 GCA_013397375.1 Toxostoma redivivum
CGCCGCCGCCGCCGCCGCCGCTGTCACCGTCACCGCCACCGCTGTCACCGCCGGGCTCCGGTGCGGACACCCCCGCAGCGGCAGGTACGGGCAGGGCTGGGCTGGGATGGGTTGCGAACCCGCGGGCACGCTCTGCCTTCGCCGCGTCCCGCGCCGAGGATGGGAGCGGGGGGTGGGAAAAAAAAAAAAAATAAACCCCCCGAGAAATGGAAAAATCCGACGATTTCATCCCAAAAACGAGGGGAGGGAGGGGCGTGTCCCGGTGCCGGCGCCCCGGGGCTGCGGCAGCGCCAGGCGCGGCCCCTGCGGCAGCGCGGGCGGCCGGGGCAGGTGCGGCGGGCGAGGGAGGGATGCAGGGATGGGTGGATGATGGATGATGGATGCATGGATGATGGAGGGATGCATGGAGGGATGCATGGAGGGATGCATGGATGGAGAGGGGCGGATCTGGGGCTCGCTCCCCGCTCTGCGCCCGTTCCGGCCCCGGTTCCTCCCGGCAGGTGGGGCCGGGGCTGCGGCAGGAGGGGCGGCAGAGCGGGGCCATGTTCTGCAGCCGCCTCGAGGGGGGAGGCAGCGCTGGTTAAAAACGGTACATTAATCACTAATGGGCAACCGGAACGAAAAAGCGTTTCGAATAAAAAAAATGGGGAAAAAAAGGAGCTGTCCACGCCCAGCCCTAAATTTTGCGAGAGGGAAGCGTTATTGAGGTCACGGCACCCCGGCGTTGCCCGGCTTTGTTGCACCCCCGGTGCCCATGTCGTATTTAACGTGAGCGAGGTGGGTCCCGTCCCGCTGAATCCCGGGTGTTTTCCAGCCGGGATGGGGATGCTGGTGCCCATCCTCGTGGGTTTGGGGCTGGTGTGGCGCTGCTTGGTGCCGCTGGTGGTTCCTGGATGTGCCCTGCACATCCCAGTGCCGTGCTGGGATTGCCCTTGTCATGCTGGAATTGCCCCCTTGTCCTTTCCATCTACCTCTTTCCATGCTGTCTCTCCCAAAACCCCACCAGGCGGGGCATGGGGCTGCCCCCCTTTCTGAGTTTTGCCATTTTTTACCTGTGGTTGTTGGGTATTTCTTTATTTTAAGTCTAACTTAGCTAGGAGAAGGGAACTTTCCTCGCCAGGTTTTTCCAGGAGCACACACCTGCCCTCCTGGAGCAATCAAACCTGCAGGGAGCAGAAACAGCTCATTTCAGGTGAGGGATGGAGATTTCTGCCTGCATCCCTGTCTGCCACACAAGGCAGGACTGGCTTAGGGAAGATGATTTTTCCTGGTGTTTTTGAACACCTAGAAACGCCATCCTGCTGCTGCTCGCAGAGGGCAGCTGCCATCACTTTAAAGGGAGTTTCTGCTTCCATTTGCTGTGGTACCACCACGCGAGGTGCAGCTCCATTTGCAGCGAGAGGCTGCTCCTGCCTGGAAACGTGCTGCAAGGAGCAGCTGAGATGAGCTAAGCTGTCACCATTTGTATGCAGAGTATTCCCGAGCTTCCCCGGCGTGGATGTGGGCAGATGTTGGATGCGTGTCTGAATCAGTGGAACAGAATTTGCTACTGAAATCGTTAATTTGCCTTGTCAAGTGATGGCTGCCTGCTTCCATCCACTGAAGGGGTTTGGCTCTGCTGCCAGTGCCTCAGATTTGAGTGTTTAATGGCTCTCCTCGTGGGGTTCTGTTTTCTTGGCATTATTTTTCTCAGGGTGGTCAATCAAAGCAGGTCTCAGTTGGGCATTTGCAGGCTGCTCTTGAGGGGAGAAAAATGAAAACCTCATTCTCTCTAGGAGTAAGAAATTGTCTAACCCAGTTATGCTTTGTTCCCTCTTGATACATGCTTGGGTTTCACCCCAAGATGAGCAACTTAAGGTGAAAAGCAAAGCTGATTTATGTGTAGTTTGCAGAGGATTTGAGCATAAAATCATGGAATGATTTGGGTTGAAAGGAGCCTTTCAGACCATCTCGTTCCACCCCCCTGCCGTGGGCAGGGACATCTTCCATTAGAGCAGATTCCTCCAACCTGGTCTTGAACACTTCCAGGGATGGGGATCCAGGGGCAGATGGCTCACACCTGATTAAAGTATTGCATTTTCTCATTCTTTGAATAAGATGCAGGTGGAGTTCAGTTTTTGAGACCTGGGGAAAATGTGATGCCCATCCCACAGATGGTGTCACAGATCAGATGGGGATGTTTATCCTGCATCAGCAGGGATTAACTGGGGATAGAATGGTGGGAGCTCTGTGAGGAGGGGATGGGTCCAGTCCCTGCCCGTGTAAGTGCAGGTTTTGTGTGTCTCCCTCTCTCAAACACTGTTAAGTATTTACAGGTCAGGTTCCAGTTTGGTCTTGCTCACCCTTCCCTCTCCTCTGTATCCCTGTGCCTTCCCAAGGTGTTCCATTCAAACTGCCCCGTTCCCTCTGTGCTTAAAGGGCTGCAGCTTCACGAGGACCAAGCAAATGTATTTATTTCACATATTTTATATATGAAAAGGGAATGCTGCAGCTTTGTCACTTCCTTCCCAAAAGCCACGGGAAATTCTGCTCCCCTGGCCAGTCCTCATAGGATAAAAAGGAGGGAAATGTGACACTGTAGCTGCTCTTTCTCCTTGAGGAAGAGCTGGGTGTAGCCAGTCAGGGATGCTCGTAGCGTGCTGGTGAGGTGGGTGTTTTATCTTTGCCTTTTGTGTTCCTCTGCTGCATTTTGGAGAGGCGCAGGGTGGGATGGTGGGGGTGTGATCTGTCTATTACCTTTTTAGGATTTTTTTCCAGCGTTTTGCCAGGTGTGGGATTTGGTTTGGGTCCCCCCTTGCTGAGGGTGGAGCAGCAGGGATGGAGCAGATTGCTCCCTGCTCACCTTTATGTCCCCACGTGGAAGTGTGGCTTTGCAGCGTTGGGGCTGATGGAGGAGCCACGCTGGAAATGTTTCTGACCTGGTGTGGGTGCTGAAGCTCCTGAAATCCTGCCATCATCAGCAGGGGAGTGACAAATTGTCCTGACACATCTGCAGCACAGCTGTGGCTGTGGTCCTGTCGGAGTGGGCCCATGCTGGCCACGGTGAGAGCGGGGTGTGCCCACCCCAGGCCCCCAGACAAATCCCTCTTGGTTGGCAGAGTGTGGAAAATTGGATCACGAGGCACTGTCTGAGGGGAAATGCTCAGGGTGGCCTGTCCCTTTCTTCCCAAAAGCAAGGTTATTCAAAAGCTGGAAGAAAGCTGTGGATTTGAGTTTGTCTTGAGCAGAATAATCTTATTTAGTCAGCCCAGTGTGCTGATGAGGCTTGGCTGGGTGTTGGTGTCCTTTGGGGCAGTGCTGCTAATTTAGCTGTAGGAATGCTCTGACACTTGACGAACGAGCCAAGGAAGAACCAGGGCACTGGTTTCCACTGGCTCCCAGTATTTTCCAGTTTGCTCAGCTTGCTGGCTGGTGAGGCCAGTCGGCTTCTAGGCAGGCTGGTTGATTCCTGGGCTGTGTGCTGGCTCTGCTGAGCTGTGGGGCTGGGCTCAGAGTGGACGTTTGTGATGCAGTGCCTGGGTCTTGTGACAGTTCTGGTGGTGCTGGGAGGGTTCGTGGCGTGCTGGGGCTGCTGGAATGTGGCAGCAGGGTTTCAAGGGAATTTAGGGGGGTTGTGGTTCTGTACACAGCTAAAGCAGCCAACCCTGAGCAAAATGGTCCTGGCTGGTTCTGAGGTCTGCAGAGTCTGTGGAACAGCACTGAGAGCCCTTTCCCAAAGCACAGTGGCCTCTGGCTGTGCTGGAGTGGCTGTTAAACCCCAAGGTGAGCGTTTCCCTGTGTACCTGTCCTGTGCAGAGTGCAGGGGCAGCCCCAGCTCAGCAGCCTGCCTGTTCCCAGCCTCAGTTCAGAGCAGCAGCAGCTCCCTGAGGCCTCTCCCTCCTGCTGCAGTGGCAGCAGAGCTGGGCTGCCTTTCTAGCTTTTTCTGCCAACGCAGTGTAAGCTCTTTCTCCCTCATGGGCTCTGCTTGCTGGTGGTGTTCAGGCTCCAGAGCTGGCTGGATGGTGCCTGGGGCTCACCCCGAGGGCACATCCTTGGAGCTGGGGGTGCTTATCAGTAATTTGGGTAGTGCTGGATGCCACAGGGCTCTGCCTGCCAGTGGAGATGGAAAAGGAAGCGATTGCAGAAGTCACTGGGGCTGCTGCTCTTGCAGAGAGGTGTTCCCACTCACCTGGCAGCAGTCCTGGGAAGAGGACTGGGGAGAGGGGATGGGTTTGGTGACACCTCCCCGAGCACCAGGTTCAGCCTTGCCTGGGGTGCAGCCCCCACGCTGGACCACTGCTCCTTCGTGGGGATGTGGGGCTCCTGCTCTGGGCAGGGCTGCTCCCACCTTTTCAGCACGAACAGCCCTCAGTCCTGAGGGGTCTTTGCAGGTCACCCTGGGATGTGCTGGGTACAGCAGAATTGGGCTCTGTAGGTAATCCCTTGTGAGGATTTTAAGGTGGGCACAGGTCTACTGTGAGTGAATCTGAGTCTGTTGCAGCAGGATGGATCTCCCTCCTCCATCTGTGAGCTGGAGCTTTGTTTTACACTGAAATCTGCTGGTTGTAGGCTGGGTTTTTTTTGAAGTGCCTGTGGAAAGCATGTGTGGTTTACACTGGAGTCTGGAGGAGAAGTATCTGTGCCTTTAGACTTGAGTGGGTTTTCTTTGCAAGTCTAATGAGCTTTTTGCTCCTCAGAAATCAATCCACTGGTTTTTCCCTTTTCTTCCCTCGCAGACCAATTAGTAAAGGTGGTCATAACACACAGCGTGGCTCCTGTTTTCAGTGTCTCTGCTTTAAATATCCAAGGAAAGGGAGCACCAGGGGATACCTTCTGTTAAGCTGAAAGGATTATTGCTGCAGTTGGGCTAATTATTCCCATCTTTGCAGCCTCTCCACTCTACCTGCCCTGACCTCTCTTCCTGGAGCAGATCTGGTGTCTGTCCTTGCCTCAGAGCAGTGGCATTGTCCCTTCCCTGCCCTGGGAAGGCAGAGGGGCTTGTCCCCAAGAGCTGAAGTGTTTGGACAATGCTGTCAGGCGCAGGGTGGGATGGTGGGGGTGTCCTGTGCAGGGCTGGGGGTCGATGATCGTTGTGCTCCCGTTCAGCTCAGGAGAGCTGGGAGAGCTGGGGCTCAGCTCTGGTGATGCTCCCTGGGCAGGACAGAGGCTGATGTGGCACCGAGGGATGAGGTGCAGCCCCAGGGGCAGGAAGGGCTGTGTTAACTCTTCAGCACTAAAGAGGGGTGATGAAACCACTTGTCTTTAAGGGTTTGAATAGCACGAGACTTGGAATCGCTTTCTTATCAGTGTTTCGCTTTATGGCTCCCCCTCAGCTCCTGCCCCGGGCTGTCTGCCTGGAAGTGCCAGATGTAATTTCAGATGGGTTTCATCAGTGTCTCAGTCAGTTGCTGCAGAATTAAATTCCATGAGGTGTTTGTAAGTGACTCAAAAAATCTAAAGCAGCCTCTCCTGTGACTCCTGAGGACATCCAGCTCAGCCTGTTTGTGGAGGGCTGGAGATTCACTTTTGAGATAAAACAATTGTTTTCTGTGCGCTGCCAAGAAGTGTTTGCGGGGCTGCGCTTTTGAAGTTGAAATTGCACGAGTAGGGGGGGGATGTTCAGAGTGGTAAAATTGTTCCCTGTCCTAGGAAACATTTTATCTTTGCTTTGATTAAAAGTTACTTAAATCCTGGCTGCTCTCAGTGTGTGGAGTGTGCGGTGCTCGGAAGCAGCTCTGCTCCTTCTGCTGTGAAATGTCACTTCGTGTGGTGCAGGGAGCACATCTGGCCAGCTGTGCAGGTTCTCAGCCAAACCACAGGCGGATCAGGGCTGTCACACCCGGGATGAGAGGCCGAGTGATGGGCAGGTTGTTCCTCCGGGTATCAGGATGAGTCGGGGCTGTTCCTGCTCTGCAGGGCTCGGGCTGTGTTCGTTGTGTTAGCTCGAGGAGTGCCACAGAAGGGATCTGGAGGGATCCCGTCCTGCAGGCTGGCCTGTATTTGTGTCTGTTCATGGTTATGTCAGGAGCCTTTGTACAAAAATGACATTTATATCTGACTTTGGTGTGGTCAGAAGTAAAGGAGATGTACATTTGGAAATGTGTCTCGTGTTCCTGCCCCGGTGCTGACCCACCCGGTGCAAAGTGCTGAGCTGCTCCCTGCAGGGGTGAGTGTTTCATTACCCTGAGTGTGATGGGTCAGAGCTGCTGGGCTTGAGTTACCTGTGAGGAAACTGAGTAGTGCTGCAGAACTGGAGCTTCTCGTGCTCTCTGCTGGTAGCTGGCATTTGTGGTGCTAGTGAGCCCAAAGCTGGGATTTAATCCAAAGTCAGAATTGCCTTTTGTGGTTGATTTTCAGCTCCCACTGACTCTGAATTCAAGGGCACACTTTACCCTCAGAAAATTCTGCCCTCTGAAGTTGCAGCTTATATGTGGTTTTACCTCCTGCCTCATCAGCATGACAAAGGTGCTGCCTGGAGCCGCCTGGAGGGATTTGTACAAGGAGCTTTTAACAATGGACTTCTCCAAATTGGACAGAAAACTACACGGCTTTCCCTCAGCATTTCCCGGTGTAATAATGCAGAGCCTAGCAGGCATGAATAGGCAGAAGAAATAAATGTTGCTGTTGGGGGTAAAGAGGAAAGCAGGTAAAATCTGCTGGAGCTGTGGCATGGCTTGGAGTCACTGCCTGGGAGAGCAGATTCGGAGAGGGTGGGACCGAGATGAGGGCGGTGGGACCGAGATGAGGGCGGTGGGACCGAGATGAAGGTGATGGGACCAAGATGAGGGTGATGGGACCAAGATGAGGGTGATGGGACCGAGATGAGGATGTTGGACGTAGGCTGTGACAAAGGGAGTGACTCTGGGTTTGTGGAGCCTTGCAGGGGTGTGGTGGTGAGTGGGTGATCCAGAAAGAGCAGCTGGCAGCAGGAGGAGTCCGTGGTGCTCGCTGGTTTTGTTCTCATGCCGAGCACCCCGTGCACACCTGGGCTGTCCTGTCTGCTCTCCTTCCTCATCCATCTCTCCCGACCCTGCCCTCCCTCCCTTCCCTGTTGAACCCTGCCTGGCAGCCCCAGCCCCGTGTTCTCCTGGGGCTCCTCAGCAAGGTGTGGACCCAGCTCCCTGCAGGATGTGGAATTCCAGCATCGGCAATCTCGATCTGCAGCTTTGCTGAACTCCATCCTTATTTCGTGGTTTTGGAGCTTACTTTGCATGAGTTCTGCCGTTCCCCCTATTTCAGTGGTAGCTGGATTACTCTGCCAGCTCCTCCCTTCCCCCAGGTTCCTCCAGGCAGGAGGTGGAGAATGAATACTATTTAATGTGAAGGCACTTATTAATGCTTAATCTCTCAAATATGTCACTGCTTTTGTGTCTAATAATAGGGTTTATTGTCACGGCTGTCTGAGGTCCGTGCTCAGCTCCAGAGCAGGTTTCATTAGCTACTGCTGCTCACATTAACAGAAGAGTTTTGGGCTTGTTTGCTCTCTCAGCACCCAGGAGCCTCCTGGTGCTGAACTTCTCAAATGGAGAAATCCTGCTTAGGGCTTGCAGTGTTTGTGTGCAGGTGAGCAGCACCAGGCTTAGGAGGGAGCTGGGCGGGCGTCAAGTGAGTTTTTGAGAGTCAGGATTGCTCGGCACCGAAGAGCTGCAGTCAGGAGAAAAAGCCATGAATGCTTCTCACAAGTTCTGAGAGGTGGGTGAAGCTTTTGGGGTTTCTTGGCTGCCGGGAGGCTCCAGCCGCCCTCGCTGAGGGATGACAAAGCCTGGCTTTAGGTGTGGCCTGAGCCTCTCCCCGCAGCCTGGCTCCATTCAGCCACGATGGAAACAAGCAGTGCTGACACACCAGCAGCCCCGCGTCTCGCAGCCTTTGTTTCAGCGACTGAGAGAGAGCCCGTGCCCCTGTGGAGCAAGAATGGAGCGTGAATGGAGCCCTCGCAGCCCCAGAGCAGGAGTGGGGTTATTTTAAGGCAGGAGTGGGGTTATTTTAAGGCAGAATGAGGCTCTGAGGCAGGCGGGCCTTTTGGACGTGTCATACGTGTCACAGCAGAGCTGCATTTAGAGCTGAAAGAGGATAAAATCCCCGACGAGACTGATTGCACCTCGTTTATTTTTAACAAATGTACTGGGGAAGATGGAGCTGGAATTCCGAGGTTTGGGGCAGGCTCAAATTCGGACAATTTCCCTCATCCCTGTGAGGAGAAAGATTGGCACCAATTTAGGCTAATTCCTGGGGAAGGTGAAATGCATGTGGATGATGGATTTTGATTTTTAACTGTCTCTTCCTTTAGCCTTTGGGTTAGGAGGGGAAATAATGGTTTTACAACTCTTTGGCTGAATTTATGGCCCGAGTTCCCATGTGGGTTGTCACTTAGTCACACTGCCTGCGTCTGCTTGTGCTGCAAATCTGCTCATCGGCACCATAAAACTAAAATCAAGGCAAGACAGATTGCTGCTTGATTGTCATCCCGAGTGGCCCAAACTGGGCAAGGACCAGCTGGGGAGAGACATCCAAGAGCTCAGTAGGGATGTTTTGGTGTAAAGGTTTTTATTTGCTGTTCATCCTGACTGTAAAATCCTCGTTTGTCTTGTGCCTCAGCACAAACTGTGCTCTCTTGTTAGAACTAAAGGCACAAGTGCAGCTGCTGTCGGGTTTCTGTGTCAGAAGGAAGAGCTGTGGCTCAGATTCTGTGAGCTTGTGCAGGGTGTGGGGAGACACAACCCCATCCCATCACATCCCTGGCTGTGGAAGGAGCACAGACGGACACAAATGGTGCCTTGCCAGCCCCTGGGCAGAGGGTCAGCAGCTCCTGGGGGCAGGGCTGGGGCTCCCGGGGGCTCTGAGCCTCTTGGGGTGCCCACCTGCTGCCCCTGGGCTGCCGTGTCCCCGTCCCTCCCCTCTCAGGAAATGAAGGATTCTCTCATCCCTGCGCTCAGCTCTCCTGCTGATGTTTGTTTGTTTTCTCTCTTGAGCTCTTCCAGATTAGGCTTTTTTTTTTTTCCCCTGCATTTATCTTCTTACTGACCTGATACAGATTTAATAAAAAAACGGTGCTTTTAGTTGTAGTAAATACAGTTGTGAACATTTTAGGGAACAGTGTTTTTCTGCTGTTATGCAACAACATAAAAGCAAAGCAGAAACACATGATGAATGTCCTATTGTTTGTTGTCTTTTGGCATTAAAGAATGAAAGATGATGTTCAGGAAACACACTGTGACTTTTGACCTCATCTGAAGAGCCTCTGAGTCACGAAAAACAAAACTAATTCAGCAGAGCCAGACAGAAGCTAAAGCAGGCATGGCAGAGCCCAGTCTGGTGGTTGTTGGGGTGAGGACAAGCCCTGCTGAGCCCTGGTGAGATCTGACGTGTTTGCTGCTTTCTAGGCTGAGGAACCAGTGTGTGGAGAATGCCTGACTGTGTCCTGTGTGTTTGTAGAGCCTGTCCTGGTGAGGCTCTGCATTCCAGCACTGCCAGTCACCTTCAGGGGGCTGGCACTGGGCACGTGGGGCCAAGCACTCTGGTGCCCAGTTTGGCTGGCAGGGATGGCTCGGTGAAAGGAGCACAGTGAAGAGGCTGTGTGGAGATCTGAGCTCCTCCTGCAGGGCTGAGCTGGGCTTTTCCAGGCTGGTGGTGCCTGCTCCTGTTCATGGCTGCTGGACACCCTGTCCTGTCCCTCTGCTCCCTGTGGAAGGGTCATGGCACACTGGAATCCACTGCAGTCGGACGTGGATCCTGCAGGAGGAAAGCAGGGATCCCTGGGGAGCCTCACCTGCCTTGGCTTCTCCCCTGGGACAGGATTTCTGTCACTGCCAGGGCGATGCCAGCCACGCTGGCGTGACAGTAGCTGGAGCAGATGGTGCCGTTGTCATCATTTTATTTTCTATCCATGTGCTGAAACAGCTCAAAATAACTTTAGAAATGATGGCCCAATCCATGAAGAATGTTTTCCTTGCCCTGAGAAAATCTCCTGCAGCATTAGTGGCCACCAGGCTCTCCTGGCTCTGTCACATCTGCTCTGACTGGGATCACTCCCTAGACTGGAGCTGTGGCATGAAGAATCTTTCATATTTAATATCTTCATTACTGTGGCACCATTGAATATTCACAGAACTTCTGTCAGGGTGCAGCAAATGTCAGCAGTGTGAAATCAAAGGGAGAGGAGCAGCTGAGATCAAAGTAAGCAATAAACACACACCTTGTGTCTCACGGTGTCTTTTCCAAGCCTGAGGCAAAACTTGGAGGGGCTCAGGTGCAGCTGGGGGTGCCTGGTGCTGGCACAGCTCTGCTCCCTGTCTCCCACATTTCCCCTCTGTCGTGTTGCTGCTCCTAAATCAGCGTGAGGTGACCCCAGTGCTGCTGTCACATGCAATTTCTGCTTGGGAGGGCTCAGTTGTGGTGCCTGGATCCAGCTCCTGGGGGGTGTCAGGGCAGTGCTGCTGCTCCAGGGGGAAAAGGACCAAGCACTGGGACCTGAGCCTGCCCAGTTTTTGCAGATCTCATTCTCTTGATCTTTCCACAATTGCTGCTCTGAGCTACCTGCTTTTTCCACCGTGGATTTTGGGCCCTTCTTGTGATGCTGCACACAGACATTGCTGACTTGGTTGAGGTGGAAGGCCATGCCAAGAACCCAAATCTCCAAGTCCTTTCACAGGTCAGGTGAAGATTTCTTCTCATAGAATTCTCTTTAATTGATGAGGCTTGTGTTTGCACGTTGATCTCATGGTGGTGTCAGCATCATTTGAGCCTGGCACCAGCACAGCAGCATCATCAGCCTTGGCCCATGGGGAGCCTGGGGGGGCTGGTGTGCAGCTCAGGACTGCTGGCACTGCAGGATGTGGCCCTGGCCAGCGCAGGAGGGCTCAGCCCTGTCCCTGGGGCCCTGCCTCCGAGTGCCACAGCAATGCTGGCAGTCTGAAGGGCTCCTGGGGCTGGCAGGAAGGAACACATGAATTTCATGGAGCTCAGGATGCCCTCCCAGATGGGCTGTGCTGAGGGAGATGAGGGTGGTCCTGTACCCACCAGCCTGTCCCTGCCTTGGGAGCTGGTTTGGTACCCACTGGAGCATGAAATAAGTTCTGGCAGCTTGTTTCTGGCCTCGTATTAATGAAGAAAATGGTGATAGCCATGAGGCACTGCTGGCCACATGAACTACCCTGTGTTTGCTAGATTGCAGTTGTCCCCAGAGCAGGTGAGCCCTGCCAGGCTGCTGTCCCCAGGCTGCTCTGGGTGG
Organism: Toxostoma redivivum; assembly: GCA_013397375.1. Classification (NCBI taxonomy): domain Eukaryota; kingdom Metazoa; phylum Chordata; class Aves; order Passeriformes; family Mimidae; genus Toxostoma; species Toxostoma redivivum. The sequence goes on from VXBI01001945.1 coordinate 11,207, forward strand.
CTCTGTCCTCTACTGCTCATGCTGGGCACATCCCTCAGAATTCCACGTGGCCACACAGGGGAGCATCAGTTAGTGGGGATGGATGCCTGCTTTTCTTTCTTCAGGCAATGCAATCTCTCAGAAAAGCCATTCCTGCCTCCTCGTGGTGTCGTTTCCAGCCGAGGCAAAGCAGTCACTTGATGGGCCAGAACAGCTCTTGTGCCATCGATTGTCCCAGTTCATTAAGACTCTGGGAGCATTTTTTGGGAACTTTTTTTCTCTCTTTTCCCTCTCCCCATCCTTTTTGGTGGCGGTGGAGCAGTCTGTGACACTGTCCTGGTGTTGCAGCCACATCTGGGCAGGAGCCCAGCCTTGGGAAGGCAGTGCTGGGGGAATATCAGCCTTCCAGCATTTTCTGTGAAGTAAATAATGGCTGCTACAAGCCTGAGAGCTGTCGAGCTGCCCTAGAACCTGCAGCAGCAGAGGAGATGCTCTGGTTTGCAGCAGGTTGGGCTGAGCCTGGGATGGGAAGAGTCAAAGAGAATTAGCTGGTAAATAAGATCTGCCTTCTCTTTGATCCGCTCTGCGTGCTCAACTGCTTAAAGGCTTCCCAAGCAAGCAGGATTTTGGGGAGGAAGAATTTATCCCCCATCAGCCATCTCGGGGCTCAGTGAAATGCATGCAGGGTTCTGCAGCAGGGGGTTGAGAAGAAATCCGAAGGCAGCCTGGTAAATCCCTGCCAAAGAGGCTTCTCTGCCCTGTCTCACAAGAGCCTGCTGAACACTCAGGGCAGCCTTTAAAACTGCTCCTGCTTCCTTTGCTGCCACCTAAGCCCTTCTGAGCACAGCTCTAATCTAGCTAAAGTTAGTGGACTTAGGCACAGCCTGAATTTTGCATCATATTATGGGATGAGCAGGGTGATCTGGAGTGCCAGCCCCTCCCTGGGCAGTGGCTGGGACAGTGGGACCTGCTCTGGTTTTGGGAAAGGTTGGGCTTGGCTTGGTCAGATAAACCTGGCCAAAAGGGAGAAGGGGTGAAAGATGAAGGAAGGAAGGAAGGAAGATCCACTGAGTGGCAGGAGATGCTGCAGGTGGGCAGGGAGGTGCCAGGTTTTGGGGAGGCGAAGGTGCAGCAGCCACAGTTGTTTGTGGGGGCACAGAGCAGGGTGCAGACAGAGCCACTGCCCCTCTCCTGCAGCTCAGGCCCTGGGCTGGGGTTTTGTGCTGGATAATCTGCTCTCTAATTGCTGCCCTGCTCTGAGGCAGCTGCTGAACTGGGCCTAAGCTGATTTGGGATGGCAAATTCTGTTAGTTTAATTCTCAGCAGCCCTGAGGAACTTATCAGCGTGCCAGTGTCCCTTGGCTTTTCTCTGGAGACCCCCGTGGTGACCCTGAGCTCTCAGAGCTCCTGGCCCTGAGCAGGTTTGGTTTGGAATTTGTGTTGGGCTGAGAGGGACTGTGAACAGGGAAAGACAGGGGATGTCCATAGTGCTGAGATGAGACTGCTGTGCCCCAAAAACTGTTCTGCTCTGAATCCAAACCCCTCTCGTGTCTCTTTGGGAAGTGTCCAACCCCTGGAGAAAGGGGCAAAAGTCTCAGACCTCCAAGGAGCTACTTAAACTATGATAAACATGGAAAAGTCATAAAAAAGAAAAAAGAAAACATGCATTTTTGAGACAATTTATCTTCCAACTCTGTCCTATTGCTCCAAGAGGCATTTATCTCTTTGAACCCCAAAGAAGTTTTCTGTCCTCTTGACTAGATATCCTGAAATTCTGTGTAATTTCTCAGCTTGCTGCATATTAGTGCCTGCAATTAATGAGATCATCGTCCATATTCCTTCCTCTGTCAGCTCCTGGGAAAAACACTACTTGGAGAAGTGCACAGAGGAGATGAAAAGGAAGTTGCTTATGAATTATGAACATCCTTTCAGGCTGGTGTTGTTTCACGGTGCTGTCACTCTGTTTTAATTATAATTCAGACGGAATGATGTTTTTTTTAAAGCCCTGTTTGTGTTTGATCACCTTTCAGAGGTAACACTTAGCTCTTGTTTGTTGAATTTTCAGTTTTAACAACCAGAGTGAGTGCTTTGTGTCCTTTCTCATTAAATAACTGAGAAGGAAGATGCTGAGACAATAGCCAGGAGGCTCTGCTTGGCCACCTGGGAGTTACTGGGTGATGGCTCGGGTGTTTTGTGGGTTTTTGGTGGGTGTTTTGTGGGTATTTGGTGGAGCTGCTCGATTGGTTGCACTGGTGAGTCCCAGAGTGTGCAAATCCAGCCAGCACCTGCCAAGGCGTTGCCCTCTCCTGCTGCTGAAATGTTGCATTTTCTGCACTTCCTTACCCCTGAAATGTTGCATTTTCTGCATTTCTCTTCCCCTGAAATGTTGCATTTTCTGCATTTCCTTACCCCTGAAATGTTGCATTTTCTGCATTTCCTCACCCATGTGCACAGGAGCCCCCGTTGGCAGCGCTGCCAGCTCTGGGTTTATTTTGGGCTCGGGGTGTGTAAATCGAGCCCCTGGTGCCAGCCTTGTGACCCCGGAGCTGCTTGGGGACAGTCCTGCTGTGCCTGGGGACAGTCCCAGCCGTGTCCCCAGAACACATGGAATAGGCTGTTGCTTTTTAGATAGAGTCCCTGGTTAAGAGAATCGTTCTGCTGGGGATGGATAAGGTTCTTTGGAGGGTTTGTGCTTTATCTGCCATGCAGAGCTGCTGTTCAGGTTTATCTCTGTGCAGCTTTCTTTGCTCTAATTATGCATCACTGAGCCATTGCATCAGGGTGGGGCTGGTTTTACACTTTTAAGAATATTTTAGAATATTTTTTTCCCCTTGATGTTATGTTTTTCCCTAAGAGGGATTTCCCCTTTCCCCACTCAAAAGGAACAACAGAGAGGATTTTCATTATGGACTTCTTTCAGAATTCTCAGTCCATCTTTGAGAATTCGAATGTAGGATATGTTGTAATAAGAATTAAATTCTCTTTGGTCGTATGAATCCCCAGCTCCTCTGCACAGCCCTGGCTGCTCGGGACAAGCAGGTGACCCCAGCCCTGTGCTGAATCACAGCACTGCTGCAGCCCTGCATGCCCAGAAATGCCCAGAAATGCCCAGAAATGCAGGTTCTTCCCTGGGGGGATGCTAGCCCCAGGGCTAGTGGATAAACCTTCGACAAGGAGTCCCCTCTGGATGATAGAAAGGACTGAATGTGGGGACACACTTGACTGCTCTCCTCCAAAAAACAGGCGGGGGAAGAGAGGGGAGGAGGCGGGGTAAGGAAACGATGCAGTGTGTGAATGCAGCACATCTGTGAGTTCTGGGGTCTGCTCTGCCCTGGGTGTGCAGCTGGAAGCAAAGGTGTCACCGTGGGAGGTGTGCAGGGAGCAGAGGGCGGCTGGGAGGGATCAGCTGCTGCTGCTGCCATCCTCATCCTCCTGCTTTGGGAGAGCTGCTGGCCCCAGCCCCACGCGTGGGGAGGTCCCTGCTGTGTCCTGCACACACACAGACACACCAGAGCAGCACTTTTCTGTGTCATTTTACACTCCTGTTCGTGCCTAGGCTGCTTTTGTGACCCCTGCACTAGGTTAACACTATGTTTTAATATCTTAGTGCTGTAAATAATATCAAGCATCAGCCAGATGAGGCCTGGGTATAATCAATATGATCCTTTGAGCGCTGGGAGGAGGGTGGCCATATGTCCAAATAATTATGGCCCACCAATTACAGCAAAAATTAGATACTTAATTCTTTCCTGTTTTTATACCTCCATTTTTATGGGTGATTTCATTCCAGTGCAAGTTCTCCAGCTTCCTTGCTTCTCCAGTCCTGTCAAATGGCTCTGTAGCTGTCTAAGGCAATAATTAAATTGCAGAGTCATCCTGCTAAGGCTTAAAAAAAAGCTGGGTGAGAGATCTGGTTACTGGCCCTGGAGTTTCTCTTGTGTGGTTCCATACATCCAGTTCATTTATTGCCAGCACACAAAACCACAAGTTTCCTCCTTGCTGCTGGTAACCTGAGCTCCTCTGCTGGACCCATCATGGCAAACATGTGATCACACTAATAGCTGATTATTAATCACTGCAATGGCTGTAATTATATCAGCTCTTAGGAAGGCAGCTGAAAGCACAGTCTGTCCACGCAGCTCAGAGCTCCCTGGGGCAGGGGAGGCTTGTTGAAGACTTCATTTCCTTCTGGGATCGATGCAGTTTAGAAAAACGACAAACTGGAGGTTTGGCAGCTTTGTGCCTGCAGGCCAGGCCTGTGTGCTTTGCTCTGGGCTGTGCTGGGGCTCTCTGAGCCCTGTGGGAGGGTTTGGGGCTGGAGCAGGGGCTGTGCTGTCCCCTCACACAGCTCAGTCACACCCTCTTCTCCAGGAATCAGAAATCCTGCTCTGGGGACTCCTGGCTCCCCCCATGTGTCACTTTTGGGTGGCTTTTAAGGTGATGAGTGTCTTGTGGCAGCTGTGTGTCCCTGCTGGGTGGATCCCTTCCCACAGCAGCACCACACCTCACCAGCACGTGCGTCTCTTGGCAGACTGGTTAAACTGGGAAATGCAGGCCAGGAGTCAGTCAGCACTTAGCCTGCTCTCACAGGGATCTGCTGGGGCAGGGCTGTGCCAGAGCAGTGTCCTGGGTGCTCCAGGATGGGCATTTTGCTGGGGACATCTGAAATACCCCTGGAATCTGAGTGCAGTGCAGGAGCTGGCTCTGTGTTTGTTGTGAGGGGTGCAGTGAGTGGCAGGAATGACCAGACCTTCCCCTTGCCCCTGTTGTGTGGGGTTTTGTCTAATGGGTGTTGGTTTTTATTCTCCTTTTCAGGTACCTTTGCTGAGAGGTGGCAGAGCAGCCTCAGGACAGCACCATGATGGAGGATCATGCACCTGGCCAGGAAAAACACTTCTCCTCAGGTGAGCCCCTGCAGGAGGTGGGGAGGGACCTGCCTGGCCCCTGCTGAGCTGAGCAGGGACAGGGGGAGCAGTGGTGCTGTGAGGGGTCCTTGGGGACAGCGTTCCCTGCCTGGGGAGGACTCTGGGGGTGCAGCCAGGGCTCCATGGGCAGCCCAACATTCCCAGGAGAATGCTGCTCGTGGCTCTCACTGTGCAGCACGAGCAGAATGACCCTGGTGCCCAGCCTGGGGTATCCCACTGCTGCAGCTTTGCAAGTGTGTGTGTGTGTGTTCACTCCTCAGTTTGCTATGAAAACACAGCACTGTTTTCATTTGGGTCACAGCTCAAGGATGCTGCTTGCTGCCTGCTTTCCTCACCTGCACAGGGACCTGGGGACAGCTGAACAGAGAGCTCTGGGAGTGGGGGCCATGCTGGAGTCCTCACCATATTTCAGACCTGCATTCCTCCAGAAGCTTTTCCTTTCTCATTCCACCACGCTCCACAACTGAGCTTGGAACCCTGCAAACCTGGTGGGGCTTACTCCTGGCAATGCTCCATGTAAACATCATCTTAATTTCCTTTTCTTGAGGTGCTCTGGACACCTCTTAGAGCAGATAAATGGATCTCTGTCCTGGAGAGAATCCACAGCATCCATTCATCCCGGGCTCTGCGCTCCGGTGCCTCCTCTCAGCTTTTCACACATCACAAGTTCCCAGGGATTTCGCTTCTTCTTTTCCAAATCACTTTTCCCAGCTCTCATTATTTGATTTGCCCACCCCCTTGCTGAGAGGAGACTCGTGCCTCTTGCCCTGCTCTTCCAGAAAATTTTGCCACCGTTTCTTGGCACAGAAGGTTTTCCTGCAGCAGCCCTGTGACAAACAGGGGCTGGTTTGCAGCCCTGGGAGTGCTCAGCCTGCTCTGGGAGGGAGAGGACAACAGTGCCTGGACAGGAGCTGTGCACCTTTCCTTCCTCCTGCCCTTGCTGAGCTCTCCCTGCCTGCTTGTGCCATGCTTTGCTGTTTCTGCCTGCCCACTCCGCTGGGCTTTTCTTTTGCTGATGGTTTCCGTTTGTTCCTTTTGGTGACACTGGTGCTTTTGGTTGGCATTTTCACGCTTTGCTTGCTTTTAGCTCAGGTGGTTTTTGCTCTCCAGCTGCAGCCTCTTGCTGCTGTGGATCTGGGCAATCAGAGTTGGTAGCCCCCAGCCCCAGTTCAGAGCCCAGGCCTTGCTGTAAGTGTTTGAATGTTTTCCAGGCTGTCCCCTTCAGATACCAGTGGATGATGGATCAGATGAGCCTGTTTCTGAAACTTCTGACGCTAAGAGCACCCCAACTACGGAAGGTGGGAGCTCTTTGACTTTCTGCTTTGGAACCATGGTGGATGGGTCGTGGTGGCCTCACCAGACTCCCTGTGCTGTGTCCTGGGGGGGTTTCTCAGGAGGAGGAACCTCTTTGTTATCTCATCACCAGTGGTGTTTGCTGTGCTGCAGAGTGACATAAGGAGCTTTGAAGGTGCAGAGTGGGCTGGGAAGCAAGAAAGGTGAATTGTTCAGTGCACTTCAGGAGGTTGCTTGTGGTTTGTTTCCTGCAGGCTTTCCAGGGGCACTGCAAGGTCCTGTGCTGTGGGGGACAGGTTTGTGTCACTGTGCTCCTCAAGTCCTGGATGCCCTGTGGGTAGAGAGACTCTAATTCCAGAGTGGTCTAGAGACTCCTTCACTATTTAATTACCTTCACTTTTTCCTCTGGCTGCTTTAATCCCAAGTGTCTGCCTTTGGAGACTTGAGGTTGAGGCTTTAGCTTGCAAAATTGTTCTGAAAGGAAGGAAGGGTGGGCAGAGATGCTGAGCAGTCCCAGCCCTGTCCCTGTGGGCTGAGTGATGGTCGGGAAGGTGCCTCAAGGAATCAGGAGGTGCAGGAGGGGACATCATCCTGCTTTCCAGGAGGATTATTGGGACTGTCAGGATGAGCAGACACCCCTCTGGCAGTGGAGCCAGGTGTCTGTCTGTCCCAGGGAGCTGCTCTGTCCTGCTCCAGCCGTGTCTCCGTGCAGCACTGCTGTGCCTGTGCACCAGGGGCTGCTTTGAGTGGTGGATTTTTGGGCAGGAAGCCTTCAGGAGGGCAGGGAGCTCGCTGTGGCACGCTGTGAGGCAGGGGCAGCTCGTGGTGTCCTGTGGCTCTGGCTTTGCTGTGGAATGTTCACAGTTCCCTGGCTGAAGGGAAGGAGCTGAGTTCTTCTCTGGGCTGAGTTCTTCAGGCACAGCCTGGCCTCAGAGGGCTGTGCCTCCCAGCAGCTCTGTGAAAGCTGTGTTGTTTTTCAGATGCCACAGCACCTTTAGTGGAGGAAGGAGACCACGAGGATCAGGGTGGTGTGGAACAGCACGGGGAGATCCCAGAAGGAACCACAGGTGAGGGAGACCAAGGTGCAGCTTCATCTCTTGCTGCAGACAGAGCAGAGAGCTGGACTGGCTGGTGCTGTGAGGCAGGGATGCTGCTCCCAGTGCTGCTTCCTTCTTCTCCAGAAAATTCCTCACTTGGTGCTGTCCTCTTGCCTTCCCCATCCTGGGGAAGCTCGCAGCCTTTTCTTCTCTTTCTCTCCACATCTGACAATCCTTCTGCCTGGTGTCTCTGTGGTGGCTTTGGTCCCACTCCAGGTTCCTCCCTGCAGGTCTGGGGGGCTCCTGCCCCTCTCTGCTGCTCTCCCTCCATGCCTGTCCTGCAGCCCTCGTGGGTGTCTTTGGAGTGGCAGGTGGAAACCAGGCCACTGCAGCAGTGCTTTTAAGGATAATGCAGAGGAAGTGAAGTGACTAATTCAGCCTGAATGCCCTGTGGGCACTCCCTGCACCTGGGCCTGGTTTTCCAGGGAAGGATGGGGCCTTCCAGAGGCAGAGCAGTGACTGTGGAGGTGCTGTGTGTGAGAGAGCAGGATCTGGGAGGGCAGGTCTGTGTGCAGGAAATGAGCATGTGTCCCCTGTGCCATAGCCAGGGGCTCTCCCTGGAAGCACCAGGCAGGACCTGAGGAAAGCAGTGGGTAGAAAAGGGCTTCTGCCAGTGCCAGACACTGAAACAACCTCACAGCAGTGAAATTTCTGTGCTGCATCCAGTCCCTGGGCTGAAACATGGAGGCTCTGGTGCAAGATCTGACTGTCCCAGGGAGCCAGTGTGTCCTGAGCTGCTTGGACAAAAAATGGGGAAACAGAACAAGTCCTAGTTTGACTGGAGAGCTGTGGCATACAAATAGAATCGTTTAAGCTAGTTTGAAAGTAGTCATAGAACTGAAGAAATGCTGATGGAGACAAACCATCCTCACTGTGAAGAAAACCTTGCTCCTCTGATGAACCAGTGGTCCTGAGGTTCAGGATCTCTCTAGATTTGTATCAGGCTTGGAATGCCTGGTCTCAGCCAGCCTTGGCAGGGTTCAAGGCTGGTCACAGACACCAGGAAGGTGAGCTCAGGTAAGAGACATTGATGGAGTGCTGCTGGCCAGGTAAAGGCCAAAATGGGGTAGAAGAGGGGTATAAACCCACAAGTTTCCTTGCTCCCTAACAGCCTGTTTTCTGCCTGGAAGAGCTTGTACTAACCTGCATTTAGGAGGTGGAAGCTGGTGAGACACTCCTGGTCTGTACAGCACAGACCTCCCCAGATCCATCATCGATGTGGGCAGATTTCCTCTCTGGCCTGCCCTGCTCGTGGCTCTGGGCAGCCTCAGCAGGGAGGTACATCCATTCTCCAGCACATGCCTAAACTTAACTCTTATTCTGACCAAGTTTTTCCCCTTTTTCTGTGCCTGAAGCTGAAGAGGCGGGCGTAGGAGCCACTCCCACCCTGGAGGACCACGCTGCAGGAGATGCCCCTCAAGGTGGGTGAATCCTCTGGCACTGGCACCGTGGCTGCTGCCTTGGGGATTTTGCTGTGTGGGGAAATGCTCTGCCCTGCACAGCAGTTGTGCAGTTGTGCTGCTGTTCCAGCCAGACAAGGGCCATGCACACCTGGAATGTTCCAGCACACTCATTTCAGGGAGCTGCAGCTTCTCATGCACCACATTTCCCTCTCAGAGTCTTGGTGCTGTTTGTCCAGCTGCAGAAGCAGGGCATTCTCCAGGCTGGAAAAGCTGATGGGCAGAGCTGTGGCCAGAGGGGCTGCTCAGGTGGAACAGAGGCAGTGCAGGCCCAGACTGTTGAATTATTTTGTCTTTCTAATGTAAAACAGGACTCAAACCTCATATCCTACATTAAGAGATTTTTTTTTGCAACATTAAGAGATTTTTCTCCTCATCCCAGTCTTGGGGAATGTGAGTGACAAAGCCAGACAGGGTGGGCAGCGAGTGTTCTCACAGATGGGCTGAAAATTATCCAGGGACCCTTTGGCTACCTGGAAAGCTTCTCTTGACTCTCCTCAGTTCAGACTTGATGGAAAATTGGTTTTCCCAAAGCCCCCAGTGCTGGCTTAATTCCATGGGGCAGACTTAGGGCTTGAGACTCCCTGTGATGTTCCTGTCCTGCCTGCACTGCACACCACAGCACTCATTTAGTGTGCTGTTAAAATCTTAGTGAAAAGCCATTTTGTGAAGCAGTTTCCTGTGCAGTAAACATAATAAATCCCATAATAAATAAAGGCAGTGCCTTTCCTCATCATGGCTCCATTAGTGCATTTAGACATCCATGCCTTTTACAGAAGTAAATGGGTTTTGCCTTCTCAGCTCAGGGCAGAATTCAGGTTGTTGTTGCTTCCCACACACAGATGAGCACAATTCTGTGCACTCTGCTCCATGAAATTAGAATAAAACCTTTACTTGCCTGGCCAGTGGTTTTTGGACTGTCAGCTCTTCCATATATGAAGTAGTGGCACCACTGTAAAAAGAAATCAGGATTGTTAGTGGAGGGGGTTGAATTTCTCTCTTCTCTCTGCCCTGCTTTTAGTGCTGTTTCTCAGCAGATTTTTACTGAGCCTTTTCTGCCTTGTCCTGGGATCTTTCAGCTGTCACATACGAGGTCTTTGTGTGGTTGTTTCACTTAACTGTGATATTCTCTTAAAATGGGGAGGACACTGATGAGAGACCCAGTCAGTCTTGACTTCATCTTTTCTTGTTTTAGTCTTGTTTGTTGATCTGCCAAAGGCACAGTTGTGATCCCAGGGCTCTGATTTAGGCTCTTTACCTGTTCAGTGCTCAAAGAGACCAGAGAGTCCTTGAGGCTGAACCAGTTCATCACACAAGAGGCTCATTCTGACTGGGCTGGTTGGCTCTAGAGCAATGTGCCCACACCCAGGGGAATTCTCCATTGCTCGGGGCATCTTTCCTTCAGCTGAAGGGATTCCCAGCAGAAAAGCTCCAGCTCAATTAGATCTGGCTTCATGCAGCAGTTGTTGGGTGGAGCTGTAAAGGTCTGTGTCATGCACAGGACAGTGACAGAGCAGAATCCCTGAAAAAGGGAAGAGATATCTTTGTGTCTGTGGCCTCAGGTTCTGGGGTTCAGGTGTCACCCAGCCCAAGTGATGGCAGAGTGGCAGCACTGCAGCTCCACGAGCCTCAGTGGGGTCCCAGTCCCAAATTTTGGCTGCAGCCATGATCTTTCCCTGCTGTGCCATGGCATGGGGGTGCTCTCCCCAAGCTCCTGGCAGTGAGCACAGAGCAAAGCAGAGGTGGTTTGAGCTCTGGAGCCAGTGCTGTGTGTGCCTGCACATCTCCTGAGGGGGACAAGGCCAGCAGGGGCTCTGTGAGGGCAGGGCTCTGGCCCTTGAGGCAAGAGGAGGTGGGCACTGACAGCAAACTGATGGTCCAGAGGTGGTGGTAGGGAAAATGGGAATGCTCTTGGCTTCTGGAAGCCTCTGCAGCTAGACCAGCTCATGGAGTGCAGGGTGAGCCTGGTCCAGGCAGGATTTTGGTGTCCCACTGTTGCTGTTCCTGATTCCCACGGGGATCAGAGTTTCTTTAAAAGCCTCTGCAGGGGCGAGTGTCTGTTCAGTGGGGTGGGGTGGGACTTGCTTTTCTCTCTCGATTTTCAGTACAAATCCTGAACCTCTCACTTTACCTGATGTTTGACATGCCTGTGCTAATTTCTTGCCCATGCTTCACACCCCCCGTGTTCAACTCCAGGCGAGCCGAGCTGCCCCGGGCTCCAGCCTGGCTCTGTGGGACAGGCAGTGAGAGGTGCCAGCCAGCCCCCAGAGCAGGCACCTCTGCCCCAGGAAACGAAGGCAGCTCCCACCAGAATCGAGGTGACCATCCCAATCCCCCTGGACATGTACCAAGGCTCCGGAGCGGCCGAGGGCAGCCGTGAGTTGTGGGGTCAGGGAGGCACAGAAGGCGCTGCTGAGGAGCCAGGGCTGGGCACAGAGAGCCTGGCAGGAGCAGGTGGCACCGGGCACCACAAAGAGGGAACATCTCCTTTGTGTGCCAGAGCCACGGAAAAGGAAGATTCGGGTGCACAGCAGAGAGATGAGGAGCGGGATGTTGATGAAACTGCTGAGCAGGGTTTGCCTTCCCTTGGGGCACCTGGACAGGGCTCGTGTCCAGCAGCTGCCCAGGACACTCGTGAAGAATATGATGGAGAAAAGAAGAGCAGAGGTGTCCTCAGAGACAGCCCAGGAGAGGCACTTCAGGCTGAAGCAGGAGAGGACCAAGAGGAGAAGGCACAGCTGCTGGGCGGAGAAGGAGCTGCAGACCTGGCAGAGCCTTCTGGAAGTGTCTCCCAAAAAGAAGCTGAGCCCAAGGAGGGAGAAGATGCTGGGCCCGTGCTGGAAGCAGCCCAAGTCCCTGCTGAGGTGGAGGGTGATGTGAAGGACAGAGCTGCTCCACTGGAGGAGGCTGGGGGCCGCAGGACGCCCCGCAGGAAGCCCGGTGGCCTGGCTGCAGACAAGGCCAGTCGTGTCCCTCTGCCCAAAGGTGTGTGCCCCAGCTGTGCCACCAGCTCCTGGCCCAGCACTGCTGCCACCTCGGCTCCTGCTGCTTGGGAATGGCCTGGAGCTGTGCTCTGACTGATCTGCAGCACTGCTGCTGCTCCTCCCTGCTGCTCCCTCCTGATTTATTTAATCCTGGATTGGATTGCCAGAGCCTTGTGCTGCAGTTCTGTCCCTTGCATGGTGCTGGCCTGTCCCTAATCGTGCTTTTTCTCACCTGTTTTTGTTTTGATTTCCTTGGATCTGTCGGGTGGGTGCCTCAGCTCCCACCTGGCCCTTCCCAGAGAAGAGGAGGACGGGATGGAGGTGGCTCTGGCACGGAGCAGTGGGGCTCACCTGGCGTGTGCAGCTTCTTCCAGCAGGACTCATCCCATCTGGTTTGCATGTCTGATCCAATAACTCTTGGAACTGGCTTCCTAAAGAGGAGGGAGGAGGAAAAAGGCAAGGCTGGCAGGTCTGACCATGGAAAAGCCCTCACTTTGATCCTGTTTCTTGTACTTTCCCCTTAAATATCCGCTGCTGGAGGCTCGGGCTGCAGCCAGCAGGGCCTTTTCCCACTGCCAGGCATGTCCATTGCTCTTCCAAAGCATCCTGCTGCCATCCCAGCTCGGGATGGGTGGCCCTGGCTGTGCCAGCACGGTGCTGGCTCTGGGGGCTCAGCAGAGCTGCCTGTGTCTGGAGGCTTCTGAGCAGTGTGTGGGGCTGGGCTGGGCTGGGAGGGCACCTTGGTGAAGGTTTGAGGTCACCACTGGATGCACAAGCTTCCCTTAGACCTTTCCTTTCTCTTCTGCACCCCTCCTGGGGTCAGGAATGTCCCAGGGCTCAGTGGCTGGGGCAGTGGTGCTGTGAGCTGTGCTCACAAGCCAGGGCTCAGGGCTCAGGCTGGTGTCTGTGCCCAGCTCTGGCTCTCCAGGGCATGTCCTGGGGGCAGCTCTGCCTCTTCCCCAGCCCCACGTTCCAGAGGCTGCCTTGGCTGCTCCATTAGCCTGGGGATGCTGCTGGGTTTGAGGCCCTTTGCTGCATGGGGCTCACCAAGAAATTGTTGATGGAGCTTTTTGCACTGGAGCTGAAGCTCATAACACATTTCTGGTTGTTCCTGGGGGTCAGCAGTGGGAAGCTTTGCTCTGGCACTGGCATGGCTTGCACTGGAGCCTGGAACCACGGCAGGGTGGGGATGCACTGCCCAGAGCCAGCCAGCTTCTGATTCAGTGGGAGAAGTTCAATTATTTAATGGTCTCCCCTTCAGGGCCGGGGATGCTTGGTGGCTGTTTGGCTGCAGCCCTGCTCCAGTCCAGCTGAGTTTGGTGCATCCAGCAGCTCTGGGATGGGTCAGGGCTGCATTAGCAGCAGTGTCCTTGTCACCAGGGAAGGGCTGATCCCCCAGGACTGGGAGAACAGCAGCAGCTCCTCCTCCCAGTTAGCTGAAGATGAGGGGAAAAGGGCTTTGTTATGAGTGCCTTGGAGCACGAACTTCATCTCCTCCCCATTTCTGATCTCCTAATTAGACTGACCCAGGTGGAAGGGGCACGGTGCTGGAGGCACAGAGCCTGCCAGGAGAGATGGGAATTAACAACAGCCAGGATGAAAGTGCTCTGCAACCCAACTGAACAGCCCCTTAAATGAGATCACAGTGCTGGGCCTTCCTTCAGTCTGAGTCTTATTTATTTAGAGCAAGTGGGTGTTTTAGAGTTGAAGGGAACTCTGTGTCCTGAGCTGGATGGATCCTGCAGGAGCTGGGTGGAAATCTGGGCAAAATGCTCTCACACAAACCTTGGTGTGTCTGGTCTCCAGTGCTGACTAACACAGGATCATCTGCTAACACACAAGGAATGTGTTTGTGGAGTGATTTCTGCAAGAAATGGTGACTAGGTCACGTTTCTAAGATTGAGTTTGAAGGAGAGCAGGGACAGGGAGCAGACCCCAGAGTTTAGGACCAGTCCCAAGAGTGTAACTGTGTGTTTCCATCTTCAGGTCGTGTTGACAAGGAAGGGACCGAAGCTGATGAAAAGAAATCCAAGGTAAGCTGAAAAACAAAGCCAGGGTGACACCTGTCCATGTTCCTGCTGCCCTCCTCTTGTGCCTCTTCCCATTATGTTCCATTTTTCCATTTGTTTTCAAGAGTGTTTTCATTTTTTCTTCCCTCCTCTGGGTTTGGATGGTGCAATCCATGGTTTTTGAGGGTGAGGAAACAATCCAAATCTAAATCAAACCCGTGGCTCATGGGGTTGGGTGGGAGGTTGGAGAAATCACAGCCCAGGACTGAAAAGCAGCAGCTGACCTTGGGGCAGACTCGGAACTGCTCTGGGGACAAGCATAACTGTGAAAAGGGCAAAACATGTAATTAGAACATTAAATTAAATAATCCAGGTCTTGCAGATCATAGAATAACCTGAGCTGGATGGGATCCACAAAAATCATCAAATCCAGCTCCTGCATTGTGTTCTGGGTGAGGAGCAGAGTTTAACACTGGGTAAATTCCAGAAGTTAAACAATATCTGTCACACTGGTAATTTGGAGAAGGTTTAGCTCAGCTGGCCATTGTCCTGGTTAGTGCCTGAGTGGGGTAATGGACAAGCTGAGGGGAGATTCAGTGGGTGAAGAGTTAAAGATGAGTAATAGAGTTATTTTCTAAGGCAGAAATTGGTTCTTTCTCTACATACAGCCCTAGCAGTCCCTACCCCACACCCAGCTCTGTATTGCACCCTCTAATCCTATTTAATGTCGCTGATCCCATTTTATTTCCCTCCCACGCTGATTTTCTTTCGTTTTTTTGTTCCCATTTTATTTCATTTCCACATCCAAGAAATCCTCACCTTGCCCTGCCAACCCCCCTGGCTCCACGCCCCCCCTCCGGCACGCAGCCCCTCCGAAACCTCCCTGCAGCCCTGCCTGCAGAGCAGCCAGTCCTGCCAGCACTGCCATGCACCCACCCAAGGCCCAGGTAAGGGACAGAGGGCTGGCACAGAGCCCAGGGCAGCACCTGGAGGCGCTCCTGGCATTCCTGGTGGGAGCTGCTGGGCTGGGTCCTTCCCTGGCCCCTGGCCAGGGCTCAGCCAGGCTCAGCTCTGGGTTTGGCCAGTGCTGCAGGTGTGACCCATCCATCCCCCCAGGTGTGCCCAGGTGCTGCAGGTGTGACCCATCCATCCCCCAAGGTGTGCCCAGGTCCCTTCCTTGCCCTGCCTGTGCTCCACACAGAGGGGTTGGAGCTGCAGGGGATGCAGCACATCCCTGGCTGATCCTGCAGGCTGAACAGAACCTCGGGGCTTCTTCCCTTTGTGGCATTGTCACACAAACACAGCTGAGGAGGGGGAAAGCACAGGGAGTGCAGGTCACACAGAACCACAGAACCCTGGAATGGTTTGGGTCAGAAACGACCTCAAACCCCACCCAGAGCCCCCCCTGCCATGGCAGGGACACCTCCCCCTGTCCCAATGTCCAGCCTGGCCTTGGGCACTGCCAGGGATCCAGGGGCAGCCACAGCTGCTCTGGGCACTGTGCCAGTCACAGATGCTGGGGTTAATTTATCTTCTGTACAGAATTTCAGCAGAACAGGGGCAAACCAAAGGATGAAATTTAGAGAGCAGAGGTGTGGCTAAAGCAGGTGTGAGGGGGCACCTGAAGCCAAGGGCTCACGTGGGGAAGGTCAGGCTGTGGGGATGGGACACAAGGTGTGAACACTCCAGAACGTGGGGAATCCTGGGGAGAGGTGGGAGGTGCTGTGAGCCCTCGGGGTGACAGCCTGGTGTGACAGGGGTGGCAGGGTGACAGGCTGTCCCTGATGTCCCCGTGGGAGGGTCTGAGGTGCTGTGGTCCCTCGGGGTGACAGGCTGTCCCTGTCCCGTGGTCCCTCGGGGGGGCAGCCTGTCCCTGATGTCCCCTGTGTGTCCCCAGGGCCCCGAGGCCAGGGCTGGCTCCAAGACTCGCGCGGGGCAGGCGCAGAGGAACTCCAGCAACGCCACTCGCATCCCGGCCAAGACCCCCACGGCCCCCAAGACCCCTCCCAGCTCCGGTAGGTGACGGTGGCTCCGTGTGCTGCTGGTGGCTGCTGGCCCAGCTCAGCCCTGTCCTGGCACTCGTGCTGCAGCTCCAGGGGTGTTCCCTCTGGATGGAGCCTTCCCAGGGCTGCTCCGTGCCCTGTGCCCAGTCTGCAGTGGGTAGGAGAGGCCAGCTGCTTTGTCCTGTGGGATTTCCACAAATTTGGAAGGTTTAGGCAGTTCCATTTTTTTTTAAATCCATCTACTCGTTTTCTCTCTGATGATATTTCACAAAGACCAGGGGCAAGAGGATCAATTCTTCGATTACAGGAATGGAGATTAGCCCATTATGCTCAGAGAAGAAAACCCCAGAAAGCATCAGGCATTGTGAATTTCCATTAAAATGGTGCATTTCACTGGATATATACATATATTTCATACTTAGCTAGAGCTGCATAAAACCTTAAATCAATTAATTTTCCAGCTTTATTATGTTTAAGCATCTTTCTCATTCACTAAACAGGCAGAAAGGAGCAGAAAAAGCCACCTCCTGCAGCAGCAAAGACTGAGAAAGGTGATGTTTAAGGGTCTTCTTTTCTTCTTTCATTTCCATTTCAAAGTGGGGACAGTGCTAAGCTGCTCAGCGATCAGCCTTAGTTAATTGCAGAAAATAATTTTGTGAGAGTGCTTCCAAATTTGTAATAGAAAAGCGGTTCTGAGTGTCTTTTGTGTGTAATTCATCGTGCCACGCTCGGGTGGGGACTCCTACTGCTGACCCAGGCAATGGAGACCATCTTCCTTCTGGGATATTAGGAAATTGCCTTTGAATCACGGTGTTTTCCTGCAAAATGGAGTAGAAGAGTGCAGCCACCGCCCTGCCCCTGCGCTGGGATGTGGGGTGGGCTGTGGGACGGGCGGCAGGGCAGGGCAGGGCGGTGACCGGGGCTGTGCTGTGCTGTGCGACCTGCAGGTGAGCAGCCCAAGTCCGGAGACAGAAGCGGTTACAGCAGTCCCGGCTCCCCCGGGACTCCCGGCAGCCGTTCCCGCACCCCCTCTCTGCCCACCCCACCAGCCAGGGAGCCCAAGAAGGTGGCAGTGGTCCGCACCCCCCCGAAATCGCCGGCCTCGGCCAAGACCCGCGTGCAGCCCGCCGCCGCGCCCATGCCCGACCTGAAAAACGTCAAGTCCAAAATCGGCTCCACCGATAACCTGAAGCACCAGCCCGGAGGTGGCAAGGTAAAATAAACACAGACTCTGCTGCCAGGGGCCTGTCTGGGGGACAGGGGGTGCTGGGCACTCCCTCTGGGGTGGGAGAGCCCCTGCAGCAGCAGCAGCAGCAGCAGCAGCAGCAGCAGCAGCAGCAGCAGCAGCAGCAGCCTGGCTCGGGGCTCGGGGCTCTGGGCTTTGGGCTCGGGGCTCGGCTCCCCCTGACCCTGGCTCAGCTGGAAGGTTTTGGGTTGGATGCCTGGTCTGGAGTTCCTTGCCTGGCTCAGTGCAGCTCAGCTGTGCCATGCAGAGCTCGTGGTGTGGGTCCCCCTGCTAGGAGAGTGACATTCCCTGGGGTGCCCAGCTGGGGACAGCAGGATGTGACCTGAGCAGAGGCAGGGTCGGGGCTGTGTTTGGATCCCACCCTGTGCCTGGGGCAGCCCTTCCAGCGCTGCAGGACAGCACAGGAAGGTCCCTCTGTCTCCTCCTGAAGGTCTCAGGCTGAGACCCCACATTTTGCCAGACACTGGGATTTTGGATCCAGCTCTGTTGGCAAGGGTTTGGTTGTGCTGTGCCATCAGTGCCGGGTGGCACGGCCAGAACTGGTGGCACTTCTCTCCTTTCAAACACTTTGCACTCCCAGAAAAGTTGTTTCATGAGCAGCAAAGTGACGTCTGGGCTCCAGGTGCTTGGGAAGGAGAGTCTTGGGTTAATTCTGCAAGCCTGGCAGGGGACACTGCCTGTCCTGGTGTGTCACTGCCTGTCCTGGTGTGTCACTGCCTGGCTCCAGACCTTGCAGAGCCATGACAAACCTTCCCTGAGTGCTGTGCATGGCACTGGGTGTGAGCAGGTACCTCGGTGGCTCTGAATGTTCCCCTTTGGCACGGGGGGAGGCTTTGAGCTGGCTCCTCTGCTTGCTGTGAATGGCAGCCTGCTTTTTCATGGCCTTTCCAGGCATTTTCCACCGTGGCTGGCAATTTCCTGGCTTTGTGCCATGATCCAGGGGGACAGGGCTCTTGGTCATGACACAGCAGCACATGAGCACAGTGTCCTTTTTGGGGGGCTCAGCCCTCCTGCCCACTGAGCACAAGACAGGTTTTTCTTCCCACCCCCACAAACCCTGTTCTCCAGGGATTTTAGAAGGAACCCTTGTTTTCTGGAAAATAGTTAAATTATTTGCTTGTTCTTTTCTAATCCATCTTTTACAAGTTGGGTTTTTTTTCTCTCTGCTTCTCTGTTTGTTGCTGTTGCTGAAAGAATAAGAGCAGCTGAATTGGGGACAATTCCTTGCTCTTTGCAGGGGAGAATGGCTGGATGCTCTCTGGGGATTGTGTGGGACAGAATGGCTGCAGCTGGAGCAGAGGGGGCTGATCCCAGATGTTTGATTTGAGGCTGGTCAGGAGTGGTTTGGATTCTCTGAGCAGAATGCAGACCCCAGCCTGGGCAGGAGCAGCCAGGCCAGTGTTCCTGCATGGCCCGAGCACCTCTCCTGTGGCTGCATCCCTGAGGGCTGCTCTGGCAGAGCTGGGCCCTGGTGTGTGGGATCAGTGGATGTGAGCTTGGAAAACCCAGTGGAGGCACAGGCCAGCCCTGGTGCTTCTCGTGCTGGGCAGGAGCAGCTGGGCTGGAATGCTGGGGTGGAGGTGAGGGGTGTGGGGGATCCTCAGCTCTGGGGATGTGCCACCAGGAGTGTCTGTGCCAGGGATGTGGCACTGCTGAAGCTCTCGTGGTCCCTGTCACAGGTTTGTGCTTCCACAGGCTCAGACCTGTGGGCTTTACCTGCATTTACACCTGGGGGAGTTGTGAAACCCCTGCAGGGTGTGTGGGGAAGGAGCAGGGATTGTCTCCACCCTTGGCTGTCTGAGGAGGCTCCAGCACAGCTCCCTGCACAGCCAGGGGGGGAAACAAGCCCTGAGTGGCAGCAGCTTGATGAGCACAGAAATCTGTGTGGAGGGAAGGCTCTGGGGCTGCAGGGGGGCTGGCAGTGCTTCCCAGCCCAGCCCAGCCCAGCCCTTTCCAGCCTCATCCCACCCACCAGAGACTCCTCAGGAATGTGCCACAGAGCTGGGATGGGGCTGCATCCCTGGGATGGAGCAGCATCCCTGCCTGGGGCTGCATCCCCACATCGTGTGCTTCCTCCTGGTGGCTGTGGGGCAGTGTGAGCCCTGTGCAGGGCACAGCTGCTGCCCTCTCCCAGTGCTGGACACGCAGCTCCTGCTCCCCAGCCCGGCCAGTGGCACCAGTTTGCCCAGTTTGCCCCCAGAAGGGGACTGTGGTCTGGAGCTGAGCAGGCATTTTCCTCTCAGCTCCAGCCCCCTCCTTGCAGTGGCTCTGCAGATCCTGGCTCTTGGCACTGGTGGTGCCTCTCAGCCCTGCCTTCCAGCGGGTTTGCTGCCCAGCAGCTTCCCAGTTTTGTTCAAGGACCCAGGCTGAGCTGGTGTTCGTGGCCTGGGGCCCAGGGCTGCATCACTGCCCAGCCTCAGCTGTCACCTGCCCACCTCCATCTTCCCTTTCCAGCCAGGAGCAGACAAATCTCTGCAGCAAGCCAGAGATTTTCCTCTTTCCTCCTGGCCCTGCAAGGCAGGTTTAGGGATGTAACACATGGTCAAGCTGCAGATGGTCATGTTGTTTCTCACGCTCTTTTCTGGCTACCAAAGGTGCAGATAATTAATAAGAAGCTGGACTTTAGCAGCGTTCAATCCAAGTGTGGCTCAAAGGATAATATCAAACACATCCCGGGCGGAGGCAGTGTGAGTACCTTCACACTTTCAATGCTCTATAACAGTTCTATGATAAGTGGCATGTTGTGTACACTAAACTGCCAATGCTATCTGCAGCGACCCTGCCATCAGATAGCTATTGGTGACGTGCAATGACTCTTTTCTGGCTACCAAAGGTGCAGATAATTAATAAGAAGCTGGACTTTAGCAGCGTTCAATCCAGGTGTGGCTCAAAGGATAATATCAAACACATCCCGGGCGGAGGCAGTGTGAGTACCTTCACACTTTGAATGCTCTGTGATAATCCTGATTTTAGTGGCATGTTGTTACACTAATCACCAATGCTATCTGCAGCCACCCTGCTGTCACATAGCCATTGGGGACGTGCTGTCATTTAACCCCTTAACCTAAAAACGAACCCTAACAAGTCCTGGCCATGCCTGACATGGACAGAACTAACTGCCCCGTGTCCAGACCTCGTCTGTAACAAAACATCCCAGTAACTCCAGCTCTGCACTGCCTGGGAGCCTCCTTGTCTGTGGGATGGGGCCCCTGGCACAGGGTGGTGCAGGAGATGGGCAGATTGATGAGCAGACCCAGTCCTCATGGCTCAGTGTGCTGCTAAATGGGACATGATCCTGCCCAGCATGTGAACATGCCCATTCCCATCAGGCAAGTATGATCCATGCAAATACTGAGTTTCTCCTTGCTAACAAATGTGTCCAGCAGCGCCCACGGAGGCTGAGCCTAAAGTCTTGTTCAGTTAATTGATTTGAACACTGGCATTTCCAGCTGTTCCCACATAAATACCAGACTCAGCTTTCAGTTACTGTGCCAGAAACCTGGAGAAGCTCCACAGAGCTCGGTGGATTTACAGCTGGAGGCAGTTTGGCTCCAGCAAAGATGCTGGACTGAGGAAGGCACATCCCTGAGACCCCAGACAGCGTGGCTGGGGTTTGTGGGGGCCTGGTCTGAGATGTCCCCATGGATTTTCCTTGGGCTGTTTTTGATCTCTGTGTGCCTCCCTGAGGAACTGAGCCTTGCAGAAGGT
Organism: Toxostoma redivivum; assembly: GCA_013397375.1. NCBI lineage: Eukaryota > Metazoa > Chordata > Aves > Passeriformes > Mimidae > Toxostoma > Toxostoma redivivum. Next base: position 31,911 of record VXBI01001945.1, read on the forward strand.
TTGGCAGGTGACACAGGGACACGGCTGGGTTTGCAGCCTCTGGCTTAAATTTGGTGTCACTCTGCAGTAACTTCACAGGCCAGAGGAGCTGCTCTGCAGAGCCCAGGCCCCTGTGAAGCAGCTCCATGGTTGTTCCTGTTCCTTCCTCTGGGCTCCTGCACTGCCTGGGCTGCCCAGGGTGTGGTGGACCAGGAGCTGGTGTTGGCCCCCAGTCCTCAGTGCTGTGGCTGCTGCCGAGCTCGTCCCTTCCTCCACAGAGCTCACACCGTGGGCATTTGCAGCTGCACTGGGTTAAGAATTACCTGGCTTTTCATCTGGGGGTGGTGATCCCTCCCCAGGCCCTGCCAGAACTGCAAACCAAGATCTCTGCCAGGGGCAGGGTACCTGGGGCAGCAGCACCCCCTGCCCAGCCGTGGGGAGGGAGCTGCCACCCCCTGGGCTGGCCCCTGCCATCCCTGGGCTGGCCCCTGCCACAGCCTGGGCTGGCCCCTGCCATCCCTGGGCTGGCCCCTGCCATCCTTGGGCTGGCCCCTGCCATCCCTGGGCTGGCCCCTGCGTTTCTCAGCCCGGGATGCTCTGACCAGGGCGTGCCTTAGGCAGGAGTTGGCCTTGGCGTTGCTGATGCTGAGGGTGGGATCCCCAGGTCTCTGGCACTGCTTTCCCAAACAACTCTGCTCCCCTTNTTTTCTGGCTACCAAAGGTGCAGATAATTAATAAGAAGCTGGACTTTAGCAGCGTTCAATCCAAGTGTGGCTCAAAGGATAATATCAAACACATCCCGGGCGGAGGCAGTGTGAGTACCTTCACACTTTCAATGCTCTATAACAGTTCTATGATAAGTGGCATGTTGTGTACACTAAACTGCCAATGCTATCTGCAGCGACCCTGCCATCAGATAGCTATTGGTGACGTGCAATGACTCTTTTCTGGCTACCAAAGGTGCAGATAATTAATAAGAAGCTGGACTTTAGCAGCGTTCAATCCAAGTGTGGCTCAAAGGATAATATCAAACACATCCCGGGCGGAGGCAGTGTGAGTACCTTCACACTTTGAATGCTCTGTGATAATCCTGATTTTAGTGGCATGTTGTTACACTAATCACCAATGCTATCTGCAGCCACCCTGCTGTCACATAGCCATTGGGGACGTGCTGTCATTTAACCCCTTAACCTAAAAACGAACCCTAACAAGTCCTGGCCATGCCTGACATGGACAGAACTAACTGCCCCGTGTCCAGACCTCGTCTGTAACAAAACATCCCAGTAACTCCAGCTCTGCACTGCCTGGGAGCCTCCTTGTCTGTGGGATGGGGCCCCTGGCACAGGGTGGTGCAGGAGATGGGCAGATTGACGAGCAGACCCAGTCCTCATGGCTCAGTGTGCTGCTAAATGGGACATGATCCTGCCCAGCATGTGAACATGCCCATTCCCATCAGGCAAGTATGATCCATGCAAATACTGAGTTTCTCCTTGCTAACAAATGTGTCCAGCAGCGCCCACGGAGGCTGAGCCTAAAGTCTTGTTCAGTTAATTGATTTGAACACTGGCATTTCCAGCTGTTCCCACATAAATACCAGACTCAGCTTTCAGTTACTGTGCCAGAAACCTGGAGAAGCTCCACAGAGCTCGGTGGATTTACAGCTGGAGGCAGTTTGGCTCCAGCAAAGATGCTGGACTGAGGAAGGCACATCCCTGAGACCCCAGACAGCGTGGCTGGGGTTTGTGGGGGCCTGGTCTGAGATGTCCCCATGGATTTTCCTTGGGCTGTTTTTGATCTCTGTGTGCCTCCCTGAGGAACTGAGCCTTGCAGAAGGTTTGGCAGGTGACACAGGGACACGGCTGGGTTTGCAGCCTCTGGCTTAAATTTGGTGTCACTCTGCAGTAACTTCACAGGCCAGAGGAGCTGCTCTGCAGAGCCCAGGCCCCTGTGAAGCAGCTCCATGGTTGTTCCTGTTCCTTCCTCTGGGCTCCTGCACTGCCTGGGCTGCCCAGGGTGTGGTGGACCAGGAGCTGGTGTTGGCCCCCAGTCCTCAGTGCTGTGGCTGCTGCCGAGCTCGTCCCTTCCTCCACAGAGCTCACACCGTGGGCATTTGCAGCTGCACTGGGTTAAGAATTACCTGGCTTTTCATCTGGGGGTGGTGATCCCTCCCCAGGCCCTGCCAGAACTGCAAACCAAGATCTCTGCCAGGGGCAGGGTACCTGGGGCAGCAGCACCCCCTGCCCAGCCGTGGGGAGGGAGCTGCCACCCCCTGGGCTGGCCCCTGCCATCCCTGGGCTGGCCCCTGCCATCCTTGGGCTGGCCCCTGCCACGCCCTGGGCTGGCCCCTGCCACTGCCTGGGCTGGCCCCTGCGTTCCTCAGCCCGGGATGCTCTGACCAGGGCGTGCCTTAGGCAGGAGTTGGCCTTGGCGTTGCTGATGCTGAGGGTGGGATCCCCAGGTCTCTGGCACTGCTTTCCCAAACAACTCTGCTCCCCTTTCCCTTTCTTGCTGAAACGGGGAGGATCCTTCTCTGCTCCCCAGCAGGATGGGAAGGGGGAACAGAGTCCTGCCGGTCAAAAAAGGGACTGGGAGTGGGAGCAGAGAGTTCCAATTGCTGAGTGCTAGTTCTGAAATGGGAGGACTTTCAGTCCCAGGTCTCAGTGGTGCCTGAATTGCTGAGAGACCCTTCAGGGTCACAGCTGGGATGAGAAAGGCACTGGCTGCCTTTTTTGGGTCTGTTTCCTTCTTCCAACCAAATCCAGCTCCTCTCCTGCCCAGGTGCATTAAGTGTGTGACCTTCCCCAGTGTCTGTGTCCAGGTGTGCCCCCAGACCCCGAGGGGTTGCTTTTGTCCCTCTGTCTCCTGTCGAATGTGCCTTTGGTCTGTGTGAGCAGGGGACACAGGGCAGGAGGGCAGGGCTCTGTTCCTCCTGTTCCTGGCCCCGTGGTGTTGGGCTGTTTCTCAGGCTGTGACAATCTCTGAGGGTGTTGGGGCCGATGTTGGAGGATTCACCTTCCCCTGGGGTCAGCCCAGAGGGGAGCAGGGGCTGCAGGGGCTCCTTGTGCTGCTCGGGGAGGAGGCAGCTCCTCTGCACAGCTCCCGTGGTGCCGAGAGCATCCCCTGCTCGGGAGCCTGGGGAGCACAGAGAGGGCAGCAGGAGATGCTCCCTGGGGAATCCAGGCTGTCCCCAGGCCCCCCGGGGGTGTGGGTGATGCCATTTCTCCTGCACAGCCCCATAACTCCAGCACCCACCCCTGCTCTGATCCCAGACCAGGCTCCAGGGTCACTCCAGGGTTCTGGGGATGTTTTCTCCCCCTTGTGTCCCGCTCCTGCTGTGTGTAGCTGATGTAGCTGAGTGGCCCTGCCGAGCCCTGGGTGTCCCTCTGTGTGTGTCCCTTGTCCCCCACGTGCTCTGGGGACAGGGGGATCCCTGGAGCTGCTGCAGCAGAGACATCCTGATGGGCAAAGCACATCAGAACTGAGCTTAAATAGCACAAAATGCTGTTGTTCAATAATTTATGATTGCCATTTTAATTTCTATGATGTGAACTCCAAATATTTAGACTTTGCTTTGTTTTTGTTTTTTTTTTTAACCCTTATTTCCGTTACAGCATTTTTCAGAAATGCATATTTTGGTCACTCTTTTAAAAGTTCTGTGCACATTGATCATTTCTGTTCTTTCAGTTTTTGTGGACATAAGCTTTATGTTTTACACCAGAAAAGGTATTTATTTTTTACGTTTTTCTCTCTGGTATATCTCCTCCTTTTGGATGATGTGTATGCAAATCTTAATTAATTACCACTCCACTTTCTCTCTCACTCGAGCACTTTAAAATTGCCTCTACTCCCCGCTCTGTGGAGAGGTGATCTCTGCATGCTGACCTGTTAAGAGGCTCCTGCACACGGGCATTAATGATCTCCCATTTCTGATGACAGTTTCTTTGGTGTCATTAATCCTGCTGGGGTTGGAGCTGTCCTTTCCCTCCAGTCCAGCTCAGGTGCTGCTGTGTGTTGTGCTCCCCCTCCCCAGCTGCCCCTGCTGGCCCCCGGCTCATCCCCTTCTCCTCTCTCCTGTGGGCAGGTGCAAATCGTGTACAAGCCAGTGGACCTGAGCCATGTGACATCCAAATGTGGTTCCCTGGGCAACATCCACCACAAACCAGGTACCCTGCAGTGCTCAGGGGCTGAGGGGAGGCAGTGACTGCAGCGTCCCAGGGAGCCCTGCAGTGCTGGGGGCTGTCCCCAGCTCCTGACCCTCCTCTCACTCTTCTCCTCCAGGTGGTGGCCAGGTGGAGGTGAAATCTGAGAAACTGGACTTCAAAGATAAGGTGCAGTCGAAAATCGGGTCCCTAGATAACATCAGCCACGTCCCTGGAGGAGGCAATAAAAAGGTGAATGTTTGTTTATGGGGTCAGGAGTGTCCTGGGAGCACGGGAGGGTCTGGCTGTGCCCAGGGGAAGTGCTGAGCCGAGCTGGCTCCGTGCCCCTCTGGGCCTGTGGCCCCCTGGGTGAGTGTCAGTGTCAGTGCCAGCCTCTGCTGTGGTTTCCTGCTCTTTCTGCTGCCTCTGAAGTTTGTTTGTCTCAAGCCCTTCCCACGGAGCCCTGTGCTGTGCTGTGACACACAGCTGGCAGCTGGGGAGCTGCAGAGGTGCTGGATCCCCAAAGGGGAGCATTAAAGGCTCAGCTTTATTTAGAACAGGTGGCACTGCAGCAAACTGGCCCTTGAGAAGGTGATTCCTCCTTCCTGCCCTCGGGCTCTGGGAAGGGAGGGAGAGTTTGGGGGGATTTAAATGGAAAGACAAAAGCACTGGGGTCAGGAAAGTGCTGAGCTGGGGCTGAGCTGTTCCCACCAAGGCTTTGATGGTGACTTCAGTGAGTCTTGGCCAAGTAAAACATCCCCACAGCTGGGCTCCAAGGCCACCAAGCCCCCGGCAGGCAGGGGGGTGAGGACATCAGGTAAGCACAGAGCTGGGACTCCAGCAGGGTTCAGCTTCCCCAGGGTTTTTATCTTGCTTGTTTCTGCAGCACTTCTGTCTCAACGGGAGGGGAAGGTTCTGTTTCAGCTCCTGTGTTGTGGCACTTTGTTCTTGGCCACGTGTTCTCTGTGCAGCTCCAGCTCTCACCTCCAGCTGGCCTCTGACTGCGGGACCACTTGACTTCCTTACCCTTCTCTCTGCCGAGCATCAGCCTTCCCTGTGCTTCCTGAGCCTCTGCCACCAGCTCTGTGATCCCAGCGGTGGCTCTGCCACGTCCTGGCACATTCACTGGGCCATAGTTTGAAGGACTTGCCCTTTGCAGGGGTTTCTCTGCAAGGCTGTGACCCAGCAGTGGCACCACCCCCTCAGCCTTCAGCCTCCCCTGCCTCACCCCAGCCTGGAGGAGGCTGTGGCTGTAGCTGAGTCCAGCTGCAGCTCTGCTGCTCCTTCCCCGTGTCCCCAAGCCCCCTCCTTGCTCTGTGACACACAAATCCACGTTTGGACTCAGTGCACACAGCTCTTCAGGCTGAGCTCTGGTTCCTGTGCCAGCTCTGCCATGGGCAGCTGGCTGCTCCGTGCTCTGCCCAAGTCCCTGTGCTCTCCTTGCTGTTCCTGGAGAGTTTTCCTCCCTGGCTCCAAAAGCAGCCACTCTTCTTTCTATGAGTCAGTGAATGGCCCTGTTTTTCAGATCTTTTTCTCCCCAGTTTTCTATTTCTTTTCTATATTTTTTGTCTTTTTCCTTCTGGCTGGCATTTCTTGGATCATGGTTTTTGTTGCTGATGCATTTTTTGCCCCCCACTGCCCTGGGTGGGTTTCTTCACCCGTAGAGAGAGAAAGGCAAGGAAGACAAGACCCGGAGCCCGAGCCCAGACCCTGCTGGGCTCCAGGCCCTGGTGCTGGAGCCGCTGAGCCCCACGGAGAGCCAGCCCCCAGCCCTGCACTCGGCTGGGGAGGGCACCTGTAAGTAGCACACCGGGAGAGGGGTTTGGCTCCTGGGAGCAGCGGTGGGGGAGCTTCATGTGCCACGTCCCCCAAAATCTGTGCCAGGGGAGTGGGAGCAGCCCAGGCTGTGCCCTCAGGACCTCACCTGGGGAGGATCAGGCACCATCCAGATGCTCAGGTCCTGCTGTCTCCTCTGGAGCCTGGGCCATGCCCAGGATGGGCACTGGGGACTCTGGCTCACTGCTCCGAGCTCTGCTCCCCCTGCACACCTGGCAGGTGCCCTGTGCCCCGGCCATGCCCCCTGACCCCCTGCTGTCCCTCACAGATTGAGACTCACAAGCTGACCTTCCGTGAGAACGCCAAAGCCAAGACCGACCACGGCGCCGAGATCGTCTACAAGTCCCCGACCATCTCCGGAGACGCCTCCCCCCGCCGCCTTAGCAACGTCTCCTCCACCGGCAGCATCAACCTGGTGGACTCCCCCCAGCTGGCCACGCTAGCCGACGAGGTGTCCGCCTCGCTGGCCAAGCAGGGCTTGTGATCACGGCACGGCGGCCACCAGGAGAGAAGACAAGGAAAGGAAACGAAAAAGAAAAGAAACAAAAATAATAATCTGGCCTTCTTCCTCTGTTCCTTTTACAGCTGCTTCCCCGTCCCTAACTGGTTAATGATTTAACCTGCTTTTACTGTTCATTCAGCTCTAGCTCCAGGACTTCAAAATCAGTGACACTATGAGGTACAAAACCTCCTCTCCCCCTGCTCCTCGGAGCGCACAGCCCGTCCTGTCCCTGTCCCTGTCCCCGCTCCTGCCGCGTCCCTCGCTGTCCCAGCCCTGCCCGGGGCCAGGCGGGGAGGGGGCCCGAGGGGCGGCCGAGCCCCCCCAGCAGCACCGGGTGCCCCTCCCGGCAAGGGGCTCGCCCAGCCCGGGCCCTGCTGGCCCTGGGTGCACAGCCAGGGCTGCGGGGAGGTGCCCTCCCACCCCCCGCGTTAAATTTGCCTGCTGATTTGGAAGAAACCTTTTGTTTTTATTTCCGAAAGCCGAGATGTGTATGAAGATAACGGCCAGGTACCCCCAAACCCGCTCCCAGCTCCGGCAGCTGGAGTTGAGGCGTTCCCCTCTCCGTGGCTGTGCTGGAACCGCTGAGTGGATGAGTAGAGGCTTTTCCCCATTCCTTTGGCAGCCCCTCGTGTCGTAGAGTAGATTTGTCTGTATATGCTTGGACCGTGCCAGGGTGATTGTTTTCATAAACGAGCATGTGTTTAAAAAATAAATGCTGTAAGTAGTTTTGAGCTGCCCCGCGCCGGCTCGGCCGCAGCCCAGCCCCGGTGCAGGAGGAGCCGGTGCCGCATGTCTGCCGGGGGGAGCTCGGATGAGGGGCACTCACAGCTCCAGGGCTGGGATGGCTCCTGGATTTGGGTGCAGCTTGTGACATTTCTGGGTTGTTCTTTTTGTTTCCCTGCAAGGTCAGCTCAGCGATGGCGGAGGTGGCAGCTCCATGGCTCTGCTGTGCCGGTGGCAGCGGTGAGACCCCGCGAGGAGCTCCCCCAGCCCGGGGCCAGCGGCTGCTCCCTGGCACTGAACCCCCTTGGGGGCTCCCCGGGTGGGAGCTGGCAGCGCCAACCCCTCACACAGCGCTCGGGGACAGGAGCCAGCCCAGTTCTTTCTTTGGCCGCTTCTGTTCCTGTGGCTCCCTGGGAGCACCAGGGCTCCGTGGCTGTCCCCGCCTGCCCCTTCCCTCTACAACCAAAGAGGCCGAGATGCCACCGGTGCAGCTCCGTTGTGTCCTGCCCCGTGTCCCCCAGCCGAGCTCTGGGGGCTCAGCTGGAGCTGGGGGGGCACAGGGGGCTCAGTCCCTGCACCCCGGGCTGTGCTGCAGGGAAAGCTCGGCTTTCCCAGCAAGGGCTGCAATCCTGGCAGGGCTGGCGGGGGTCAGGGCCGCTGGCTGTCCTTGGGGTGGTGGCTGGGTGCCACCAAGGCTGGCAGAGCAGCAATTCCAGGACAGGACCGGCTCCCATCCCGTGGGGCTGTGACCCCACTGTCACCCCTGTCCCTCTGCGGGGCCTGGCTGTGGATGGGGATGGTTTGGGGGATCCAACCCTTTTCTCTGCAGCCCCAGGAGCTGCTTTATTGCTGGGGAGAGGCTGGTCCAGCAGCACCACCGTGTCCAGCTTGTCACTCGCTCCGTTCACTTGACTCCATGATTGTAAGACTCTGTGCTCCGTCCCTGACTCGGCGGCGCTGCTGGAGCCGCCGTGGTTTTTGTCCTTTGTAGAACGAGCAAGTTGGGGGAGCCCTCAGAGCGTCACCCCTGACCCCCCCCGGGCTGCAGGACGGGGAGCTGAGCTCGCCCTGTGCCACCCCTGTCCCCTCCGTGCAGCCCCCGAGGGACGCCCAGGGCTGGGCCGTCCTTGGTGAGCTCCAGTGAGCAGCCCCTTCCTCCTGCTGTCCTCAGCCCTGGCTGTCGTGGGGTGCAGGACAGCCCTTTCCATCCCCCGTGTCACCCGCTGTCCCCTCCAGCAGCCCCAGCCACGTCCCTGCCCCAACCCTGCGTTCAGACCCAGGCCTGAGGGTCCCCACGAGCAGCCAGACAACCTGACCCCAGCTTCTCCTTTACTCCACACACATCTTGGGTCTGAAAAGGGTTAAAACCGGCACTGTTAAAAAGAAAAAATTTATAATCGTATTTCTGCACTCCAAAAGATTCTTGTGTTAGCCAAGGTCGGTGCCAGCCTGTGTGGTGTTGGCAGCCAGGGGAGGGAAGGTTTGATCTCAGTGTATCATTCTAGCTTAGCTTCTGTCTGTGGGTGTCCATAGTGTATCGTGTGTTTAACAACTGGTTTACACTGTTGCCGTAAAAGTGAATTTGGAAATAAAGTCATTACTACAATAATGATAATTGGCGCCTCTTTTGCATGGGGGAACGTGGGGTGGGGGATCCATGCAGGCAATCATCACCCGGGCAGGGACCCCTTTGGGGTTTTTCCTTTACACACAAGGCACACAGCAGTCCCTGGGATGAGAACCAGCAGCACCCAGTTAAACTCTAGAAATGTAAAATAACCCCCAGCCAGGGGCTCCTGCTCTTGCTGACACTAACTGCTGGAAAATAACATCACACAGGAAAAAAGAGGCCACTGGAACCAGGGGGAAGCAGCTGAATGCACTGAGAGCCCCTTCCCTGTCCCAGCCCAGCTTCTCACACTCATCAAATGGAATATTACATTTTAATTTTTTTTTAATCTTTTCTTCTTTTTTTTTTTTTTATAAGCACATTTGTGCTTTGCCAACAGAATCAAGACATTAACAAAGATCAGCTTCTCGGAAGAAAAGCATTTCTATATAACAAGGACATTACACAGCTCAAAGCAGGAAAAGAAAATATTTACAAAATACAAGGTGGGTTTTTTTTTGTGTGGTTTTTATAATGCTAAAAGGGTTATTCAGAATTTTCAACCTTATAAATAGAAAAGCACTTCTGCAGAGGGATATGGTAGCGCCGTTGTCTGTTGGGATTTTGTTTTAAAGAAACAATGACGGATCCTTTAAACTAGAACAGAACCAAAACCACGAGATCATGTTGAAAATTGTGAAAACCCCGACCATGAAGCAGTTCAGCGACTATTTCTTTACGATTACAAAATGNATTAATATGCTGATGAATGGCTGACCAAATGTTCTTAAATTGTCCCTTCCTGAAAAAAAAAAAAAAAAAAAGCCTTTGTTTTTTTTTTCCCCTTTTTTTTTTGGTGATGTGATTATACATAAGACAGGCACAATGCTAGCAACAGGACAGGGCCCGGGAGCCGCACCGTCGGGACCGGGAAGCGCCGGGATGGGGACGGTGTGCGGGGTCCGGGGTGGCTGCGGGTGCGGGAGGGGCGGGGGAACAACGAACTGGGGCTCAAACTCAAATTCCTGTCAGGGGGCACCGGGGGCGCCCCGGCAACGGAACGGAACCGGCACCGGGGCTGGGACGGTGCGGCAGTGGAGCGAAGCCGTGGTGACCCCGCGGGGACGGGGATGGCCCCGACCCCCAGGAGCCGCCTCCTGCCCCCGTCCTTCCCTCTCGGGTCCCCTGTCTGACACAAACCCACCTGCAGGACCCTGAGCGGCTCCCCAGCCCCACAGGCGGGGCAGGGCACACCTGGGCAGGGCACACCTGGAGCAGAGCACACCTGGAGCAGGGCACACCTGGGCAGGGCACACCTGGAGCAGAGCACACCTGGAGCAGGGCACACCTGGGCAGGGCACAGCCAGGGCAGGGCTCCAGCTCTGGCCAAAGCCCCTTCAGCTCAGCCAAGTTCTGCTGAGTTCTGCTCTGCTCCAAGCACCGGGGCTCTTCCCCTCCCTGCCCTCCAACACACCAGGTGAGCACAAGGTGCTGCCCAACTCCTGCCACGCCCAGCTGAGTGTGCAGCGGCCACAAGGTCCCTCCTTTCCCCCTGCTGGGGATGCAGCCACGGCCACAGCTGCTCCAAACCAGGGGAGAAGGAAGGGGAGGTGTCCCCAGGGGCAGAGGGAAGATCAGGGAGGGACTGAATTCCCCCTTGGGATACCTGGAATTACAACCTGGGGCAGGAAAATGCAGAGGGTGGAAGTGCAGGTGGGCACTCTGCAGGTGAGGACAGCCAGACAGTGAAGGTTGCAATCCCAAGACATCACTTTTCACCACTAATTTCACTCCACTAAAACCTTTCAGGGTGGGGGGAGTGGGTTAAGAGAAAACGACACCCTTTTGTTGGGAAGAACTATCCCCGAAATCTGCTAGTCAGCTAAATCCTGTGCTCTAGTTTTATACACCTAAAGGAGGGAGGAAAGGGGAGGGGGTCTGGTGGGCTGCTCCCCTCCCGAGGCTTCACTCCGCTGGGAGGAATCTGGGGGCTCATTCATGTGACGAGGAAACATGGAGAAGGAAAAAAAAAAGAAAAAAAAAAAGGAAACAAAGGAAAAAAAAAGAAAACAAAAAACAGTTTCTAAACTCCTTAAATTCACTAAAAACTGTGAAAATTCCCGGCAGGATGTTTGAATATCAAACGCAGATTTTGGAAGCTTTAATGCCAAGAGTTAGTTCTGTGTGTTGGTTTGCTCATGTCTCCCCGTGGGTCTCTATCTGTGCGCTGGCCGCAGGACTGCGGAGCAGGAGGAGGAGGAGGAGGAGGAGGAGGGGGAGGAAGAGGAGGAGGAGGAGGAAGAGGAGGAGGAGGAGGGCTGCCTGCCCCCGGGGACCTCACGTCAGCCTGCGCCATGGGGACCTCTCCCTGGGGGTCATTAAAAATACC
>VXBI01001945.1:43156-80340 GCA_013397375.1 Toxostoma redivivum
GGGACAGGCGGTCCTGCGGGTCCGGCTGCTCCTCGCTCTCCGTCCGGGGGTCGTAGGACAGCGGGAACGTGCGGCGCTCCCAGGGCTGCACGGCCTGGGGGAGACAGCACAGTCACGGAAAGCCCTGGGAAACCCTGGGAAAGCCCTGGGAAAGCCTGGGAAAGCCCTGGGAAAGCCTGCTGTCCTCACTCCTTGCTCAGACCCAGAGGTCAGAGCTGCTCCTGGTGCACAGCCCATGAGGAGGGCACAGGGCAGCTCCACACCGAGCTCCAGCCGCTGCCAGCGCTGCCCAGCGCCCGGGGTCACACCTGGCACTGCCCACGCAGGTTCCTGGCTGCCTCCCCACACCTGTGGAGCCACACCTGCCCAGCACCCACCTGCTCGTCCAGGCCGGCCTCGGGCGTGGAGCAACGCGTGTCCTCGCTGGACAGGAGCCGCAGGGAGTCCCGGGACAGGGGGGTCAGGGGGGCACAGAGCAGGTCGGGGCTGATGGGGCTGCGTGGTGAGTGGCTGTGGGACAGCTCCAGGTGGGAGTGGTAGCTGCCCACCTCAGGGGATGCTGGCTGGGGAGTTGAGGGGTTTCCCAGCTGGGGGGTCGTCCGTCCGTCTGTGGATCTGTAGGACCTGAGACAGGAGCAGCTTTGAGAGCCCAGCCACGCTCCCACTGCTGCCTGACCCACCCCAGGGTGCTCCTGATGGGAGCACGGGCAGGGAATGCCCCAGCCCAGAGACAAAACCCATCCCCACTGTCTGCACACACCACTGTGCTCTCCTGTGTCCCACACAGCTCCTACACTCCCAGTGCTGCACAAACACTGTAATAAGCAGCTCCCCATGAAATCAGGACACTTCAAAGTGTTTCCCCCTCCTCACACCCGGTGACCCCTGGCAGCAGCTCAGGGACTGGTGCAGGCAATCAGCAATGCTGGAAATGCAGCAATTTCAGCAGGTGGGAGTGGGAGGAGCACAGTGAAACCTCCAGAGCTCAGATTCCAACCAAGAATTAGCAAAGTCTGAGCCTCAACACAGAGTCCAGACAAAAACCCACAGGCTGCAAGCAGAGAAACATCACTGAGCTCCCAAACCCATGTGCAACTCTCCAAGATGAACTGCAACAGCAAGTGGCCATCAAGGACTTGGGCTAAAGAAACAGCAGAACATCTCACTCTGCAGGAGCCCTGGGAATTGCAGCTGCAGAGGAAACGGCAGCAGCAGCAGCAGCACGAGTGGGTTTGACACAGGCCAGGGCTGCACCTGCAGCAGCTCCTGCAGGAACCCCCACAATGGCAGGAACTGACTGGGCAGAACCAAAACCAGAACAGCACCAGAGACGGTGACAGAGCTGTGGCTCTGCCCCAGGACAAAGTGACTCCTAACAAGGCAACCAAACCCTCAGTGGCAGAACTGAGAACAGCAAATCCCTTCTTGTGCAGGTTTATGACGAGATCAACAGCTGGGAACAGTGGTGGTTTTAGACCACTCATAAAGACACAGCAGAAGGGGAACTGAGTGTCAGTGACAGTGTCCCTGGTCCTGCAGAACGATGCCCAGTGCCCTCCCCTGCACTCCCAGGCTGGCACAGCAGCTCCCACACTCCTGGAGCAGTACAGGTGGTGCAGAATCTGCAGCTTCCCCCCCACCTCAGCAAGGCTGCACCTCGCTCCCACAGGGGCTCCTCTAGCTGGATGGCACCCAACATTCCAAGAGCAGCCCCAGGTTCAGCAGTTCCTGTGAGCCCCCAGGAGCAGCCCAGAGCTGGGCCAGGGCTGGCAGGGCTGGCTGTACCTGCTGCCCCGGCGCTGCGGGGGCACGCTCGTGCTCCAGAGCCACCGCGCCCGCTCCATCTCCTCGCACTTGCCGTGCCGAGCAGCGAACGCCGAGTCTGACAAATCCTCAACCTGCAAGGGAAGGGCAGGGGGCTTGGTCAGAGCTTGCTGCCTTAAAACAGCCATCTCTGGGGCAGTTTTGTCAGCACTAGTTGCAGTGAGGATTTAAATGTTTGTCATTGAATTGCAGAATGTCCGGAGTTGGGAGGGACCCGCAGAGATCGTCCAGTCCAACCCCTGGCCCTGCACAGACACCCCAACAGTCCCACCCTGTGCCTGAGAAATCTGGCAGCCCTGCAAAGGAACCAACACCTGCTCCCTGCTGAGCTCCCTGCCTCTGTTCCCTCCACAGACACTGTTCAGTTACCACCAGCCTCATCCCACATTAACTGGGAAATCAAATCCTTCTTACCTCCTCGTTGTCCTCCTCAGGGTTGGCTTTCAGAGCACTGATATCAACTTCACGCCAGCTGCAACACAACCACCATGGGCATCACTCAGGGCACAGCCAGAACCAGCTGCACATCCCCCTGCCCACCCAACACTGGCTTTTGGGAAAGGGAAATTCCACCCTGCCACGAGGAGCAGCACACCTTGGCTCAGTCTGAAGTACCAGACCTCCTCAGTGCTCTGGTAGCACAGATGAAGCTTCCCAAGAGCAGAGGAAGCAGAGCAGAGGCTGCAGCATTTCTCTCTCTTCCTCCCACAGGCTCCCTCCTGCCCTGCTCAGAAATGGGCCAGGGAAGAGCACAGATGACCAGGAGGAAGAAGAGAAGCTGGGAAGAGGCAGAACTGCAAGGTTAACCCAGCCCAGGCACCTGCAGAGCTGGGAAACCACTGGGACCTTTGGCTGAGTAGCAAGGGAAGGAGACAGCCAGGACTGACTTTAAATTGAGCAGACACTGAGCTGGGCAGGGGCTTCGATGGCCAAGAGACCCTCAGGGAAAACTCCCTAACTGCAGCCTCCAGCAATGGTGTGAGCAGCTTCCCAAGCCCTCCCTTACTGCCAGGGAAGAAGCAAAGCTCTGCTCTCCCCTGGGGCTGGGCAGTACCTGGGGGTCAGGATCTCCTTGTACTGCAGCTTCTCCACGCGGGTGGTGGCAGCCACGGACATGGGGATGACGATGTTGTTTATGTCAAAGGAGCTCTCCCCCCTCCTCCTCCTCGGCTGCTGCAACAGGAAGAACCACGTGAGAAAGGGATGTGGGGTCTGGCATGTGGGAAAGCCACTGGAGGAAGTCACTGATGGAGGGAGGACACAGTGGCCTTGTCTGACCTACAGACACTTCAGAGCAGCATCACTTTCCATCAGACTACAGCTCCCCCACTGCTTGCTTCAAGCCCTTTCCCAAACCCAAAATCTACTGCCCCAGCAGCAAGGCAACCCAAACCCCAAGGTGAGGAGTGACCCTTTGGGGAGCACACACAGACCCGCAGCTGCCTGGGACGCCTGAACACAGGAGCTCCACCCCTGAGCCCAGAGCGTGGAGCCCAGGGCCTGGAATCCTCCTGCTGGGGGAGGGAAACCTCTTCATCTTGCATTTCTGAACGAGCTTGTCAAAGCACAGCAGGAAAAGCAACATGAGAAAACCAGGGTGGGTGTGCAGAGGCGAGGAAAGGCCTCCCTGAGGCTGCTGAGATGGGCTGTCCTCCCCTCCAAGCACACTCAGGCTGAACCACCACTGGGTTTTTCTGACACCCTGTGATGTCACAGCTGGTGATGGAACAACTGAATTCTGCAGTGAAGGAGCCCAGAACCCCACAGCAAGCCTGGGGCAGGGGGGTCAAGGACCCTGCTCTGCTGTCCCTGGTCACATCCAGCTCAGGCTTTGGCCCAAGGTACCAAATGGAGTGGCCAGACAGAAGCCAAATTCTTCACTGGGACACCTGTGAGCTCAGCACAACTCAGTCTTTCACTGAAGGGCTTCTGCTAACGTGGGTCTGGCAGGATGATGGTGCCAACATATCCAACACCCACCCACAACCCCAGCAGCAGCTGAACCAACTGCTCCAGCGTGGCAAGAGAACACTGAGCACTCCCCAGCCCAAAACCTGTCCAGCAGCTGAGCCCAGAAGCCTCTGGAAGGCAGAGATACTCACAGCAGTGCCCGAGGTGCCCTGGGCAGTGGAGCTGGCAGGGGCAGAGCCCTCGGAGGAGGTGGAGAGCTGCCGAGCTATGGGGCTGTGAGGGCTGGGGGTCACAGCTGCTGACAGGTAGCTCGGGCCACCGACGTCCGTGTGATGCTTCAACACTGCACGGGGAGGGGGGAGAAAATGAACAACAACATCAGCAAAAAAACCCAACCCACCCGAGGGGGTGGTGGTGGAGAGGAAAGGACCATGTGCACCAGGAGAGGCGGTGCTGAGGAGCACCGTGCAGGAGAGAGCAGCACCTTCCAGGGGCTCCTGGGGACAAGCAGTGGGAGCACACGGGGCGTTGCTGCGCTGGCCACTCGGCCCCAAGCAGAGCGTGCCCCCTGTGTGGGCACCAGGCTGGGGATGCAGCAAAGCCCAAGCTCCCCCCAGACAGCTGCCCCTGGGGGCCTACCTTCACTCCTCTCAGATGAGCAGTCTCGCAATCGCTTTTTGTCAAAGGCAGGAGGCTGGGCAGAGCGCTCTGGCGCTCTCTCGGCCTTGGACACGGCCGAAAAATCGTCTAAAGGCGGCCTGTGTGCCTTGTCTGCTTGGGCTTTTGGATGGGAGCGCTCTGAGGAGGGGAACAGAGAAAGAGCTATGAAATGCCTGCTTCCACCTCTCTTTCTGCTGGCACAGGAGCTTGGGCAGAGTCTTCCAGCTGCACAAATTGTGCCCACCATGGGGGTGGCTGGGGAGGTGTGCTCAGAGCTGTGGCACTGCTGTGGGCATGGCTGACACCGAGCACGAGGAGGTCCCTGCAAACCTGAGCTGCACCTGCACACACCTGCAGTCACCTGCCATAGCCCTGCCTCACCCTGGGAGCGGGACCTGCAGGATCTCCTCCTCCTCCTCCTCTCTGAGGGCCTGCAGCACTTACTGGCTGTGGTGAAGAAGGAGTTGACCAGCTTGTGGCGGTCCTTGCGCGCGGGGTCAGCCAGGCTGGGGGGCACGGGGGCTCTGTGCTTCAGCGACAGCTTCTTGGGAGCTTTGCTTTTCTCGTAGGGTTTGTTCTGCCACTGGGATTTCAGCATGCTCTGGAAGTGCAGGCTTGTCGGCACATCTGCAGGGGACACACAGCATGGAGCCCAAATTAACGCTGCCACAAAGAGCCCGTGGTGCCACCACCCTGTCCCAGTGCCCCCAGTAACAACAGCCCCTGATGAACATGGGACTGTCACACCCAGGCAACAACACTCTCCTCGTGTTCAGGAAGGACCTGCAATAGGTCCCAACATTTTTAATCTGCAGCTCTTTGTGAAAAGGACATTCCTACAGAATTCCCAGCCCAAGCATATCCTGGCAGGAGAACAAAGTTTTCTTTGTCACAAACTCCTGTGTCTTCACCTCTGCAGGTACCCCTTGTGGTGACACCTGAGATCTGACTTCCAAGAATCTGAGGTATCTCAGCACCAAATCTGGGCTGGAAGAGAGAAATTCAGCCTAAATCCTTAATTTCAAGTCAGAAGCCAATCAGGCACTGCAGCATGTTAAATCTGCATTAACTGATGATGTGGCACCTCAACCATGACAAGTTGTGTGTGACCACACCTGAGAGGCCCCAAGGGCAGGAGGAACTCCTGGCTGATAGCTGAACCCCTGCTCAGGATTTCCCTCCCAGTGTCAGGGACTGGAAAGGCCCAGCAGATGCAGGCAGAGGCTGGAGCTGGTGGGGACTTGGCTCCCTGCAAAAGCCAGGACAGCTCCACTGCAAACACCCTGATGGTGAAAGCTCTCAGCCACCCTTGCTAAGGCAGGGCAGCCTCAGGGTGATGGCAGCTCTTTGGCCCAAAAACCAGAGAGAGGCCAGGCCAGTCCTTTGGGATGCTGCCAGCCATGGAGTGTCAGGCCTGGGGAGAATGGCCTCTGCTCATCTTTTGCTTTCTCCTCCCAGCTCACATCCCACGCCCCCTGTGGAAGGAGGGCACAGGTTGAGGGGAGAACTCAGCAGAAATTGAGTTCTTTGCTGGTTTGGCAGTGCCCTGCCAGCATCCCTCCCCTGCTCCTCGGGAAGCAGTGCAGGGCTCCCAGGGACCGGCAGATGGCAACCACAGTGAGCCCAGCACTCATCCTATCCTCCCTCCCAGGCTATTACATCATCCAAAAACTCCCAGCGAGACATCAAACCAACCAGAAAAAAAACAAAAAAACCCCACAGGATCCTGAAAGGAAGGGGACAGAAGGGGACAAAGCTCTGGCAGAGCACAAGCACAGGGGTTAAAGGTCCTGCTTGCCAGAGGAATAAGTGAATAAATGATCTTTTCCTCCTGCAGTGCCTGGCAGTTTTGCCCTTGGCAAAGTGCTCCAGAGATCCTGGCTGGCACTGGAGACACGGCTCAAAGTGAAAGTCAGCACATGCTCACAGCTCCAGCCAGGAATCCTCAGGGAGCCCTGCACACCCACCCAGCCCAGCAGCACCCTGGGGTGCCCACAGGCACAGAGACACCCCAGTGCACACCAGCAGCACCAGGCACAGCCATTCCCCACCTGAACACCTTACCTGGCTGCTCTTTGGGGTAGGAATCACCCCCATCCCAAAAAACAACCCTAGCAAACTGCATTAAGCATTAGTGAATAAATAAAATTCAACAATAGGGGAAAATGGATATTTCTGCACAGGTGTTTTAAGCTTTACACCAATTAGTTTTAAATCCAAATTTTTTGATCTCATGCAGCCAGAATGGATCTTCTACCCTGTGAGCTTGCTGCAGGGAGCCCTGAAAATGGGAAGAATATGGGATAATTTGCCTGGTGCTTCTGCTGCAACAGCACACAACAGGTTGTGTCCTCACTTCCCAGGATATTTGATTTAGCACTACAGAGGATCACAAGTGCTGTGAAATCAGAAAATAAATTCCTGCTTCAGGAGTTCATTAAGTTCCTTGAGCACTCCTGATCAGAGCTGTGTCTTTGGGAGGGGAGGGATCCAGCTAAAAATAGCACCAATTTACTATTTTAGTCTGGTTTAAATATAGTGCTAATGAAAGAGGCCACATTAATTGCTCCCAGACACTCCTTGCACTTCCTAGCATCACACGAAGTTTGTGAAAAGCTCAATTTAAACCCAAACACATACACCTTCCTCCCAGCATGAGAATCCCAGAATGGCCTGGCCAGGGACACCTTCACTGCCTCAGCTTGCCCCAAGCCCTGTCCAGCCTGGCCTTGGACACTTCAAGGATGGGGCAGCCACAAGTTTTACACCTCAAGAGCCACAAACTCCCACTAAGGGAAGGAACCACTGTGATCCATGCACTGCCCAACCCTCCTGAGAAAAGCACCAGCTCTGGAAACTGCTCTTCTTCCCTTGGGAAAAGTCCCTACACATGAAATTTGTGAATAGCCTAGGGTCAGGGTTGGTTAATTATTCCTCTTAATGATGATTAACCCTGAAGCTGTAACACAGGAAATTGAGTGTCCTAACGGGAACATCCCTTCTTGCTGTGCCTACCCAACCGTGGAAGATCATTTTCAATTCCTCATGAGGTCAAAAGGATTTCCTGCAGCAAAGCAATCCACAAAGCATTTTACATAGATGGACAAACTCACGGGAGCAAATATTTCTCAAGTGGTTTAGAACCCCAAAGACCCCAGAGCCAGGTCCCAGGAAGGATCCCAGGCACCGCTTGGCTGTGAGGAAGAATCCAGGTGGAGATTCCCAAAACCCAGCAGAGCCCAGGTGTGACACTTTTCCTGCTCCAGCTGATGCTCTGATCTCACAAATGGCAGCACAGGGACAGGTGTGGCTGTCCCCAGGCAGATGTGCCCCTCCTGTACCCAGGTGTGGCTGTCCCCAGACAGATGTGCCCCTCCCCAGCCCGGGAGCCCCTCCTGTCCCCCCCATCCCTGTCCCTGTCCCCTCTCACCGTCGGGGAAGGACAGCACGGGGTGGATGCACGAGTCCAGCTGGGACAGGCGCTCCAGCACGGGAGCCTCGTGCTGCACGTCCAGGCACGAGGAGCTGCGGCCGCCGCACAGCGCGCACCAAGGGTTCACGTCACAGCTGCAGCGCGCCAGGCTGGCACGGGGGGCCTGGGGACACGGACGGGGACAGGGGACACACACAGGGACAGGGGACAAGGGGCAGGAGGACACACACAGGGACAGGGGGACACACACAGGGACAGACGGACAGGGACACACACACAGGGACAGGGACAAGGGGACACACACAGGGACACAGGGACAGGGGACAGAGGGACATGGGGCCATGGGGACAGGGGAAGAGGGGAGCATAGGGACACAGGGACAGAGGGACACATGGACAGGGGAAGAGGGGGCATGGGGACACAAAGACAGAGGGACACAGGCACCAAAGGTAAGTGGATTTTTGCCATTATGGTTCTGCATGCACAAATCAAGATCTTCATTTCCTCCAATTCTCACTATTTTCCCTGCAGCTGACAGTTTATGGCCTGCACAGGGACACAGGGACCCTGCACACAGCTGGGACAGCCCATGGAAAACACCCCAAAAGCAGTGTTACTTTTAAAATATTCCTTCTACATATATCTATAAATGCATACAGTATATAAAATATCTAACATCAAATTATATATTACAGTTACATTTGATTATCAATACATAATAAATTCATTTTATTTCTATTATTTATTATATTGAACAGCTGTTATGTGGCATTTATAAGTATTGTTATAAAATCATACTTTTGCATAACATATATGTATAGTATATACAATATTAATTATATATGTAATATACAATTATACACACCCCATGTTTTTTCTCTACCTTGTACAGAACCTGTTAATTTAGTTTAGTCTGGCCTCACGGGAGGATGCTTTCACTTTGCATAAACACAACTGAAAACTACAACTTACCAGCACAGACAGTTTAACAGCTGCTAAATTTGACTAGAAGTGTTTAATTTTATCAAGGTTGAAACCTCATTTATAAAAACCATGAGGCAGCACAATTCTGCTGTCAGAGAAGGGGGAAGAAGCTGTTTTTAGCTCCAGTGGGTCAGAGCCATCATTACATGCCAGGAGCTGACACTTGCAGGGACATCTACAGAGTGACAAAGGTGCTTCTCAATTCACAGATTTATAGACTTGATGCAGGCTTCATTTGTGTGAAACCACTGCAAGCACACACACAACTGGATAAAAATCTCATGCAGAGAAAACAGCCCCTGATTCCCCACCAAAATGGAAGCATGGATTAACCTGGATCCTGCTCTGAGTCAGAATTATTCAAATTCCCATGAATGACTTGAAGGATGGGAGAGAATATCCACAGCAAATAACACTACACTGGGAAGGAAAGAGCTGGAAACCCACTCCTGGTTACAAGTTAAGAGAAATTATCTAAAATAAATCAAACATAATTCACTGAGGGCAAATGCAAGAAGCAAATGCAGTGCCCAGAGAAGTGGAGGAAGCATTAACTGCTACCTCTGGAAGTTCTGCCCAGAGGATGTGGAGGTTGTGATGGATCCAAAAATGAGCATGAATCAGCAGTGCTGTACCACTGCTGGGAATTAATTAATTAATAAAAAATAACAGAGATTAAGCCCAGAGGGCTTTCTAACCAGGATGGCTGTGCAGGGAGAGAGGCAATCCTGCCACTCTGCCAAGGTGGGAGCTGCAGGGCTGCCCCAGCTTTGGGCACAGATTCCCACGGATGTGTGCAGCAACAACAAAAACATGACAAGATAAAAACCCCACAGTGCATGTTGGAAGTTCAATCCACAGCAGAGTGGAGGACACTGGACATGGCATTTCTGGAGGTATTTCTGGAGCACTTGGCCATGACTCAGCTGTCTCTGGAATGACTGGAGGAGCACTCAGAAATCCCCTGGAACTGCTCCTCTGAACCATCTCTGATTACCAAATGGATTTGGTGACAACAACAAAGACCTAACACAGAATTTACAGCCAATTCTTCAAGCACTGAGTGCACAAGGCAGCATCCACCACGAGAAAGTTCCCCAACTTCCAAATCACTGGAGATCCTGCAGGAATCACTGCAGAGCTCTCCCAGAAATACCCCAGATAAAACTGCAGATAAGTGATCAGTTAAAGCTGACTCAGCTGAGCAAGAATCTACTTTGCTCAGAAAAATGCTGCTTTTGGAGCTTCTCTTTAAAACATCCGCAGAGTGAAAAACCCCCAACCCTTGTGGGAAAGTTAAACTTGAAACACTTTGTCTCAAAGGTAAGTGCGTTTTTGCCATTATGGCTCTGCATGCACAAATAAAGGTCCTCATTTCCTCCAATTCTCACTATTTTCCCTCCAACTGACAGTTTATGGTATTCCTAAGAGAAAATGCAAAGAATTAAAAATGGCCCTTCCTCATACAGGCAATAAACTGTATTTCCATTGAATGAATTCTGCATAAGGGAGAGGAGTACAAAAACCAATAATAAAGAAAACAAAACAGGAAGAGACAGGACATTCATCCCTGGGCAAGCAGCTGTGGCTTTCCCAGCAGAGAGCTCCTGGGGCTTTGCTGATTCCTGTGTCAGAGTTAAGGTTTCCTGAATCCCTGACTTCTCTCAGGGCTTCTTTCTCCTGCTCAGACTGTGCCACACTGACCTGCCTGGCCTTGAGTTCACCTCAGGCAGGTTGGCTTAAGGAAACTCTCGAGTTCAGCATCCTCCCTCCCCAGTGAGAGCTCAGAAAAATCTCCCAACGTTACAACCTTCTCCTTCACTTCTCCTCTGCTTTTCCAACAGCTTCAAAGCCCTGCTATCCTGCTATTCCCTCCTGTTGCTTTTTTCCCACCTTCACAAGAACAGGAGGAGCAGGGAACCCCCACTGACCTTTTTGGAGAGGGGCAGGATGGTGCTGGGTCGGACGAGGCGCCGCTTCTTGCAGCTGAGGACGGGGCGGGTGCGCGCGGCCACGCAGCTGGCGTCGGGCACGGGCGCCAGGCGCTGCCTCTTGTGCAGCAGCTCCTCGGCCTCCTGCCCATCTCCCTGAGCGTGCTCTGCCAGGCCAGGCTGCAGACTGCACACGGGACAAGCACAAACCACGGTTATTGATGCAGCACCAGCAGCAGGTTCATGGGTCACACCTGAGCCGAGGCTCCAGGTGAGCTCAGAGCTGTGCAGTTCATGGCACAACAGGTGCTGTTAAACCAACTCCATTTGCTGCTTCTACTTCTGTCACCTCCCCTCTCCCATGACTGAACCTTTGACAAAATACCTTTGGAAGCTGTGAACAAAAAAACAGCACTGAAAGCCACAGAGCAAAAGCCACTCCAGACCTGAACAGCTTTAACCCTAGAAGTCAGCTTCCCCCAGAATGAGAGTTTGGGGAATCTTAAGACAAGAGGTTTTCATGAGTCTAAATGCCAGAGAACATATAATTTGTTAGAAACAATATTTAACCCTGATGTAAACTTGGTTCTGATGAATATGTGAGGTCCCTGCCCGGGCCAGCTCTCAGCAGTGACCCCAGGAAGGTGCAGTGTTAGCATCAACCTCTGTGAGGCACAAAGGATGCAGCAGCCCTGGCATCAATACCCGTGCCCTGAGCAGATCCCAGCGCAGCAGTGCCTCATCTATGGAACCTTTTCATGTCTTTTCTGCCAGTGTTTCATTTCTAAAAATGCAAAACATTAAAGCCCTGTGGTCTAAGGCTGTGCAGTTCAAAGGCTACAGGGATACAAAGGGCTCTGTTACAGCCTGCAGTGCTCCAGCTGCAGCCAGGGGCTCCTTGATCTGCTCGCACTCCATCGGTGCAGGATCCATCCCTCCCTCCCTCCCTCCCTTTCCCCTCTCTCTTCCCTGCCTCCTCAAGGCACTGAGCAAGTGCAATGTTTTTCAAGGGTTTTCAAGTGGTTCAACCCTGTAGCATTGGGGAATGTCTGTCACTTGTTTTCATTTACCCACTTCAAGACTTTCTCAACAAAGCAGCCTGGAGAAATAAAGAATTTAGGAAGTTTTACTCCCCAGATCAATGTGATTCCTCCATAACTCCAATAAAGTGGGTCAGTGGTTACAGATAATTCTGCAAGCAGAATTAGTACCTTTGAATCACACAATTTGCAGATGTATTAAAACTACTCATAAAGAAACAAGTTTTGCCCATGCTCAGTGCACAGCTGCCTGCAGGGCTTGTTCATGTAAACACAGCTCAGTTTAATTCCATTTTCAGCAAAACAATGCAGCAGAAAACCTCAAGCAAGCAATCTCCTCCATAATGTTTCCAGGCATGATCTACTACTGTACTTTTTGAAAAAAGACACCACCTATACCATTACCAACCACTTACAACCCAGTTACAGCCTGGTTTCCAATGGGAAATTACCAAGATCATAAAAGCAAACTTGCAGAATATCCAAGGGCTTACCTGTTAATAACTCCATTGACGGGCCTTGGTGCTCCACAGGGCTTGGCAGGGTGGGATTCTGGAGTATTTGCAGCAGAAATACCCAAATTTTCTAGGGGCTGGGATCCAGACACACTCTAAGGAAGGGTGAGAAATATATAAATTAATAAAAGCTCCTTAAAAATAGCCACAGTGTTTATTCCTGGGTTCTAGTGGAGGATTCTGCACCGTAGCTGTGGATTTCCACCCAGGGCTCAGAAGTCACAGCATGAACAGGAGACCAGGGCCATCAGGAGATCTCACAGGATGGATACATGGCAGCTCTTTCATTCCAACATCCAAAGGACTTTAATTCCCCTCAGGCAAGCAGGAGCATGAAAGGCTGAGGGCTTTAAGGAGATTTTAGCATTTTGTCTCCATGGTGCAAACAAGTTCATCCCCACCTGTAAACCTCGGCAGCCTCTCCTCAGTTTGGTTTCTGCTCTGAGCCGTGTGGTTGAAAGCTCCTGCCTAAGCACTTTGGGGGAAAACAGGGAGGGAGGGAGAGGGGAACTGACTTGCAAAAACTGAATTTGCATTTTAACTCACTACCTGTGCAAACACAGTCCAACAGCATTTTAGGGAGTGTTTTAAGTGAGTGCGAACCCAGGCTGTGGGGTTTGGGTGGGAGCAGGGTGACTGAAATGCTGAAAGTGCTGGATAAACACAAAAGCTGGAAACACCTTTTTGGCAGAGCAAAGTGAGTAAAAATCGAGTTAAACCCTGTGCTCCCCAATCCCTTCTGTCTGAGGTCTGAAACACAAACCCCTGGCTCTGCAGGGATCAACAGCATTGTCACCAAGCCTGGAAGGACACACTGCCTTTGTACCTCCTGCTCCCCACCCTGCTGCAGCTCACCAGTGTGTCCATGGCACTCATCACCCTCAGCCCCGTTTTTGTGTCACATGCTCCTCCCTGGGGTTAAACTTGATTTCTTCCCTCGTGCAGCACTTCCTGCACTCCCTGCCCTGTGCCTTGCTGGGGTTCCCCTCTGAGCACACACAGTGGTGATGTGCTTCAAGCACCAAGAGAAAAGGCAAAAGCAGAGCTCTGACCCCACACAGATGGTCAGCCAAGCCCCCTGCTTGGCCCTGACTCCATCCCAATCCCATCTGGATTGTGGTGATTAAATCCTCCCTGCAAACACCCCCAACTCAATAAACAACAGATCCAGGCCATGGCAGTGCTGGATTAACAGTTTCCAGAAGAGCAGAGACCTGAGTCACCCAGGGAAGGGCAATTTCTAACAACTCAGACAGCTTCTGCCTGGGCCTGTTTGAGGAACTTTGCAGGGATTTTTACACTTCTGCTAAAAGAGTTTCTTCTATGGGAGAGCAAAGACAGGGTGAGACCAACTCTGCCACCCAGAGAGACACAGGAGCAAGCTCAGATCACACCCGAGGCACCAGGTGAAGGCAGCAGCCCAGCCAGGTGAAGTCATGCAGGAGCTGAACACTTTCCCCCTGCTTTCCAGAGGCTTGGACAGGCTGAGCCTCCACGTGAGCCCTGCCAGAGGCACCCCTGGTGCAGCAGGGCGGGTGCTCTGACTCATGAGCTCTTTTGAAATCGTTTCTTTTCTTCCCCAGAAAGGGCCTGAAAGGAGGAACTTCTCCAAGAGCTCACTCTGTCTTGGTGGTTCAAGATAGGGACAGAGGGACTCAGTGCTTCCTATGGAGGAGCTGGAAACATCACTGCAGTGAGTTTATCAGGAGCAGCCCAGGCTCCCTTTATCACCCTGGGATGGGTGTACCCAGCACAGGAGCACAGCCAACACCTCCTGCACTCTCACACCACTCGTGGTGCAGCTCCCATGCCCTGCTGTCCTCCAGGGCTGGGATGCAGAGCAGCATCCATGGCACCAGGATCACAGCCCTGCTCCTCACTAGGCTCTTCCATGTGTTTTGGGTCTGGTAGTGCAGGTCCTTGGGGTCCCTGGGACTCTTGGGGGTGTGAAAGGTTCAACTGAACTGAACAGGCAGGTTCAGACCCTCACCTACTACTAGATATAGCCTCTAATTAAATATTTCAAGTGCAGCCCCTCACTAGACAAGCAATCCAAGGAACCAAATTCAACAACCAAGTTATGTCTTCAGGGCTTCATGTTATTTCCATCTTCAGGCAAAAATATTTATTCACCTACTGAGCTTCCATTTCCCAGAAGATATTCCCAGGCCTTATTTGCAAAGCCCTTCCCTGCAGTGGTGATAGGATTAGCTCCTCCTGGGGATAATCAGCCCCATCCCACGTGGGAGCCATGCCCAAGGACACGGACCCGGGCAGGAGGAGCTCCAGGGGAGCTGGGGATGGGGCAGGATGGATTCCTCCCCTGCCCCACGCTGCAGAGGTGTCTCCTGCTCTGCCAGTCTGGGGGAAAGGCCTGCAGGGTGCCAGTGATAAGCACTCTCCAGGAAAGGCCCCAGAGATCCCTTTGCAGAAAGAGCCTCACACACCACGGGACTCTCTGGGTAATCTCTGGCTTGGAGCAGATCAAGGCTCTGACTCAACACCCCGCCCTAATGAGCAGCCCTAATTAAGCACAAACCCAGGGGCTGGGTGCCCGAGGCAGCAGTTCCAGGGGTGACACTTCCAGCCCTGCCCCAGAGGAGCTGGGGGTGTGCAGTGAGGAGTGAGTCCCTGGGCAAGGGGAATAAACTCCAGGAAGGCACACAGGGCTGCAGGGGTGCCCCAGCAAAGTGCCAGCTGAACCTGCACAAGTTTCAGGGACCACCCTTCTCCTCCATTTTCATACACTGATGCATCCCCAGGTTCCAAAGCAATCACAGGCAGGCTGAACAGTACAACCAAGCCTTTAGTCTGTGCCCTACATTTCTGCATTAAATAATAAATACCTGGCACTCTGCATAGTTTCCAGTGCATCTCACTGCAATCATTAGTGCCCTTTCCAAGGGGGAATGCTCAGCAGATATTAAATAGCCACATCTTTAGCAGCCTTTGCTAATCATGCTGCTCTCAGTTTGAGGTACTTTTTTGCTGAAGGGAAAGGATTAGTTAGGATTTTAAAGCTTCACAAAATGCTAATGCATATTACAAAGGTGCCCCCAGGAACTCTGTTCTAAAAGGTGTTTAAATCCTATTGTTTATTAACCCCAAAATAACGCAGGAGGGGGCGAGCTGCAGACCAGGATCATGATTTCCTCCTGGAATCAGGGAGAGGCTCCACCAGGCCAGTGCCACCCTGGGCCATCCCTCTGCCCCACAGCTCCAGGGATGGCCCTCCCCTCCCCAGAAGTGCTGGAGAAGGCCCTGGAGCAGTCAGTCCCTGGGTCTGGCACTCACCAGGCGCTCGGCCCCGGGCTCCAGCTTCACTTCAGCTCTGACGGGACGGGAATCATCCCCTGCAGGCTCAGGGGGCGAAGCCTCCCCAAGAACTATCAGCCCCTGCAAGAGAGGAACAGCAATTAACTGCACATCCTTTGGTCTGCACAGGGAAACTGCACCCCAGCATCCCCCAAACCCCAGCACAGCAGCATTCCAGATGTGCTGCAAACCCAAAACCAAACCCAAACCTGGTGCTGCCTCCTCCTGACACCCCAGCTCACGTCAGAGAGGAGGGACAGGGGCTGAGGCAGCTCACAGGGCTCTGACCCAGCCCTGCCCTCCTCCCCACGAGGGAGCTCAGAGCAGCAAGTGACTGCTCTCGCTGCACACAGTGCAACTTGCCACCACAGCCAAGCAAACAACTTGGAGCAGGTGACAAAAATCTACAAACCTGTTACTCTGAGCAGACTTCCCCCCAAGAATCGGTATTTACAAAAATTCAGTAAGGAAAGAAAGATATTGCTATAACTCAGCAGGACAAAGCCCAGTGCCCGAGCACTGTTTTATCAGGTTTAACATATGCTGTGCTTTTTCTGTTTAACTGAAGCTTAATCTAAAGGCAGGATGGCTTTGTTCTCAGAACAACATGAAATGAAATAAAATCATTGTAATTATGCATATTCTGAGCTATATTATAACAAAGCAGGGCAAAATGTGCAAGGGATTAGGGAGCCGGTGGAACCTACAGGCCACAGACACAGCCCAGGACAAAGACAAGCCCCAGAGCTGCATCTGGTCAAACAAGGGACTGTAAAGAGGCTGCCCAGATCACCAACAGGAGATCAGTCAAATGAAAACAACTCTGGAGGCTGCACAGTGTGTCACAGCACAGGGAGCCTGGAGGAGAACCTGGGCACGTTGTCTGGAGAGGGGACAGAGCTGCAGGGCTTCCCCCAGAGCTGGGCTCTGCAAACTGGGTGCTCTACAGCCAGCTCTGGCACTCACTGCCTGATCTGTGCTTCCCTCCACATCCCACCAGGCTCCCACTGAACCACCCAGAGCACAGCTCCTGCTCAGACACCCAGCACAGCTTCCCTCAGAACACGGGGCTGTTTCTGACTGCCTCGTCCTCCCCTTGCTTTGATCTGACACAGCAATGTGTCTTTCTTGAAGGGTACACTGGGATGTAAACTCTAACATATAAAGGTAATTAACCTAAAAAAGAATGAAATCGAGCTTCTTTGAACTTTAGAACTTGTAGAACTCTGAATTCCTGAAGCAGCTACATTTTAACCTCCTTATGGCCAAATAAGCTGGAGTTAAGTTATATTGACAGAAAAAACAAGGTGTTCCCAAATTCTTTAACTGTTTTCCTTGTACAATTTGAAGCCAAATCTATTCCAAGAGGCTCGTGTGTTACTGAAACACGGGGTTGTTTCTCTTGTCTCCTGTTCTTGTTCCAAGCCCTTTTAAGACACTCTCTAGTTTTTCACTGGTGCAAACAGAATCTGTTTTACAACCATCCCAGAGCTCAGTGTAACGACAGCTGGGTGCAAGAATTATCTCCAGCAAGCCCTATCAGAGATGGGCTATGTGATACTCCTGCTTCTGGCTCTTCCTTCTTCAGGCAGAACAGCCACTGCCCAAAACACTCAAGTTCTGAATGCCCCTGCCCCTTAATTCATGTCTTGGGTTATCACAGTTGAGTTCTGGTTTGAACAAATCCGAGGATGATCCTGCTGGCCAGAACCTCCTTTCAGACCTTGAGGCTGCAGCCTTAGATAAAAACACAGGGGATGTCTGTAACCATTATCAGGCCATTTCATAGCCTGTCAAGCTGCCACCACCTTGTGAAAGCCCTGAACTTTCCACACCATTACATGAGTTTTCTGTTTCTTCCATTACTTTTAGCATATAGATGTTCAGCTATTTTGTATTTTGCACTAAAACCATGCTGCACTGTCAGCTTTAAGATGATTCTTTCTGAAGAATCATTCATTTGCCCACTTCCCAACAGCCTTCTGCCCTGCTCTCAGTAATGGATTCTGCTCTTCCACCTACTCATTTAGAGCCCTCACTCACTCAATTAAGCCTCTTTTTCTACACAGCTGCATCACAGTCCAGTCTCCCTCCCCTGCTTTCTGCCCCTGGAAGCCTCTCCCACCACCCCCAGAGCAGCACACATCCTGGGAAAGGCGTTTGCCAGCCTGAATTCCTGAGGATCCCTCAGTTGATGCAATACCAGGAGCCTTCTTGCCACAAACTCCAGACATTCCTTCCTCCAAGGCCTGACATTTAGATGTGCATGCCTGAACAAGTCTCCGTAACAATCCCTTCCTCATCCTTTCTCTGCTCTCCCCCATTCTCCCATCTGAGAGCAAGGCTAAAAAAAAATTCCTTCCACAGAGAAAGGTCAGCACCGAAAAATGATCTTTTTTATGGAACAGACTCAATTTTAAGCCTGTTCAGATAGCATCTGAACTAACTTCCTCCACAGGCCACTCCCATTTCCACTAAGTCTCAGTTTTTCTTATCCCCATCTTCAGCTACTCTCAAAAAGAAAGAATGGGAAGGTCTTTAACAAATATCAAAGAAAAGGAGAAAGGCTTGAGTGATGGGGAACAGCATCACACATGCAGCAGCACCAGCTCTGCTCAGCAGCACAGACTGACTCTAAAGCAAGGCACTGCTCCCTCCACGTTATCATATTGAACCAGGGACAGAATTACACTCAGCCCATGCCAAATTGCATTACCATTAGTCACAGCTTTGCAATCTGCTTTGGACAGAGGCAGGGGGGAAGAGCATCCGGCTCCACATCCACACTCTGGGGTGTCAGAGGGAGCCATGGAGACAAAGCAGCAGCACAGGTACCCAGGTGCCAGCAGAGGTGCCCAGGGGCCAGCAGAGGTGCCCAGGGCTGGTGCTCCCGCAGTACAGGTGCCAGCAGAGGTGCCCAGGGGCCAGCACAGGTGCCAGCACTGGTGCCCAGCCCTGCCCCTCACCTTGGTGGCTCGGATCTGTTTGTAGATGTCGGTCTGCTGCCGGATGCGGTACTCCAGGTCCGAGACGTGCGCCTGCAGCCAGTTCCAGCGGCTGACGATGGCAGCTCGGTCTGCTGCCCACCTCCACTCTGCCCTGCGCCTCCTGCAACGACACACACACGTCATTCTGAGAGGCTTTCCAGCACACAGGCCACAGACAGCCCAGAGCTGACACACACAGCAGCAGCTCCATCCTGGATGCAGGACTGACACCGTCACACCACTGCTGATCAGGAGTTACAGATGTGCTGCACGGGCCACGGCTCTGCAGAGCAACATTCCAACATCTTCTGGTACCCAGGGACCGAATCCAAAAAAGGTCTCTGGCATCAGCCCCCAAATCCACCTGAGCAGCAGCTCATACCATGTGGCCACAATTAAACCTCAATGACAAGTTTCACAGCCACCACTGCTGGGGGTGGAGAGGACCAACAGGGCCAGCCTTGCACAAGCTGCTCCCCTGCAGTGATGTGCTGCAAAGGACAGAGCAGCCAACAGCAAAGCACACCTGATTCCTGCATCTGATGGATGGAAATAAAGAAGCCAGGAAATAACATCAAGTATCATCAAAACACCCTCAACCCCTACTGCTGCGCTCCAGGGCAGAAGGAACACTAAGATGGTAAGGAATGGATAAATCCATGGCTCCACTCTCCACATTAAAAGCCACAATATCATGAGAATATACCCTAAGCATCCTGATTCCCATGGATAAATATTAAGGCTGCCCAGAAAGGAAGAAAACCCTGACATGGTGTGGAAACAAAGCATTAGCAGAAAGTGCTGACAAATCCAGTGTTGCTGCACAAAGCCTTTGCCACATCTGGATGCTCAGCAATTAAGAAATTAATCACAAAATAATTCCCTTTGCCCATCTCCCCCTCCTTCTGTGTAGCAATTTTGAACCAGCCAGAGCACGTGGGACAGGGGAGCCACAGCAATGTCCAGATGTTTCCTCCAAAATCAAACCAGAAAGTCTTCTGCTGAGATTAACCCATTTCAGAGCTGAAACCAGCCACGACAGCAGAAGCAGCACGTGGTCAGTGAGGTTTTGTACTGAGGCAGCCCCAGCTGCAGAGATGGGAAGAGCAGAAATCATCAAGTTCTTAAAAAAATCTGCACCTCCTGGGCCTCTGCCCTGATTTAGGCATAACTGCTACCAAATGCACTTGCCTAAAAATGAAATAAACACAAAAAAAACCCCAGGGTTATCACAAGTTTCAAATCAACTAATAGAAATACCCTGAAAAGGAGGAGTTGGTTGCTTCAAGCTGCAAGTGAAAGCTGTGCATTTAGAACAAGACACCTTATCCATATTGCTGCTGCCCAGGGATGGCCCTGCAGAGCCAGGGAGACGAGGCCACACTGCCCCAACACAGGACACAGCCTCTGCTGCCTTCTGCCCTCCAGCCTTCTCCAGAACACCTTCAGGAGTTCAAGTCCTTCCCTCTGCACTCCCATGTAAAGCCAGATTTCAGCAGTTTGCTCTTCGGGGATGCACAGAGCCCTGGGAATTGTTTTCAGAATCAAATGCTGCTCAGAGCACATCCAAAGTGCCAATTCCCTGCTTTGCCTCTCCCAGTATTACAAAGCACCTCTGCCTGCTGGAACACTGGCCTGTGCTGTTAAATACAGCCCATTCTTTTGCTCAGATTACACAGAAATTGAGATTAAATATGAAAAAAATAGTTTTAAATCCATTTAGTTTCTTAAGTGACATGGCAGCCCAAGCAGCAGCAGACCTGCTCCTCACCTTAAAATCAGGACACATCCTACCCCAGAAAAACCCACTGGATTTGAACCAAAAATAACCCAAGAAAGCGAAACACAGTAATGTACACTTCATCCTCTGCCACCCTGCAGCAGCAGGGGAGGAGGGGAAGAACAGAATGATGGCTCAGCCACACTTTCCAAAACAGCACCGAGCGTAGCGTGGCTCTATATTTAGCACTGAGCCTTTCCCAGTTGGGTCCCACCCTTCCCTGCGAGGTGCTGGCAGCAGCACCATGGCAGGGAGGTTCCCCCACGGGCACCAGCTCTGGGATAAGCCCCTATAGATATTCCTCAGCTTTAATGCCTCTACAAGTATTTTGTGAAAATGATTCTTTTCTCATCCAGCACTGGAAAGGGGCAGCCATGCACAACACAGAGTGTGACAGCGGGGATCTGAAACCTCCCCCTGCCCTGGGGGACAGGAAAACCCTCTCCTTTCTAAACCAAGAGAGGATGGAGAGGGACTTTGCACAGGGTGACAGAGGGACAGGACAAGGGGGAATGGTTTCAAAGTGACAGATGGAAAGGTTAGATTGGAAATTGGGAAGAAATTCCTCCCTGAGGGTGGTTAGACCTGGCACAGGGATCACTTAATTCCAACCCCTGCCATGGCAGGGACACCTCCCACTGTCCCAGGTGCTCCAAGCCCTGTCCCACCTGGCCTGGGACACTGCCAGGGATCCAGGGACAGCCACAGCTGCTCTGGGCACCTGTGCCAGCCCTGCCCACCCTCCCAGGGAAGGATTCCTTCCCAAAATCCAATCCCAGTCTCAGCTTCAAGTCCCTCAGTCAGCCCATCCATCCACTGTGCTGCTTTCTGCTGAGTCCATGCAGCTGAATTCCAACCAGGCACACAGAGACAGCCCCAACAAACAGAGGGAATTAGAGATTAGCAGATTTATTTTTCACCAGGAGACTGCCCTACTAAGGGCCCAGCTGCAAAGTGAGCAGAGCAGATCCACCAGCTGCTGCTAAACCATTCTGGTAACGACATGGAGCAAAATGGAGCTAGAACTGATTTCACATTGGAAAGTTACAGGCTGAAGGGGATCTGCATTATCAGAAGCACTTCTAGGAATCAGCAGAATGAATGAGGAACAGCCACAGGGTCTGCAGGGAGATTGTTTCTGCCACTCCAAGCACTTGAGCAAACCCAAACCATCTTGATGTTAAATGAGGAATAACAGGTCACGCTGGAAGATGCCAGGAGAGAAACTCAGCACAGAAACACTGAGGAACTCAGCAGGCAGCCAAGCAGGCTGGAGCTGGAACATGGCAGGGATTCAGTGGAAGCACAGAGCCTTTGGCAGGGATGCCAGGAGGAGGCACAGCCAGGGCAGCTCTGGAGCCTGGACACTCACAAGGCAGGGAGCTCCAGCTTTCCAGGCACTTTCCATCTGGCTCTCCCCCTCCCCTCTGCACTGCCATATTCCCAGGGGCTTTGCTGTCCCCTGGAATGCACTCACCTTCCAGTGCAGTATTTACTCTCCTCTTTCCTACAGCTTTGGACAGAAGAAATCACGGTGGTTCAAAGCTTTTTTAGTTTGAGACTTCCCCCCAGGGACGCACAGCTCAGCCCCCCTCACCTCCAGAGGCAAACTGGGCAGGTGGCAGCCCCTTCCACAGAGGAGCCCCTGTGGCACTAGGACAGAGCCCAGGACCTTTCTTCAATAAGACAACCAATTCAGCTATTTTCCACTTTGCTCCTGCCCCCATATATTCTTCCCATTCATTCTTCAGCTCATCAAGCTTTTATCCTATAATTATTATTCTTATTATATTGGATCAATGCAAAAACAGATCAGTGTGTGGAGCAAGAGTTAAAGCTCTGCCAAATCCACTCTCATGATGACTCTAAGGGAGGACGAGAAAACCCCACAAGGCTCGAGAACAATCTCATTAGCTGATCGTAACATTTCTGCCTGCAAAGGAGCCAAAGTGAACAATTTGTTCAGCTGCAGAGCCGCCCCCACCCCTGGACAGAACCAGCAGCTCTGAAGGGCTCTTCTATTCCCAGCAAGGGCTCAGCACTGCTCAATCTCCTTGCAGGCTCCCCACGGCTCATTCATTCCCCTACTCACACACACCCAGGACGGGCTGGAGTAAAGACTTGTTCCCACTGAAAAGCCCGCAGTGCAAGGGAAAACTTGGGAGCACAAATCCTAAAGCACGAGCAGGGCTAAGCCAAGCTCCTGCCCCAAGACAGAAGCACCCAGTTTGTCACCAGTAAATGAAAACTCACCATTTTATCTCCCTGCTGTTTTTAGCTCTGAATCACAGCCCCAGCCCCTGCAGGAGCTGTGCCATCAGTCCCCACCCCTGTGCCATGCTCGGGGTCTGCAGGAATGGAGTGAAGGGAGCTCCAGAGCTCTGCCCAAGGCTGCAGGAGCTGGTCTACAGGGCTTTTCCCACTGAAAGGATTCCAGGATTCTGTGAAGGTAAAACTCCACAGCCCCAGGTGCTACAGGAGGCTGGTGACACAGCATCCCATTGTCCCATCCCATCCCTCCCTGGACCCTGAGTCACCCCAGCCTGTGCTGGCCTCTCTCAGCCCATCAACCCCTGTGGGAGCACAGGCACCCCCAGAGGAACAGGCAGCAGCTCCCACCAAAGCCTGGGACTGGCAGAATGGTGTCTCAGAAATATTTTTGTGCTATTTCAAATCCAAGATCCCCAGATCTTTACACCATGACATTTATGCACTGCCCCAAGCGTTTATTCAGCTGACTGAAAAACAGCCATTCCCAGCTCCAGCTGCTCTTGAGCCCTCAGCAGCAACAATTGTTCTGTGACAATAGCCAAAAAATTGGATTGTGTTCTTCCAGCTATGGCAGTGCAAGTACTTTGGGCCGTGTCTGAAGCCTGCTCAGCACCCACAGCCAAAGGTGAGAGGAGACAAGGGGGAGGTGAGGGAGCAAGGAGCAGGACACGAGCTGGGATCACAAGTGTGGTCACCACAAGCTGCCTCTTAAACCAACTCTGCAGAGGCACAGCAGAGCAGCCAGCTGGAAAATGCCATGTTCTGAGAGAATTTCTTGGACCCATTTTCCAGTACAGCTCTCCACAAGCTCATGGGCACCAAGGCAGGCAGAGCACAGCAGCTGGAGCTGCAGATTCTGCCTGACCACCATCACTCCAGAAATTAAAGCAGTTTCTTAGTTCCTTGCAGCTACATCCAGGAATGAGAAGGTGACACCACACCAGGCACCAAAGTTTACTCCAGCTATGTTCAGCTCATTGCAAATTTTTCCCTCAAAGCTCTGGTTAAGATGCCTTCTCAACATTACAAACTATGAATCAAGAGTGCCCACTTTTCCCTCAAAATGCCTAAAATACAACTGCTCAAGATTACAGCAAACATCTCCCAGGAGCATATCCTTCTTTTTGCTGAGTAAGATCCTTTATCAATACTATAATTTTGCTTACAGCAGCTTCCCAGTAGGTTCGGGTTGCACAGGAGAATCATTACCTTTCTTACACTCAGATTTTTCACTAGGAGTTAAAATTCTACAAGAAAGCACAGAGCCAATGGAAATTGTGCTCTTTATTTTTTTCTCCTCTCCACAATAAAGGTGGGATCTCACCAAGAGATTTTTAACTTTCTTCTCGCAAACTCAAGGGTTGAGGGTCAGAGACTCCTGCTCACTGAGAGGATGCAGTAAGTGATGACAGAGGTTTGAGCACAACCAGCAACAACCACAAGCCATTATCTTGAATATTGCAAACTCCATCCTAAAGCACTGCTTGCTGCCAAAGCAAAGCAGCAGAAGAGCAAACCAGCACTGCCCAGCTCCTGGTGTCCCTTCAGCACCATGAGATCACCTCACACTGGGCACCATGGCA
Source organism: Toxostoma redivivum (assembly GCA_013397375.1). Taxonomy (NCBI): domain Eukaryota; kingdom Metazoa; phylum Chordata; class Aves; order Passeriformes; family Mimidae; genus Toxostoma; species Toxostoma redivivum. Next base: position 67,391 of record VXBI01001945.1, read on the forward strand.
CAGCAGGACTTTCTGCATTGCTGGAAAACAAACTTCCCTGAAAATAATGCAGTTAAAACATCAAAGAAGAGATGGAGGGGGTGCTCAGTGCTCTGAGTTCTTCAAACAAATCTGAGAGCACAACACAGAGGAGACAATTAGAGCCCAGAGTAAACTGCTGGAGAAGTTATTGCACTTGTTCCCCAGCAAAGGCTGTGGTGAGTGACCAGAGCAGCCTGGTGTGGGGGGGAGCGCTCCTGCAGCCCATCAGTGCCACTGTCCCCGGGGAACAGAACAGACACTATGCAAATCAGGATCCATTGTTAAAAGGGAAAATTTATTTCACATTCCTGAGCAGCAGTGTTCCTGGAGCATAACAATTGGAGAGGCCCTTCTGCTGAGTACGGCACATTTTTATGCTCCACAGTAAATCAATATTCCATAATACAGAAACGACATGAAATTATTGCCAGGGTGAGGACGGCAGCCCCGAGCTCTGGTGAGCAGCTCTAACACAGCACCGTCAGAACAGGAGTACCTGGGACATGTTCCCACTGCTCAGGAGGTACTGAGGGCAGAATTTATGGAATGATTCTCCAGGATGTTAAAACCTTCCAGCTCATACCATCAGGTGAATGGCACCAATAAAGGCATTTCCTGATTGTGCTGCTCCCAGTTTGATCTGAACAAGTGCCACAACAGCTCTCAGTGTCCTGAAGCTTCCCCACCTGGGCAGCACCAGCAAAACAATCTCACCATGAGATAGCCAAGAAAAAGGTGGAGTTAACCTCAAAGCAAACTCTTCCTTGCAAGAGGGGACCTGACTATTCCTCCAGTATTTCCCAAACTTCCCAACAACAGAGTTCACCACACACTGACACAGCACACAGAAACTTGTTTTCTACTCAGCCACTTCTGATCACTGTCACTCCAGGATGGAAGTGAGCAGGGCTACAAATAAAAGCTGCTTTCATTCTCCTCTTGGTTTATCTCACAGGAGATAGAGCCTTCCTCTTCACCCCCACCCAGTAAACACCACAGAGGAGTGAGCAGCACTGGATACTCCCATCCTGCCAGGGATGAAAAAGCAGCTTCAGTCTCTTCACTTCTCATTATGCAGCCATTAAGACCTGAGGTCAAAGGGTGTTTTGTCATGGTTCATGGGGACCAGGGGGGCTTTTGTTTAACTCCACAGGTTCTGCAGCCCAAGATCAAAATGAAACTTCAGGATAAGTGATTACACTGAAACAGGCTCAGCTCCAGGCCTGGGAAATTTCTGCACTGCTGGGATGACCTCACCCTCCTTATCTGCTCTTTCATGTGCTGGGAGGAAGAGGAGAGAGCTCTGCAAACACAAAATGCAGAATTCCAACATTGTGCTCCTGAACACAGCTCTGAGATCACAAAATTACACTCTGCTCTGTACCTGAAAACAAAAACTCTAAACCCTCCTCATAAAAGTCTCCTAAAAAGTTTTTTTATTTCAGTTTTCCTCGCAGCTCATTAGAGCAAGGAGGATTTTAAGCTCACACAAAGGCATCAGTCGAGAAGTCCAGAGAGTTTTTGACTTCCCATCTCTGGGAATGTTCAATGTTGGAGTAACCTGGTCTAGTGGGAGGTGTCCCTGGCCATGGCAGGGGGTGAGATGGGATAAGCTTTAAGGCTCCTTTCAAACAAAACCATTCTGTGATCCTAAAAAATACATTTGTTTGAACCATGTAATGACATCAGGACAAATCAGGTAGAAGCCTGGCAAGGTTTCCAGTAGAAGCAGAAACAAACGTGGCTGAAATGGGCTGGGCTTGGAGCAAGGGAGAATGAATGCTGGATTTGAGGGGACACTGAAGAGCACACAGGCAGAACTGCATCAGTGGTACAAATCCACCAAGCAGGAGCAGCAATCTGCAAATCCCACCAGTGAATCCCAGCTCAGGACCACTCACCCAGGGGCCTGCCCTGATCTCCAAGCCTTCAATTCCAGCAGTTCAGAGTTGTAGGAAAAATGAAATTTCCTTTTTTTTGGGGGCTTGAAGCACGGGGAGGTCATCCCTGTTCAAAGCAACAGAACACCCATGGGTGCAGATGCTCCCTGTGGTGCTGAGCTCAGCTCCTCTGCAGCCCCTCAGACAAAGTCCCTACCCTGCCTCTCCCATCACATCTTCAGTCTAAACCAGAGTGAGAATAAAGCTACACATCAATATGAAATCTGAAGGTCATTTACTCAAGGGAAGGGACAGCCCTGCTATTTTTGGCATCAACCCAAGCAAAGTTTCCTCTCTCAACCCAAAGAGCTCTCCCAGTTAACACAGAAATAACACATTTCTGGCCTCCAAGCCCTTTATCTAAGAAATGGGATAAAATAATCCTGGCTGCAGGACTGCTGTACAGTACAGGAGCATGGAAGAAATCCAGAGAGCAATGGGAAGGGAGAGGGAGAACAGGAGACTGATGTGAGGCAGAGGAGGAAAGGAAGGGGCCCTGGAGCATGGAGAAGGCAGGGAGAAGGGCAGCTGCCCCCAGCCACCCACCTGTGGACAGGCACCCCATCAGAAGGAATAAATTACTATAAATGATGGACTGAGCAATTGTGTTCCAGAGCAGAGCTGCAGAAAGGTTTAATGGCACTGGATCAGGGTGGGTGAACTGGGGCTACAAGAGGAAGCAGCTTTGGGCAGAGCTGTCCTGGGGGTGGCTGGAGATGGCCAAAACAATGAAAATGCAGTTGTATTTCCATGAGAAGAAAGGCACAATCTGCACTGCTGGGCCACGTGAAACCCCTTTTATCAGCCATGCTCTGGCACACAAAGGACTGAAGAAACACTGGATTCAAACATCAAATGGGAGACACAAAAGAGCAGCTCTGCTTTCCAAGAAAGGGCTGAGCTCTTTCTCAGGTCGAAGAATCTTCCAGAAGAGCAACTCTGGCCACTAATGAGGGGTTTTCAGGGAGCTTCCCATCTCATCTGCATTCAAGCACCAACACTTGGTGTCACTTCTCTCCACTGCTCATCACAGCTTTGGCACCAGTGGATATCTGTCAACACCCCTGAATTTCTCAGGCATTCCTGGCTCCTTTATCAAGTTTTCCATCATTTAATGAATCTCATTTAATGAATCTGCAAACCCCTGTGCATGGTCCCACAGAGCACAGTTCAAGAGCCACTATTTCAGCCCATACTATCTTCTGAAGGTGTTTGCCAGAAACAAATTTAGACCCCAGCCCTTTCTGGGTAGCAGAAAGGAGCAGCATTTCACCCAGCACAGAGGAGGCTCAGGCTGGAGTGAACAATGCTGGGTGATCCACAGGAAGGGATGGACACGAAAAGGAGCCAAGGCTCCACCTGGCTGAGCTGCCATCCTCCTGCCCACCCTCTGGGCTGGGGGAAGACACAGAGCAGGGCTCTGCCAGCTCCCCTGTGCCCTGCTGGGGTCCCAGGCTGCCAAACCATCCTTCAACACAGCCCCGTGGCAAACAAGGGCCCCCCAAACACGGCCTGTGCTGCTCACTGAGGGCTGACAGAGCCCTAATTTCAAACCCACAGACACTCCATTTACTGTGCTGAAAAGGAGCAGGGAGTAATTCAAACCCTGAGAGCACACAGGTGTTGGAGGGGGAAGGAAGCAGGGTCTGGGTGAGCCTGAGAGCTGAAGAGGCTGATGCTCACAGACTCAGGGCTGGGATTTGGAGGTGAACCCCCCAAATCACAGACTGTGTTTGCTGCACGAGACCCTGAGCAGGACAGCCCTGCCAGTGCCACGGCCTCAGGCACTGCTGGCAGGAAAAGTTTCCACAACCAGTCTGGATGATGAACTCTGCAGAGCCCATGAAGTCACAAGGGTGCAGATGCATTTCTCCTACAGAGCCAAAATCCCACAGGAACCATCACTGTAACTCCAGGCAGACTTCAAGGGGGAAATCCACATCTGACCAGGGAGAAAAGTGAAGAACAAACAAAAAGGGAGAAGAGCAAGAAGCTGATAGCAGAGTCCATGTCTGTACACCCGAGGTGGGAATCTGATATTTATTTCCTCATCACACAGGAAGAGCTTTCCTCAGGGAACAGGACACTGCCACTGAGGAATCCCAACCAAGGGCTCTCATGCATCTTCTGCAACGTGGCACAGCAGTGGGGGAAGAACAAAATCTTGTGGTTTAAAAGGCTCCGAGCTGGGCCCCCAGTCCCAGTCTGCTAATTCAAGCTCCATCACAGATTTGCTGTTTGATCCTGGCCCTGGTACTTGACATCTTTTTCTCATCTATTAAATGGCCAGAGGAGTTCTGGCTCATGGTCAAGAGGCTCTGTTATCTGTGGGGTATTTATTGTCCCAGGCACAAGATCACTTCAGAGTGCAATGGTTTTAGCATCACAGAAGACATTCCACTGAAACCATCAATTTACTACCTTCTCTCTTTTAATTAATTAAACACTTGCCAAAAAGGCTCCCTCTGATCAGGCCCACACTCCCTCTCAAGCACAGGGGAGGTGGGTGAAGAAAAGCAGAACAAAGGGAGGGTTTTCACCTCATGCCATCTCTGATCCTATGGCTGCCCTCTCCCCCCACTGCCAGCCTCTTCTGGAGCAAAATACGTGTCACAGGTACACACAAACTTGGGAGTGATTATATGGGCTTCGTTTCATTTATTGAGATTAAAAGTGAGGGGTCAGCTGCAGGTTAACAATCCACTCATGCAGTAACTCTGTTGTTTGGGCTTTTTATTAGCTCAGCTACATGAGGCATCTTCAATGTGAATTTGGGGAGCAGGACTGAGCAGCTGCTCCCATGTTACAACTGCTACACCCTCCCCACTGCCTCCTTCCTGCAGCTCAGGCTCTTCCCAGAGACTCTCTGGCTATTCCCTAAAGCTGGGGAAAGGACACCCTGTGTTCAGCAACTCTTTTTGTCCCTTTGTGCTCCATTTTCTCTCTTCGAAGTCTCAAGAAAAAGAAGAAAAAACAAACCACAAACAAAACTCAAAAAGCTACAGATATTTCTCTCCTCTTTAGTAACCCTGAATATATTTATTATTATGTCTGACATACAGAAGAAAGCATGACCTGATCTACAGAAGCCTGAATCCAGCCTTATTTTGCCTTTTTGTTGTTTTGTTTTTAAAATCCCCCTTCCCCCAAAGCTCTGATTTTGCAGCATTTGAGACTGGACAAACACTTTCGAAGGAAGTGGCAAAATTTCCTAGATGTATCTGCTGAGGAAGCTGCTACCAGGGAAACTGAGGAGGGTTTCAAAATCCTGCCATCCCCTCCCAGCCACCTCTGCCTATGGAACATTCAATTCTGGGCAAAATAAATGAGGCTGGGCAAGAGCAACGTGGGCTGGTGGAGACAGTCCCTGCCACAGCAGGGGATGATCCTCAAGGTCCCTTCCAGCCCAAAGCATTCTGTGATTCCATGATTTTATGATATTTGGAACTGAATGCACATACATGTGTGAGCAGAGATCTCAGATCCATCCGTGGCAGGACAGATCCATTCCCACTGTGCAGGCAGGAATCCAAAAGGGAGTTTCCTTATCACCACTGCTGTCTCCTCCTCCCTCTCCTCCCTGGTTTTGTTCTTTGCTGTCTCCAGAGAAAAGTGTGGACAATAAAATGCCCTTTCCAGAACAAATCCAACCCTATGCTTTGTTCACTATGTGCATGGCACTGTCCAGCCCAGATCATATTAAGATCTTTTCAGCCATTTTTAAAAAGCAGAAAAATATCTCCAACTCAGAGCACTGCCTCCCTGCCAGGTGGGACACGAGGTCCTGGACTGGACATGCCAAGTTATTAAGCTCCTGCTTTACCAGGAAAAGATTTAGGGGACTGTAGGCAATTTACCTTTTTTTTCTGGAATACGAAAGGAAGAGGAGGAAACAGCCTTAAGCTGAAGGCAGGTTCAGATTGGATAGCAGGGAGAAATTCCTTACTGTGAGTGAGGGTGGGCAGGGCTGGCACAGTGCCCAGAGCAGCTGTGGCTGTGACCCCTGGCAGTGCCCAGGCCAGGCTGGACTGGGACAGGGGGAGGTGTCCCTGCCATGGCAGGGGGGCACTGGAGGGGCTTTAGGGTCCTTTCCAACCCAACCATTCCAGGATTCCACAAAAGCCCCCCCAGTCCCATCCCCTGTGTGCCAAGGTCCAACCCTGTGCCAGGGCTTGCTCTGGGGCTGGGTTTGAGACCAGCTGCAGCAAATCCAAGCCTTAATCCTGCACATGGGAAAGGAGAGAAGCACAAGGGCAGGAGCCCAGAGGCTGCTGCCCCTCGACAGGTGTGGACTGAGAACTGGACTGGTGACAGGACCTCAATGTGCCCCTTCATGCCCTGCAGCCCTGGCACAATGAAATCACTGTCCAAAGCCTCGGAAATAAAGTTCCTCTTTGTGAGAGCTGAACTCTGACAAGCAGGAGCTGCAACCCAAACCCTCCTCCTGCTCCTGCCAGGGCTCAGACACATCCCAACCTCTGGGGTTTGTCCTGCTGCCCTGTCCTGCCTTGCCACGACCAGAACCTTCTCTGCAAGCCCCAGTTTGGAACCACTCAGGTGTCCTTCAGGACAAGACCAAAGACTCCCACTGAATCCAATGGCCTGGAGCTGACAAACTGAGCCAAGGGGAACAGGAAATAAGTCTGGTCACAATTCCTACACTGCTCTGCAGCCATTGCAAAAGGGGTTGTGCAAATATATTTCATAAATAGGTCAGAGAAATGAGAAAGCAGATGACAGACAGATGGCACAGCAAAAGGAGATAAGGAGGAAGAAGGGGGCAAGAACATCTGAGCCAAGAGAGAAGCAGCCAAGGAATTCTTCAATGAAATCCCAGTTCCATTAAACAGCTCCATGCTCCAAACTTTACAAGAGGTAAAACACAAATAGAAAATCCATTTTATTTTGAACAAGGACCCCTGCATATGGAAATCACATCTCCAAGCAGCAGATGCTGTTCACCTCCCAGCACCTCAAATTCAGGTCACTCCTGGGAATGGAGCCAAAGTGGTAATTTCTGTGTTTTCTGTACACATTAAGTTTCTCCAAGTCTAAAACTCCACGTATGTAACAAAAAAATGTGTTTAAATGCTTAAAGATAATTCTCTTTGACAAAGTCTTTGGTACTCGACAGGTTCTTGACCAAGCCATCAGCATGGCTCTCACCCACTGAGCACACAAACAACATCCCAGATGATGAGCAACTGAAAGAACAGGAGGCATTTTGAGTACTTTCTGCAAAACAAAAATCTAAATAAACCTTGATTGAAGGAACAAAAAGTAGTGAGACACATCACTGACAGCAAGATGGTTCACTGATACTGACAGCAAAAGAGAGCATGAAAACACACTCAACACTTCTGACAGAATGCAGCTGACACAAAAGAGTATAGGGCAAAATTAGAGTATTGGAATTTATGGGGTTGTTAAAAGATGGAAAGAAAAATTATTTTGGATCACTGAGGAAAAGCACTGCTGGATTAGACCACTATGAAGCCTTCTTTAAAAAAGAGAAAGGGGTGGTAAATGATCCATCAGCAAAAATGTTGATGTTGTTGATGAAAATGTTAAGTGAAGTTTCAGGCAAATGACAACAGATTTAAGAAGCCATCCCATCTCCTGTACAAATTCAAGCTCTGTTCAGATGCCAGGAGGCTCCAAGATCACATCCACAAGGATTTGTATTTGCTCCACAGCTTTCCAACCCAACAGGCAAGGGAGGAAACAAGAACTGATGGCTACAAGATCAACCTAAGCAGGAGAAGAATGCTTTTGAAAATCTACTGCAGCTCAAGCAAACAAGCCTTTACTCAGCTAAATCAGCCTCCACAGTGATGCCTTCTCACACAAATGATCTCATCTGGCCCTATGATCTAAGGCAAAACCAAATATTCTTGACAGCAGTTCTCTGAGCCTGTTTGCTCTCTTTTTGTGCCAGTTCTCTCAGGATCATTTTGTGCTCTTCCAGCAGTGTTTCTGTCCCACAGCCCAAGGCACTGCCCCTCTCCATCCATGGCAGTGTGTCCACACACACACTGTGTGCTTGCTCAGGAGAATTCAAGCACAAAACATTTTCAATCCCAGCAGTGTCCCAACCACCAGAACCCAGCAAGAACTTCAAGAATGTAAACACTCAGCCCTGCTAATTTTGCCGTGGTTGAAAGACAGAGCCAAGTGTCTGGGTCAGTCCATGGACCCATGGTGGCAGGCAGGGTGGGCCCAGCTCTGAGCCACAGCTGCCACCAAGGAGGGCAGGTACCACAGCACCTTTCACACCAGAGATGCTCAGGCACAGCCAGAAGGTGCAGCTGCCCCCAAAACTGGAAATCCTGCTGGAAGGGGATGTGGAGCTCACACCTGCTTCACACATTATTCAGAGGACAATAAAGAAATTAATTATGTTTGGAAAGTCACTAGTTATTTATAGCACAGCATCTAATGTGTTACCAGCAGAGCTGCAAGCAGGTCAGGGTTACAGTCCCACAGTCACCTGCACAGGGCATCCTGAAATACCTGGGCTGGCCTACACTTGAAATAAAACTGAGCTCAAACACAATTAGGTCCTTAAAAGCAATCCTCCAGCACATGCTTGCTAAAAATCTCAATGGAAACATCATTTTAAGACCTTTACCAGAAGAGCCCGAGATAAGGGTCACATCACCTGGGGTGTCTGATTTACAGCAGTGAGAAATTCAAACACAGAATGAGAAAACAGGAGGAGAACAGACTCAGAAGCAGCAGCAGCTCTTCCTGCAGCCCCTCCCCAAACTCTTGAATCACACGCAGGAGCAAACAGGGAAAGTGTCCCAGCTCCAATCCACTGGGGAATCTGATTACTCAGATTGTCCTGCAGCTAATGGAAAAAAAGAGACACGGTGTGACAGAGGTGACACAGCCAGAGCTGCAGAATCACAAAATCTGTGCTGTTTGCCCTCAAGCACCCGCAGAGCAACCATCAGCAGCATCTGCCTCCCTCCCTTTCTGCTGCTCACACTGTTGACAAAACCCAAAGCCTTTAAGGATCTATTTACCAATAACTGAATTTTTTTTTTTTTAAACTAGGCCTCTGTTGATTTCACAGGGCAGGAAAAGGACAGGCTGTGCCCATCTTCAGCTGTTCTTACAGAAAACATGTACAAAAACATTATCTAATTGCAGCAGTGGAGCATCTCTGCATCTGCTCACCAGGAACTTCAGGTCAGGCTTCACTTCACAAAGCTACAGAAAGAGGGACAAAGGTGAGGGAATGGGGGGATTAATAAATGTCCAAATTCATCATGCAGGAAGTCTGCTCAATCACCCACTACTCCACGATGAAGAGAGCTGACCATGTTTGTTTTCATCCTTCCAGGCCCTCACAAGCTCCTGTAAAACCTGTCTGTAAATCCTGGGGCAGTGAATAAAACCTGTGACCCTTCTTTCTGTGTTTCAATGCTTCTCCTGGATATATTCTTCTTTTACAGGACACTATCTTCTACTTCACAACTGAGAAACCAAGAAATTGTAACTGCTTCAAAACAGCAAAGAATTCCAGAGTAAGTATTCCAGACTTTACAACGCTGGTGGGAATAAATCCTCAGTGAATATGGCTTCAAAAAGCACCCTGTGCCCTCTTCCTCTTTCAACTCGCTAAAATAAGACTTAAGAGGAAATCTGCCAAGACACCAAAGAAAAAGGCCACCTCTTCTGCTAAGGGAACTAAGGCAAGCAACAATAACCCTCAGCAAAAGCACAAAGATAAAGGTTTTTAAAGCTGCACCACAATCTGAGGGAGCCAGGAATGGTTCTCAAGGATTTAACACCCTGTGATGTGTCCTCTTGTTCCTGGGAATGACAGCAGCTCTAAGCTGCACAAAAATCCCCCCCACAAAACAGCAGGGCCTCTGCAGGAACTGACTGAAGTATCTGCAGAATAATTTAAATAAAAATATTTTAGAACAAAAATAATACAAAAAATTAAAATTAAGAAAAAGGAAAAAAGCTGTGGCTGCCCCATCCCTGGCAGTGTCCCAGGCCAGGCTGGAGGGGTTTGGAGCAGCCTGGGATGGGGGAAGGTGTCCCTGTCCTGGCAGGGGTGGGATGGGTGAGCTCCTCATTCTGCTCACCCAATTCTGCCCTTTGCCTGAGATGAAGTAAATACCAGCAATGGAATGGCAGCAATGGCAGGACAGCTCCGTGGTTTCTGGAAGAGGGGATTATGCCAGGAAAGCTTTGGGATGCAGCTCCTGAGCAGAGTGAGTGGAAGCAGGAGCTCAGCGCTGCCTCATTTCACAGCAGTGACATCAGCCCAGGCTCCAGGAAATCCGAAGCCTCTCTCCAGGAGGAGGGACCTGCAGCAGGAGCTGCTCCCATCAGCTGATCCTCACACAGAGTGCTGAGCGTCCCTCCACACCCAGAGGAACCACCAGCAGCTGTTTATATATATATATATATATTTATATATCAGACAAGAGGGATTTCTGTCACACATGTAAGGTGCATGCACTCTTTGCCAGAGCTGAGAGCCCAGGACTGGGAGCCTGCCCTGAGCTCCTGGTCTGTATGAAACACTACAGACCATGCAGGCACAGCCAGCGGCTCTCACACCTCAGGAAATGCCACCTAAAAGAAAGTTTAAGGCTTAGCTGCCAGGTTAGTTCATGTTTGTGCAGTGCTTTCAAGATAAAAACACTGTGTGCTGAGCATTGTCATCAAGCCTAAGGAGGGCAGACTTGGCTCTAGGAGAGATACTAGAATTACATACAAATTAAAACACTTGGATTCCTTCCAGAGCAGATTATTCTGAATTTGTCTTTCTGTTTGTCAGTACACAGCTTCACAAATGTCTGCTTTTTGGAGACACAGAACAGAAATCCACACAGTCAAGTTTCTAAAAGCAAATAATATCAAAAACCATTCCTAAATGGCAGAAGATTACCCTCAAAACAAGGAAAAAAAGAAGCTTCACTTTTGTCATGGGGTACCCAGAGAGCTTGAAAAGTCTCAACTTCCTGGCCCATAAAATTTTTCTGACCTTCACAGTGTGACAGCAAACCCTTCAATGAGAAGCTTCAGCAGAAGAAAAGCTCTAAAAGGTTCAACCAAAGTATTATATATAAACACTGAATATTTATATAAATATTTATGTGTAGCAAGTTCCAAAATGAGATTCAGGCAAGAAGCAATCAAAGAAGCTTCCAAGCTCCCACAAAAAGCATGGCAGTCCCAGGGAAAGCCACAGCAAGTGGGTTAGGGTCCCACTCCTGGTACCTGAACAAGTTCTCTGTACTGTGCTGAGAGTTTCTGGAGCAGAGTTTAGTCTTTAATCAAAGTTTATTTTCCTCTTGCAGAACACTGAGTACTCACATATCAAAAGCCTTGACAAAATTCCTAAGGCTTCACATTTTTCTTACTCCTAATGGGAAACAGCCTGGCTGGAGCTGTGGATGCTGTCCTTGCTCCTGGGATTCCCCAGTCTGGGCTGGGGGGCTGCAGCTCCCAGGGCCCCCAGGAGCCTCTGGCAGCACTGGGAACGTTCTGAACAACTGGAATATGCCTCAGCTTCACTGTTCTCCAACAGGGAGCAGTGTTCATCAATTACCTCCCTATGCTTTGCTTCTCCTCTGCTTCTCAGATATTTTCAGTAAGTATAGAGTACTACAGAAAGAGACAGGAGCCCTGCTGGAGCTTATAATTACATCTAAAATAACAATACTGCCTTAAATTTTGAGTTAAAACATCATAACACAGAAAATACAAATCCAATTTCTATGTGACAAGTACTCTGCATTACAGAACCTTTTTAACACACTCCCAAGCTCTCAAATAAACTAATGACCACACAAAGGCCAGCAAGCAGCTGGGAGCAGTTTCAGCCCTTGCCAGGGCCATGAGAGGACTGCAGGCACCCACACAGCCTGGGAGGAACTGAGCAGTTTTCTGGGAATAAGGGATGGAAATCCATCACTGGGATTTATTTATCTGTGCCAGGGGACAAGAGGCTGCTGTGTGCAAGTGCCCAAAGATTATATTTAACAGCAGAAAACAGCAACATCTGCACATGCCTCTGCCAGCCTTCAGTCTTGAAACTGAACTGCTCAGAGGAGAGGGGAGCTCACCTGGAGCAGCTCAGACAGATCACAGAATCATCTGGGCTGGAAAAGATCTCCCAGCCCAGGGAGTCCAAGCTGCGCCTGGTCCCCAGCGTGTCCCCAGCCCAGAGCCCTGAGTGCCACCTCCAGGGATGGGCACAACCTCCCAGGGCAGCCCCTCCAGTGTCTGCCCACCCTTCCCGTGGGGAAACTCCTGCTGCTGTCCACCTGAAAGGATCCTCCCCATGGCACATCCCCATCTCTGCTCAGTGCTGCCTGCAGGACACAAACCCCTGCTGTGTGCAACAGGAGAATTTTAACAGGGAGTGCATGGAGTTGAATCTGTGCTGGGAGCTGCCAGGAGTTCCAGCTCTCAGGGAGGAGGTTTTCATTCCGTTCACTGCTGACTCCAGCAGCCCAGCACACCATGTGCCCACTCCAACTCCACTGAAAGCTCCCTGTGAAAATGGCAGATTTAACAGGACACACATGTACAAATCCCTCCCTGAGGAAACTCAACTGCTATAAAGGGAGCCCGTGTTTTCTTACATGTCCTGAGAATTNTGGGTGAGCTCCTCATTCTGCTCACCCAATTCTGCCCTTTGCCTGAGATGAAGTAAATACCAGCAATGGAATGGCAGCAATGGCAGGACAGCTCCGTGGTTTCTGGAAGAGGGGATTATGCCAGGAAAGCTTTGGGATGCAGCTCCTGAGCAGAGTGAGTGGAAGCAGGAGCTCAGCGCTGCCTCATTTCACAGCAGTGACATCAGCCCAGGCTCCAGGAAATCCGAAGCCTCTCTCCAGGAGGAGGGACCTGCAGCAGGAGCTGCTCCCATCAGCTGATCCTCACACAGAGTGCTGAGCGTCCCTCCACACCCAGAGGAACCACCAGCAGCTGTTTATATATATATATATATAT
>VXBI01001945.1:80763-103890 GCA_013397375.1 Toxostoma redivivum
GAGTTTCTGGAGCAGAGTTTAGTCTTTAATCAAAGTTTATTTTCCTCTTGCAGAACACTGAGTACTCACATATCAAAAGCCTTGACAAAATTCCTAAGGCTTCGCGTTTTTCTTACTCCTAATGGGAAACAGCCTGGCTGGAGCTGTGGATGCTGTCCTTGCTCCTGGGATTCCCCAGTCTGGGCTGGGGGGCTGCAGCTCCCAGGGCCCCCAGGAGCCTCTGGCAGCACTGGGAACGTTCTGAACAACTGGAATATGCCTCAGCTTCACTGTTCTCCAACAGGGAGCAGTGTTCATCAATTACCTCCCTATGCTTTGCTTCTCCTCTGCTTCTCAGATATTTTCAGTAAGTATAGAGTACTACAGAAAGAGACAGGAGCCCTGCTGGAGCTTATAATTACATCTAAAATAACAATACTGCCTTAAATTTTGAGTTAAAACATCATAACACAGAAAATACAAATCCAATTTCTATGTGACAAGTACTCTGCATTACAGAACCTTTTTAACACACTCCCAAGCTCTCAAATAAACTAATGACCACACAAAGGCCAGCAAGCAGCTGGGAGCAGTTTCAGCCCTTGCCAGGGCCATGAGAGGACTGCAGGCACCCACACAGCCTGGGAGGAACTGAGCAGTTTTCTGGGAATAAGGGATGGAAATCCATCACTGGGATTTATTTATCTGTGCCAGGGGACAAGAGGCTGCTGTGTGCAAGTGCCCAAAGATTATATTTAACAGCAGAAAACAGCAACATCTGCACATGCCTCTGCCAGCCTTCAGTCTTGAAACTGAACTGCTCAGAGGAGAGGGGAGCTCACCTGGAGCAGCTCAGACAGATCACAGAATCATCTGGGCTGGAAAAGATCTCCCAGCCCAGGGAGTCCAAGCTGTGCCTGGTCCCCAGCGTGTCCCCAGCCCAGAGCCCTGAGTGCCACCTCCAGGGATGGGCACAACCTCCCAGGGCAGCCCCTCCAGTGTCTGCCCACCCTTCCCGTGGGGAAACTCCTGCTGCTGTCCACCTGAAAGGATCCTCCCCATGGCACATCCCCATCTCTGCTCAGTGCTGCCTGCAGGACACAAACCCCTGCTGTGTGCAACAGGAGAATTTTAACAGGGAGTGCATGGAGTTGAATCTGTGCTGGGAGCTGCCAGGAGTTCCAGCTCTCAGGGAGGAGGTTTTCATTCCGTTCACTGCTGACTCCAGCAGCCCAGCACACCATGTGCCCACTCCAACTCCACTGAAAGCTCCCTGTGAAAATGGCAGATTTAACAGGACACACATGTACAAATCCCTCCCTGAGGAAACTCAACTGCTATAAAGGGAGCCCATGTTTTCTTACATGTCCTGAGAATTCTGTGTCCCAGGACCTGTAACAAAAAACTTCACAAAACCACTCAAGTGCCACTGCCACCCTCCTCCCAAACTCCCCCACACAAGACAACACCCTGATCTTTCTCAACTACCAACTGCACCCAGACCCAGAGATTCCCACAAAGGAATGGGGAAACCATGAAGTTCAGCTGAACACTCTCCAGGAAATAAAACCTTTGACAGCATCTTATTAGCTTATTTTGACAGGCAACATTTCTTGCATCAAGATATTTGCTCTTATCTCCTAGGAATTAAAGGCATGTCCAATCTTTATGCCCAAAGTTAGAGCCCAGGTATTTAAAAGAGGTGGCATTTGAGACCAAGAAGATGACTGATGAGTTGTTTGGTTTGTTGTGTCCCCCAGAAGGATAGAGAACTAGCAGCTCTCTCCCAAACATCAGAGCAGTAACAAAGAGGATTAAAAAGTAGACAGAATTTTAATAGAAGAAATCTTAGTAGAAGAACATGTCTCTAACTAGAGCACATTCCAGTGAATGCAAGGAAGAGCTGCAGAGCTGCAGTCTAGATGGTCTTGTTTAAAAAGCACACAACTTCAAAGCACTGAGATATGTTCTGCCATGAAGCAGCGCTGAACTTGGCTGGCTTCCCTCCTCTCCAAACAGCAACAAAGGAACAGTGTTCCTCCCCAGCAGACAGCAAACACTGGCACATATTTTCAGGGAGACACCTGTTAGGGTGAAGAGCTCAGGGAGCACAGCAGAGGTGGCCACAGTGACCCACAGAGAGCCAGCAGGGCTCAGAGGCCTCGTGCTCACCAGGGAAGAGTCACAGGAGGATGTTTAGGCACATTCCAGAGCTGAAGCCTTACCTCCCAGAGTAGCACTTTCCCTTTATTTCTCTAAGGAAAAAACCAAAATGATGCAAAGCTCACTTGGGCTTTGGTCAAGGATTATTTATACTTATTTAAAAAAAAATCTCTGCATGCAAACTATGCCAACTATTCCCACTAAGAGCCTGTGAAAGCCTCATCCTTGGAGATCTGGGGCAATAGGCAATGCTGCTACAACTGCAGCTTGAGAAACAGAACATGCACAGGCAATGTTTCCTCCTCAGGACATCCTCTTCCATTACAAGGGTGGCAGCAGATGCCTTGACAGTCTCCAGTCTGGAGGGAAAAAGGGGAGAGTAAGGCCAAAGGGAGCTAAAAAGCTGCAGTTAAAGGTTTTGGGCAAAACTTTCCAGACTGACAGGAGGATTCTGATGCTGACCTTCACAAGGCAGCAAAGAACCCATGATTTATGTTCTTTGATATAAAAACAGAACTTACAACAACAAAAAAGCTACAAGAAGTCTATTGGACCTTATAAACAAAGTCCTGGTAACTGTGTTCAGTTTAGTTTATTAAGAACAAATTAATTTGCAACCACTTAATTCCATTTGAAGGCTGACTAAGCAAGGCTTACAGGCTGTTTTCTTTCTGACAAGTCTCATCTTTAAAAGCTCCTTATCTTACAGCTCTCTGCTTCTGCCACAGCAAGTTAGAAAAATAACATAAAACACCGGTGGTGCAGACCTCACCTCCTGCTTGTCCTAAAACCTGCTTTAATAAAATTGTATTGAGATAACTCCAGATATAAAGACACTCCAGATTTCCTCCTTGCAGCCAACAAACTTAACCATACCTGTAACTACAGAGATGAGACAAGAGCCTCCAACTGCTGGGATCTAAATAAACACAGAGGCTTCTTTAAAAAAGTTGGTTGTACACCACGCACAGTGTGTACACACATACACACTCCAAAATGCTTTCCAGCCTTCCAAAACTCACTGTAAATTCACACAAGTCATTCACAATTCCCTATAGTTTAAAAAACACCAGCAGCTAAAAAAAGGATTGTACGTCACATGTGCAAGAGCAAACAAAACCATTTTTACTTTAGAACAGTTGGATTCAGCTGCTGTTTGGGAAATGTACAGTCAATTACATTTATTTTATTTCTGTGACTCAGGATTCCTGCAGCCTGTGTCTCTTCCCAGAGATACCTAGGTTATCCATCAGCACTTTCCAGGCTTTTGCTGGCCTGTTACACAGCTTTATGTGGCCACAGTCCTTCAGCTCATGTCTGATGATTAACACAATCCTGCAGAAGAGCAGAATGCTGCTGATTATTTGTAGAAGAGCTCCCCAGAATGCAGTATTAATTTAATCTCATTTAGAACAGAAAGATTCAGCATTTCATTCTGCAAGGGAAAGATGCTTTCTACTATGTCAAAGCAGCGAGCAAGAAATCAAAATAATGAGTTCAGAGCCACATTGCTGGGTTCACACAGACTGCAATTCCATAATGTGAAAGAATAAACTGCCGTCTTGAGCAATTAAGCAGCATTTTCTATTCACAAAAGCACATCCTCCTTGGGTGTCACTAAACACTGCACTGATTCCAGGCAACTCAGCTGCTCCTAATAAAAAAAAACCTGAAAAATAAATCCTATTTCTTGCTGGCAAGGTGAGTTACTGGAAGGCTCTTTCCTTGTCAAGGACAATGCGGGGCTGTATCGAGCAGACGTGGCAGGTTTGCCTCTGCTCCTGCAGGGCTCCTCCCTGCTGGGAGAGCAAACAGCGAGAAAGGGAGCTCTGAGCCAGCCTGGGAGCCAGGGGGCACAGACAGACACAGCCCTAAAGGGGACAGACAAACCCAACCCCACAGGGGCTGGGGACAGGACAGACAGCAGCCAGGGAACTGTGCCCCTGTCACCCAGGGGTGCTTTTCCAGCTCTTGTCCCTCCCTACATGAGCAGCTCTGTGGGGTCCCTCTGCACTAACCCGAGTCTGGGCAGCCCCTGTGGGCTCTGTGGGGTTGGTGTCACTGCTGGATTTTGGGGGGATGAGGCCCCTCCCAGGCAGTGCAGATACAGAGCCCCAGAAGGTCTGGATGCAAAGGACCTTAAAAACCTTACAAACCATCTTAAAAACCTTACAAACCATATTAAAAACCTTCCTAGCCCTGTCCAACCCAGCCTTGGACATTTCCAGCTATGGGAAGCTCCCTGCTTCCCTTATGCTCTGCCCTAAAACAAGTGAGACCTCACCCTAGGAAGTTAAATTTAAACCAATGCATCCAATTCCCTCTGGGATGAAAGCCAACACTGCCCTGAGATACCCAACCCCATGGTCCACAGAGCAGGAGAAAAGGGAGATGCTCTTCTGCAAGATTTAGAGAAGATCAGAAAGTTCAGGGTCCAAGGTGGAAAGCGAAGCCATGGGAACAAGAAGTGGTGAGAAAACACTAAGAATTGAATTATTTTAGGCTATAAAGAGATGGTTATATCTTAACTGTGTCTTTATCCCCCCCATTTCATCCATATTTCCCAGAGTCAAATCAAAACCACCTCTCTGTAACCCCCATCCCTCCAGAAGTGATTCATGTCACACACTCTGCTGGCGGCTCCACCAGAAATTTATTTTTCTTGGATAGATTTTCCTCAGCCCTTTCAATCAGGTTCAGCCAAGACACACTCTCTACTCCAGGACTTTTCACAAGGACTAGATAATGTTTGTTTCATGCCAAGACACGAGGCAGGAGACAGAATAAAAGTATGTTAGAGCAACCAGGCCACTTTCTACCTTCGGAGCAAACTCCACTGCAGCTCAAGTGCCACAGTCTGGAGCGTCTCATACTCCAGTTTTATCTTCATGCTGTGTGAAGACTGCAATAAATATCCAGCAATTCTGTAAGGAGTTGGAAAGAGAAAAAAGAAAGAGGAATATTGGTCTGTTTCTTTAATTTGGACCCTTTGCAACCAGCAGTATGTTCTTTAATACTGGGCTCCGATTTGCAAGAATAGATTCTTCTTAAGATAGGATATTTTTAGAAAATGTTTTCATTGAAATATCTCATCCAAAAAGCAGAGCTTCCATCGTTATCCCAAATCTCCTCAGTCTCTCAAAAAATCATGACATCAATCTCATCAGGAGGATTTTTTATCAAAGATGTGTTCAGGAGGGTTTTCCTGTTCTTTTGGGGGAAGAGGGAGTGGGAGTGAATGGAGCATTACTCACCCTGCAGTCACCACTTTCTAGGAGTTGGGCTTTTCTGGAGAAGTGAATACTAGACTTTTTTTTTTAATTTTAGTTTTTTTTTTATTTACAAGCAGAAGCAAAGCATGTCACATTCACATGTCTGTAAGCCAGGACAAGAGCCAAAACAATCGAGCTGGGGCAACTTTCAGTCAAGTAACCCATGAGGAAAGGCAGCAAATGAGAATAGTTTGGAGCATTACAGCATCCTGCAGACCTTAATGCTTGGTAAAACTAAAGAAGGTTCACATAAAGAACAGAATAGAGGTTCTCAGTCCACTGGGACTTGTGCAGAGTGCTGCAAGTTGTCAGGCTGAGGGCACAGGACCCTCCCCAAGGTCACCCTGGGCTGGGCTGACACCTCCCTGCTTTGGGACAGAGCTCTTCTCCCAACCCATCCAACCCCACTGCACACGTCAGGAGAAAGCTACAACACATGGGAGGTTTTCAAAGACATTCACAAACTCTGGAGCCAAGAGTTTCACAAGGAAAGCCAACACAAAAGTCATTGCAGCAGGAACAAAGAGCCGTGGCTGTGAGTGCATTACTGCACAGCCTCCAGGGGGCCAAGGGGATCTGCAGCCAAACCATTACACACTCGAACCTCCCCAGATCTAGAGGATTCCCAGCTCTGGAAGATTTATGACCATTTTTTTTCATCAGAGGAGCTGGAAGGAGCTGTGGTCAGAACTGAACTGTGATGAGCCAGGGCAGCTCTGCACTGCCAGCTTGCTCCAAGAGCCACCGAGTTCATGACTACCAGAGAGGGTGGGATGTCCCCATCCAAATAAAAAAGAAAAGAACCTTGGTAGAAGGAAGAATGTCACTCTGAAATTATCATACAATCTTGTGCAATAAATGCAACTTTAGAAGCAACATTACCCAGCTCTGAGCGAACAGGCAAGTAGAGTGACTGGAAAGGGGAGATTTTTGCATGGATTTCAACATTCCCCAAGACATCTCTGTGAAGGAAGACAACACTTTTCCATCAGCTCTCTGCCCTAATGTGTGTCAAAAACCAATCAGAGGTTGGATGGAGATGATTAATCCTGGAGAGAGCCGGGCAGCTGCTGCTCTCCAGGCAGGGAGGAGGAGGAGGGAGCTACCTGTCTCCTTTCTGAGACAGCAGCAGGAGCCACAGCTAAGGAGATCATCACAAATTCTCAGAACCCCCTTTATCTCACCAAGCATCAGCTAAATAAATAAACCAAGATGCTTTTGGCCAAGGTACTCTCAGAAATGAAGTGAAACACAGGAGAGCTCCATTACTGCAATTAATGCTCCTGTTTGCAGCAGGTCAGCAGTTCCCAAGGGCAGTGAGGACAGGCACATCCCACTGCTCCTCATCCAACAAATCCCAACCCACTCTAAAGCTCCAGCAGAGCTCTGTAGGACCCAACAGGAAAAAAAGAAAAAGGAGGTAAAAAGAGAAAATGCTTCCCTGGATATGCTTGCTTGAAAATTTTCGTTGCAGTCTCTCAAACTGGAAGGAAATGACACAGTTTTACAGAATCACAGAATGGTCTGGGTTGGGAAGGACCTTAAAGCCCATCCAGTCCCACCCCATGGCAGGGACACCTTCCCCTGGCCATGGACATTTCCAGGGATCCAGGGGCAGCCACAGCTGCTCTGAGCAACAAACCTTTCTCCCAGGCCTAATAAATTTAAGTAAAACCAATTTCTTTTCCCAGTATGACAACTGCAGCAAGCCCAGAACAGGAAGATCTCTTTATGTACTACTTTGACTAGTTGAAAAATTCGAACACCTACATCAGAGAGGAAAAAAAAAAATCCTACCAGAAAGCTCCAAAAGGAGGAGGGGGGGAAAACTTCAATTATATAAGGCAAAGATTGAAAGTAGCCAAGTGCTCTGCATGCAGATGGTTGTTAACAAGCAGACAAGAAGGAGATGAAAGGGATTTTGAGGAATGCCGAAACAGAGGAAAACAATGGAGAGGATTCCTCCAGCAGATTCAGGCAGGAACTCCCAGCCCCAGCACAGCCCCTCATTAGTGGGGACCCCTCATTAGGGGCTCAGAGCCTCCCCCTGCTGCAGTCCTGCAGTCCATCCCTGCTCCAAGCACCACAGTCAAAAGCATCTGGGAATTTACAACCAAAACCTTCACAGAGTGACAGCAATGAAGAAAACACCCACAACGTTCCCTCCTCATCCTCCTCTTTCAAGGAGCTGCATCACTGAGCACCACAAAGCTTCCACAGAGCATCTCCTGGGCAGGCACAGGGGGATTGTTGGGGTGTCTGGGCAGGGCCAGCAGCTGCACTGGGTGATCCTTGTGGGTCTCTTCCACCTCCAGATATTCCGTGACAATTTTCTCTAGTTCTTCACAAAGCCACTGAAACGCTCATTTTTCCTTTAATTTTTCAGAGAGGAGCACCTTGTCCTGGCACACAAATTCATTGCTCAAGCACAAGAAAACATTGGTACAATAACCAACTCAATTTGCAGAACAGCTAATCTGATCAGGGCTTACCTGTACCCAGCCTGCAGGGGTTTGGTTTCACGAGTTTAACTTAACAGAGAGAAAGGGGGAAAAACAAAGCTAGAGCTGTGCCACCACAACTAGGAGAGGTCATGAAAATTTTCTCTCCTCAGAGGACACTATTTTGAAAACAAATACTGTCTCAAGAGCCAGCACGCAGGAGAATTAGCTGCAAAAAGAATTGGAACTCTTTCCATTAAAAAGATCTGGCCATGAATAGCCTGGAGAGGTGATGAGGAGGGGCACTGGGACTGCTCTGACAAGTGAAAGATTCACACAAAACAGTGAACCAGCACAGAACCACTGTAACTGGAGACAGATGTAATTTCAGCCTGTGAGGGAGAATTCAAAGAACAGCTCACATGCAGGAAAAAAGCAGCCAAAAAAGAAAAACCAGCAGTTACACACTTCATAAACCAGGTTAACATCTAACACACAACACAATGTCAATCAGAGCCTTCAGGTAAGATTTTTTACAAGTAACACTTATTAAAAGTAGGTTTAAATAACTAAGAGTTAAGCTGGCTCGGGCTTCCTGCCCATTCCCAGAGGCAGGGAGAGGGGGATGGTAGGGGGAGAGAGCGAGGGCTGAGCATGGAAAGCTGTCTTTAGGCACAATATGAATCATCACACTGAGAAATCTTCTTTAAGTGGCTGGCTACTACTCAAACAGATTTATTTTATTTAAAATGGGATGATTTTGACCAATATATGCACAACGAACCTTGGAGAAGTCATTACACAACCCTCTGCTGTGTCTATTACAATGAAAAATACTTGAAAATTAATCTGTATCAATTTAATCCACCCTGACATAGGAAAAGTGCTTAATGCCTTGGGAGATTTCCTAATGTGCTTGGTTTCTTCACATTATTTTCTGCTGTCTCAGTATAAACAGCACCTTGCCTTTGACTTTCAGAAATCTCTGCTAATGGCAGGAGAGCTACCTACACATGAAAGGAGCAGAGAGAGAATCATTTTCTTGTTTTAGCCTCAGACAGTAAAAAGCCAACACCACAAAATGTTGCATACATGGAGCAAGAGCCCTGCAAGTGTTCTGCATTCAAAATGCAGATCTACAGAAGGCTGATTGTCTCATTTTTTTGCAATAGCCAGCACGGGAATAGCAGAAGTCACATGGAGAAGGGCTTCAATTCACACAAAAATAGGCAGATTTAGCTGCTGCGATTTTTATTCATGCAACTGTCCCAGCCTAGGAATAGCAACGGATCTGAGCAGAAATATTCTCCCCCTGGCCACTGGGATGTGGGACTCCAGTGGAGAGAAGTGTCAGAGGGACAGGAAGAGGCAGCATCCCCTCCCATCCAAGGGCAGGAGCTGGGACAGAGCGGGATGGAACCAGCCCTGAACAGCCCCAGCTCGGCACTGGGTATTAATGGGGAGCCCCCAGGGAATTCAGGAAATGCAGACTGAGCCCACGAGCTGCCTCAAAGGCTTCTAAAAGAAGATATCCAATTTTATCTCAGCTGAGCCTACAGCCCCCCACGAACACCGATGGGCAGCAGCTCCAAATCCTGAACAGCATGGGAAGGGACGAGCTTCAGCTGCATGGGGGCTGGGATGAGAAGCACTTTGGAGATAAAATACTCTTTACCTGGACCCGGAGCAACAGCAGATATTCCCAAGCTTCACCTACAGCACCAGAGAGGAAAGATTTCGTGGTAAACACTCCCCAGATGACTGAAGCTCTCTCATTTTCCTGTTTGCTGGCCAAGACCAGTTCAATCTATGGATGGCTGCTCACTCCAGGCACTACATCAAACTCTTCCTTCTGCCTCCCATCACACACATTTCCCTCCAATTCACACTGCTTTCCATTAATATTTGAAAGTCCTCCCTTACACAAATAAAATTCTTGCAACATTTCTTACAACATCGTTATGTGTTACTATGGAAACTGCTAAAATGTCACAAAATACAAAAGCCTAAAGCTCTGCTGCATGAGGAGAACCCTGATCATCCTTAGTTCCCTCTTTGGGTAATGTGATGATCAAATGTTTTGAGCCTAATATAAAAAAAGTCACTGTTATAGTGGGGGGGGGTGTATTTTTTTTTTTGGGCATTGCTATAAATTACTGAATATTTCATTAAGCCAGCAGCCAAATGAAGTCACTTTTCACAAATCCACCCAGTCAGGAGGCAGCAAAATGACATTGAAAACTCTCTGGAATTCCATTCTGAGCAGAGCAGCTGTGGCTGCCCCACCCCTGGCAGTGCCCAAGGCCAGGCTGGCCAGGGCTGGGAGCAGCAGGGACAGTGGGAAGTGTCCCTGCCATGGCAGGGGTGGCACTGGGTGGGCTCTGAGGTCCCTTCAGTGGTTCTGTGAGTGTATCTGACATGGGCAGGGTGCACAGACTGAGCAGACACAGGAGCTCTGGCTCTCAGAGTGGCAGAGCACCCAGTGCTCATCCTCAAGGCAGCAGAATCCGTGTGTCCCCAGCAGGAGCTGTGCCAGCCCAGCCGTGCCAAACAATCACAGGAACATCTCGTTTTGCACGTGGGCACGGGGGACAGAGCAGCATCTGCAGGAGCTCACCTCACCAACCTGGCAGCTCAGCACACCTGGGTGCCCTCCCTGCCTGGCACAGAGCTCAGCCTGCTCTGGGAGGGGCACAGAAAGGGAAAACACCCTCCACCTGACTGATGTGCCACAGAATTTTTGAGCCACTCCATCATCACAGCAAAAGCAGTGAACAGAAAGTGTCAGAGCACAAGACTCTGACTGTCCCCTTTTAAACACTCTCCTTCGCCAAAGCATCATCCCCCTCCTGCTGATGCAATGCAATGCAATGTTTTACAGGAAAATCCCAGGCATCCTTAGCAAATCCTTAACTCATGCCTGTGCCAGGTACCCTTCCCATAAATAGCTTGTTCAGTGCTGAGGTCAAACCTGGAGCAGGCATTCCAGAAGGTAACCTTATCCCAGGGAAGGTCAGAGGGGGGTGAAAAGAAAAGAAATAGGACAGAAAAAAAAAAAAAAAAAAAAAAAAAAAAAAAAAAAAAAAAAAGAAGAAAAAAAGGTAAAGAAAAGAAGGAGCTGGATGTTAGTTAAGCAAACCAATCCAGTACTTCAAGTGAAAGCAAATCTTTCAAATGCAGAGAGCCACGAGCAGAGACAATTCTGAGTGCACTGGGGAGTTGAATCAGTCCCAGCTGGCTCCAGAGACGTGAAGGGCAACTACAACAAACCCAATGGCAACTCAAGCTTCTCTTCCCACTTCCCATCTGAATTCCCAGTCAATACACAGGCCCTCACCTATTTATATTTTTAAGCCCTTCCTTTCATTCCGAGATCCAGCAATAAAACCCAAGGTGGTTTTCTGAGTTCTCTCCTACCTAAAGCGTTTTATCTGAGGCCGGCCCAGCACAGACACCGAGCTCTCCGAGCCTTTGAAACGAGACACTCGCAGAACGCCCCATATCCAGGGTGTGCCCAAAACACACTGTGGAAAAATCTCTTGGGGCAGTGCCAGTTTAGCAAGAAAAACATTTTCCCCCAGCTGGAAGTCTAGCACTGCTGAGCGAGTGCAACCAGAAGGGATCTGCAGGAGGAGAGAACAAAAGGGGGAAGCTCAGTCAGTGCAGAATGAACACAAACCTTGGAGGAAGACACCTGAGAGCAGAACCTTCTCAACCTCTTCCTTAAGGAATACCACGTTCACTGCTGCTCCACCTGGAATCTCGGGCAGCAGTAATTCTAATCTCAGCCATACAGTCATTTTTGTGTTCTGTCAGTACCAGCACGGATGAAAAGGCAGCTCTGAGCTGTGCTCCTCGCAGATGCTGCTGTAACACAGTGGGGAAGTCTCTCCCTTCCCCCACAGAGGTATATTAGACTCCAATATTGGAGATTAGCTCTGAACAGGGCCCCTTTCCCTCTCAAACACCGACTTCAGTTTCAGAGGAGACTGCGGCAAAGCAAACAAGTACCACACTGGGTTTTTAACACCAGTTCACATTCACAAACTTCTAAAAAATTTTTTTTTGCTGCTTTAGATGTTGTAACTTTTTCTTATGTGAGGTCTGTGGATGGCCACAGGTGAGCTCTGCACCACGATCAAGGCTCTCACAAAACTCAGAAACCACTTATTAGACACCCATAATATCTATAAAAGGTGCACTAGCACCAGCATCTGAGAAATAACTGACTATTCTCGTTTGCCCTCTTTCCTTAAAACTAAGAGGGATTTGGAGTGTCCTACTTACTTGGGATACCCGATTAAGCAGTCTTGAACAATCAACACTCCATTGTTCTGCTTTCAAATGCTAACCAAGAACACTCATGATCTGCTCCTCTCTTTCTGACTGCAAGACTTGCAGGACTTCTCTCCTGACACATCCTGCTGAGACCAACAACTCAGACAACACATAAGCAAGTTCTAATAAACAGCTGAAAAACACAGTACCTTCAAGCATAGCTAAAATTCAACAAAAAACAACACCCAAAGTGTCTGAAGAAGTGACAAAGAGTAAGAGACTTAGGATTGCTCTGCATAAATCATTTAGTGAAACGTGTTTGTAACCAGTAGGAAAAGCCTCCTTAGTCCCCATGGTGTGGGATTTGATTTCTGAATTACATGTGGGCTCTGCCATCTGAATCATAGTTCCAAAAAGTCATGCATTTGAGAAATATTATTTAATGAGCCTTGATATACAGGCTTCATTATCATGTTCTCACTTGAAAAATAAATTCAAGGGAAAAAAATCAGAATCACTAAATCCCATTTCTCAGTCAGCTGAGGCACCAACTTCAGCCACTCCCAACCCAAGTGCCCCCAGCCCAATGCATTCATCTCCAACACAGCCCTTGGAAAGCAGTGCTGGGAAAAGCAGTTGGGAGAAATCTTAATTACTGCTCCAAGCCCAGCAACTCTGAAATCCCGGCAGCACGAGGTGACGCAGTGCAGGGAGGAGACAACAGCAGCTGGGAAATGATTCACTGCAACACCAGAGTGCAGAAGGTGCTGGGATTGCCCATCGGTAAATGGGAATAATTAGAGTGTGCTCAGGCATCGTGGCCATAGGCATCCTAACAACCACAACACTGTAGGGACTGCCTGACCCTTGGAAAGGTTCTGTGAAAAGCCAGAGGTGTGAGAATTTGGTCACCAGGAACTTCAGCTCCCTCTCAGCACCTCGATGCAACTGCCAACCAAACAGTGACTTGCCAGATAAGAAAACCTGAGCTAAAAGATAAGTCCCAGTTAAATATTTGGTTTCATTACCTTTTCAGAATTTTTTTCCATGATACAGACTGAAGCTGAGGATTAGAGAGACTAAATCACCTACAACTCACCAGCTCATGTCTACATCACTGCTTAGCATAGGTCACTAACCAGCCAAAAATAATTCACAAATTCTCATTAAACTTGTCTGCAGGCAAATCCAATACAACCAAAGAAACCATCATTCTGAGAAAAGCAACTACTATAAAGATGCACAAGCCACATGAAATATTTCCTATTTATATGTATTAGCACAGGGACACAGCAACAACAGGACTTTGGTGACTCTAAACCATCACTCAGCCACACAAGCCAGATTTCAGCCAGCAGCCCTCCAGCACTGGGAAGAATTCCCTGCCCTTCTCTGAAGCACATTTCACAAGCAGTTCCTGATCCCAGTATGCTGACAGCAACATAAAGCCATGGAATGGTTTGGCCTGGAAGGGACCCCAAAGCCCATCCAGTGTCACCCCTGCCATGGCAGGGACACCTCCCCCTGTCCCAATGTCCAGCCTGGCCTTGGGCACTGCCAGGGATCCAGGGGCAGCCACAGCTGCTCTGGGCACCTGGGCCCTTCCTCAGTCACACAGGATCCTCAGGAGCTGCTGCCTCCAGTCACACCCAGCCAAGGAAATTTGGATTCTCCACAGGGGAACTCCCACCTGCCTTCCTCACCTCCCAGCAAAGGCAAAGCTGCTCCCTCCTGACCTTCCCTCTGCACAGTCTGAGCTGTGCACTGTTAACCTGGAGCAGACAATCCAACACAGGGGCCTTTGATACACACAGCGAAGGACTGAGCACCACCCAGCCCTGCCTGCACACCTGCCCTCCCCAGGCAGCCTGAGCAGCAGCAGCACCTCGTTAAACCAAGCCCAGGGCTGGCAGGGCTTCCCAAAGGTGCAATGAACCCTCCCTGCTTTGTTTATGCATTGCAGGATGGCCTGGTTATGCACCTGAGTGACAGCACCTGCCTGGGCAGCAGGTCTGCAGGGCTTCAAAAGGACCTGCTGAGCTCTGATACATCCCCAACAGCACTGGAACCAGGAATTTCTCAGGGAGATGGTGCTCCATAGCTGAGATCAGGCAGGTCAGAACAGAACAACTGCTTCAAAGTCTGTCCTTGACCAGATACTGATTCTGGAATGCCACCACACCAGAAAAACTCAAAGGTCAGCTCTTATCTAAGCATGATGTAAGCGTGTCTTTGTCTCTTTTGGGTGCTTCTACTTGAATCTCAGAGGTGGTCGGTGACATGGCCACTCAAGGCCAGCAGACATTCCTTATGGCCAAACTCTCACTAAAGGCCCAGAAGCAAACAGCAGGGGTTTTTTTGGGGGGGAAGGCAGTGGCATGCAGAAGCAATGCAGAACCAAGGGACCCAGCAAGGAGAAGTGCACAGAATCACAGAAGTGCTGGGGTTGGAAGGGACCTCTGCAGATCATCCAGTGCAAGCCCCTGCCTAGGCAGGGTCTCCTAAAGCAGTTTACACAGGAACGTGTCCAGGTGGGTTTGGAATGTCTCCATTACACACTCAGATATCCCACCTCACTATCAAAATTAAAATAATCAGAGTTGACATCTTCCTTCTAAGAAGTAAATTCAGAAAGACAAAAAGCCCAGCCCTCCTTGAGCAGCCTCTGCACTCACACCAATGTACAACAATGGCTCTGCAGCACCAGCTGGCCCAAGGCAACTTCCCAGTGGAAAACTCAGCTCTTCCCTTCCTGCCTCTTAGCACTGCTGCCAAATAATGGCATCTAGACCTGCTTGGAAGCTTGGACCAGCTCTTAAGGTTGACTTGAGGAGTTCCACTAACAAGCAGCAACACGCACTGAGCCCTGGCAGTGCCACGATGTCACAGCACCCACCGGGGCGTGCTGAGCACCCACAGGCACCAACTTTAAACGAGGTTTGGTGGGCCTGGCCTAGATGCCAGTGTGCATACACACCAGCTCCTGAACCCAGAGACAATAGAGGGATCAGTCTTTTTATTAGCTTTCAAATCTTTGGCTTTTTAAGAGCACTCAGAACGTGAAGGCATGACTAACACAAAGGGCGGAAAAGTCAGCAAAGAATTTCACGCGCCGTGTCTCTGAATGCTGCACTTCCTCCTGGGATTAAGAGGAGTGGCAAAGAAATTTCACTTTGCTAGACAACACGTGAAACCATGAAACCCACAATATGGGAAATTTAATATTATTTTGGACAGATTTTTAATCAAATGTCTCCTCCAATAACTACTACAAGATTAGAATACAGTTCTACTATTAATCCCAACAATAAGTTTGTGGATGTTATAAAACAGGAATAAATTACTAAACTCTTGTTTCTAACAGCACGAGAACGCCTTTATGTCCATCCAGGATGATCAGCTTTGCACTGGGAGAAACCCAAACTAAAGCCCCATTTATGACTTCACATGCAGAAATTCATCAGTGCCACCATCCCAAAACATAATGTGACATTTAGCTGAATTTCATATTCAGAAGCTGTAACATCTGGTTATCTGCACTCATCCACATGAGCATGTTCTGGGAGGATGCTGAAGTTACCAAGTGCCCACTGCTCACACCTACCCAGCTCAGTGAAATCTGTGTCACACAGCCCTTGACCAGTCACTACCACACTCTGGACAACAGGTATCCAAATCCATTCAGTTATTTCTCTAGAGATCTGAACGATCCAGGACAGCACAGGAATGCTGAAGTCCTGGTGACTATTTCCAGCCTGGATGGGAAAGCCATTGGCATTGCAGCCAGGACCCCTGTGCCCATGCAGGGACCTTTTTGTTGACCGTAGCAATACTTCACAGACTGAGGTTCAATAGGTCCAGCAGGGTGGAAGAGATCATCACTGATGCAAGCAAGATTTCACAGACCAGACACAGAATATGGCCTTTTAAGAGGTTTTTGCAAAATACTGTGGTATGCACTCCCAGGGAAAATTCTGGGTTTGGAACAAAGATTTCCCTTCTTCCCTGACCTGTCTCAAGACCTTTTGCCTTGAGAAGGATCCTCCTCCTCCGCACACAAACTGACACCTAATACTTATGTAAACAGCATCCAGTTAACAACATAATTATAAAGCTGTTGTCATCATTTAATGCAACTCACAGACAAGAAGAAAATTCCCAGCAATAATTTCCCAGATTCAAGAAGAGAGCACACTTGCTTCACACTTCCGCTGGCACTTGAACCAAATCCTTTCAGAGTATTTTTTTCCAGGCAGTTCATTTAACAAATAAAATAATTCCCCAATGATAAATATGCTGTCAGCTACACAGATTTAGACTGGCTTTACTTTACACAACAGGTTTACAACAAATATTCCCATTGTAAAACAACAAACTTTCCCTTTCAGGAGACAGGACCAAAGCATCTTGGAGAGAACTGTTAATGGCATTCCAGGTTTGCCTCTGCAGTTCACACCACTCCAGCCAGCCATTATTTCCACACCTTGCTGCTCCAAAAACACCAAAGACTATTTCCAGTAAGCATGAGCAATTTTATCTTCAGTGCTGCAAATCACACCACACTAGTTTTAACAATTCTTTGACCTAACACCATCCAAAATGTAGGGTTCCTACAAAACCGTATTTCTATCTGCCACCTTCCACCTTGCTCCCTACACAAAAAGGAGACAAGTGAGTGCTACTTACAGTGGTACGTGGGGCTGGTCTGGGTCTGCTTTGGTCAGTTCTTCCTCCTCAACGTCCGACTCTCCCCCCGAGCTGCTGTCGGTGACATCCGAGTCGAAGGCCCGCTCGCTGCACCGCAGGTTGGCCATGCCGCTGGCCGTGAACCTCTCCAGCTCTTCCGAGATCGAATCGCTCTTCAGGAAGTTGCTCAGGCCTTCTGAAGTAGCTGTCTCGCTCGCAGCTTTCCTCAAGGCTGCTTCTGCTTTTCTGGTCAGCATCAGCTGGCTCCGATGCCTCAGGGGGTCCAGAGCGGGCAGCTTGCTCAGCGTTTTCTCCAAGAAGCCGCCCAGCTGCTGCTGGATGTGCCTCTCCACCTGCTTGGCCTGCACCACCTGCAGGCGCTTCTGCAGGCGCCGGGCTCGGCTCTCGATGTCGGCCTGCCGCCGCAGCAGGGCCCTGGTCCTCATCTCCGAGTCCAGGGCGCTGTGCTGAGCCGCCAGCACCGGGGGCTTCTGCTCCTCCGGCCGGCCGCTGCCCAGCCCGGGCACCCGCGGCTCGGCGCCCTCCAGCACCCACTGCTGCTCGGCACAGTTCAGGGAAGGTTTATTGGCGCTGCTGTTATTGCTAAAGGGAGTTGGGTGCTCTGCATCAAGGCTTCTGTGTGGAAGAGTGCAATTGGTCAAGCCGGTCTTCAAGTCCCCCAGTTCAGAACCTCCTGTATTATAGTCAACAGTCTGGAGGGCAGCAGAAGGAGGAGCACACTTCCCACCATTCAGAGAACTAGAGTTTTCATGGTCTGAATTGGTACTTTTGGCCAATTTCTTGGCCAAGCCATTCACAGGCGCTTGTGGGAGAGGTGGCTGGCTATTGGTACTCATTGTTTTTAGATTCTCCAAAGTGAATTCCAACACTGGTTGCCTCCCCAACAGATCACTTGTTTTCAGAAAGGACTGAGATAACAGAGAGTGAGATTTAAGGACTGTCTGCTTGTTGAAGACTCCTTGCAGCTTCAGAGGCTCTTTTGAAGAGACAGATGTTACATCCGAGCAGAGATAAGAGGCCACTAGCGGCTGCAGCTTGCCCAGCTCTTCCTTGGTAGGGTTGTTTCGGAAATCTAGACTGGGATCCTCTGGAGCAATGGCTTTCCTTTTGGTGCCGTTGGCAGCCAGGAGGATGCTGTTGGCGTTGCCGTTGCTCTCGGCACTGCCAGGAGACAAGGTGGAGGACGGGGGAGCCAGCTTGAATCGGATGTGGTGAGCTTCGGCTGCTGCGTCAGTGAGAGCGGGCGCCATCGCAGCCATTCAGCACAGAGCCACGGGAAGTGCAGGCTGTGCCGCTGCCCAGGCCAGCTCCACTGCCTCCCAGCGCCGCTCCCGAGGGCAGCCTGCAAGGAAGGCAAAGCACACGGTCAGCCTTGGAGGGAGCAAACCCAACTGCGAGCGCAAGGGCAGCGAGGCGCGGGCGACGCTCGCGCTTTGCTCCTCCCCCGGGAGCCCCAGCCCTGCAGCAGGCAGCTGGGAACAGCAACAGAACACACAGCCCGGTCCTCCAGAACCCCAGCATCTCCCAAAGCCAATGCCTGTCTCTGACTGCCACTCCCATCTTTCAGTTTATCCATGAATCC
Organism: Toxostoma redivivum; assembly: GCA_013397375.1. Lineage (NCBI taxonomy): Eukaryota > Metazoa > Chordata > Aves > Passeriformes > Mimidae > Toxostoma > Toxostoma redivivum. Next base: position 99,186 of record VXBI01001945.1, read on the forward strand.
TTCCAGGCCTCCATGGAAGCTCCAGCCCTGGATGCTCCTATTCTTCAGCGCCAGCAGCTCACCAACTTCATCATCAAAATCCCTGAGCTACACCTGTGAAATAGTTTGCAGTGCTTCTACTGCCAGCTCAGGGGTCTTAAAAATGACAAATTTGACTATAACATGTAATACAGACAGGGCTTGAGAGGAACAAATCTCCATATGCTTAAAACTCCCAGTGGCTGAAGAAAGCCCACGGCTTCCCTGAAACTTGGATTTCAAGAAAGTCACTTCCCTGGTGTATATGAAACCTACTTTCCCAGAAGTACATTTCCAAATGAGCCAGGTGATTTCCAGTGTTAGCAATTCCCATTTCTCTTTCAAGAGCATGGATAAAGATTAACCCACACAGGCACAGAGCAGTTCTACACTGACTGTCACAGCCCGCCTGGGTTTAACTCAACTAGAGCAAACAAATTAAGAGAAATAACTAAAGACTCTTCGTTTCTCTACACTGCAGCCTCTTCCCACCCACCTTCAAGTCTCTGGTCATTCACTCATTTTCCTCACCACTAAAACACTCAGTGTTTTTAAATGCCATTTTAAATTGCATTCAAATAACCCACAGCACTTGCCTGTGCTGCCAGTGAAACAGTTACTTGATTTTCCTTTTACTGCTGAAGTTATTTAGCATCTTCATAAAATATTTCAGTGTCAACTTAATAATATAAAGTTGCCCTGATCTCTTGTCTGATATGCCAATCCTCTAATTTCACATAAATTTGCATAAACTTGTTGTAGCTGTTCATTAACACACCCCAATGACCAAATTAATGCACCACTTTACAGGAAAAGCAAGGACTATCTAAAGTTTTAATATGTTTAACAAGGAAAATTTCACAGCCACTTTTGTTTCTGGGCTCATCCAGTTACTCCCAACATCAGATCCAGGTGCTTCTCAGTAGCAGGGAGCAGAAAGACATGAAGGCTGAAAATCAAAGTACTAGAACCTGAATTCTTTTGAGAAGTCAGAGATGAGCTGGAGAAACAAACCCACATTCCCATGGAGAGAAGGCTCAAAATTATTTGCTCTGTGTGGTTTCCAATGATTTCATACATTGGTCAACTGTCCAGCCCCTCATCAGGTCCAAAACACAGACCCTCCACAGTCCTAGAATCCCAAAATGAGATTGGAAGGCACCCTAAAGCTCATCCAGCTCCACGCTGGGATTGGTCATGCCCAGCCTCTCACCCAGCAGTTCTCCAGCTGCTCATCCCAGCCTGGACTGGTCCCCAGGCCAACAGCCTTTCTAACTCACTCTCCACAAAATCCAGTAAGGTGACACAGAAGGAGGAGACAGGGAAGGAAGAATCAACTCCCAGAGGAACTGACTTGAAAAAAGCTGTTGCAGCAGAAATATCAAGATGCTGGAGGTGGGTTCAGGCTTCCCAATCCCCTACTCACAGAACTTAGAGCATTCTGTAATCAACTACACTTTATCCTTACTTAAAAAGGATCTGCATGTCTAAAAGTTTAGGCCACACTCACTGAAAATGGCTCTTAGTCACCATTTGGGTCCATAAATAAAAACTGAACATGCCTATTCAGGGAAGAAATAAAAAAAAAGGAACTTGCAGGGAACTTTCCACTTGTAGCTAAGACACCCTTGGGAGAGGAGGGAGGAAGACTGTCAGAATAAAGACTTCCTCCACTCCAGCCTCCTTCCAAGACCTCCACTAGACACACACACACTGGGAATGACTGTCCCTAAGAGGTTCCCAGTTCTGCAGAAACGTGTGGGTTTCCCTTCCAGAGGGAACTCTGGCTCAGGGCTCTGCACCACAGTTACCACCAGACATCAACAGTGGCTTCAGAAACCCCAACTGCAGAAAGAGCAGAAACCTCCCCTTGGTGCTAAGTGACTCCTCATGAACGAGTCTGCTCTGCACCACAGCAGCCAGGAGCTTGCAGGAGTTGCAGGCTGAAGGGAGTTTTAATTTGTAGGTCATCTACTTAAATTAACAGAAGTGGGAAACGGAAACAAAACTTTGACACTGCCTTTTCCTCCAGGTTAGCAAACCCACTTGAAAACAGCAAATCCTCCTGCTAAGCTACTGCAAACCTCCTTGGCTCCACTTTTCATTGAGTGGACAGCATTTTGAATACTTTGGAAGCCTGGAAAGCCTCTCCTTAGAATAAGGCTTTATTCTAGTAGCTTAAAGATGACCTCCAAAAGTTATTTGGTCTATTTTTTAATTTTATTTAAGTCCTTATAAAATCTCTGTATGCTGGACAGCACTGACTTCTCTAACACTGAATTAGATCTCTACTTTTATGAGCAACCCCTGGAAAAGACATTAAGGAACATTTGTAAGCATGTTCCCTCCCTCTGTTTGTAAGTGTGGGTTGTTATTAAAGCTGTATTACACTTATCAGGAATTTCTTCCTAACAGGGAATTGGAGGGGAGAAGGTGTTAAGACATTTCTGAGGAAGGAGAACAAAGAAAAGGAAAGGTCATAGAATGGGAAGGGAAGGTCATTCACACAGTCTGAGGAACTTGCAGAGCATTCTGGCAAGTCTTACAGTAATTCCAAGAATTATCCCCAATTTGCTGCCTGCTCCTGGGACCGAAGCTGTGCTGGCAAGTTCTACTGAAACTGCTGTCCCCCATCAGTATCAGCAGATCCATGTGAGCATCCACAGGTCCCTTTTTTCACTGTTTCCCTGCCAAGGGTCTTCCATTCCCAGCATCCAAGGTGACACATGTGGGACCAAGAGGCTCCTGCTGTGGCACTGGCACAACCCCTGTGCTGGACCTGCCTGGGAAGATCCAAGAGGAGCAGCCTCTGGAAGGCCAGCGTGGTGTTTACAGCGTGTCTGCAGCTCACACTGAATGAACGTTCTGCATGTTCCCTTTAGAAGCAGAGCAGTGCCAGAGCACTTAGCAGTAATTAACAGAGCCAAGATGAAAGGCTGCAGCAGGCAGGTAAAACCAGGCTAAAACCATCTCCCCCCGGTCCCCAGGAGGGCACGGGAGGCAGCAGAGCCTCAAACTGCAGGGCAGGCACCCAGCACTGCAGCCTGGTAAACACTGAGCAGAGGGAGCAGTGGAACAGGGCTGGGGCAGCCATGGGCACTGGGAACGGGGCTGGGGCACTGGGAACGGGGCTGGGGCACTGGGAACACTCCCAGTCACACTACACCCCGAGCAGCACCGGGTCATGACACCCCTGAAAACAATCCCCCAGCCTGCTGACTTATTCAACACCCTCTGCTTCTAAAACCCAATTCTGCAATCACACATTCAAAGGAGAACTGGGTTTCCAAGCACATGATTTTGTGCAGTACCTCAGAAAACAAGCCCAAAACAAACACAGGAAGCTTTGGCTCTCTGAACTCTTTGTGGAAAGAGTTTCTTGGGGAGAAACCAGGCGCTGTGCTTGCAGTGAGGGTCATGAGAAACATGGGGAGCTCGGAGCACTGCACACAGGAGGAGGCACCTGGCTAAACTTCCAGTTTGCCTCTGGAAGGGCTGTCCCTGCTCTCCTCCCAGACATCAATCCCACCTGGCTCCATCACCTGTGCCCTCCATCCCTCCTGCACTGCCTGGCCACACACACATCAACCTCACAGATTTATGTTCCTGAGTTATGGTTTAAATCCCTGCCACTACCCCAAATTCCTGCACTACTGCACCCTGAAACCCCTCCACCCCAAGCTCTGTCCTCCCCAGTACCATTTCCTGACATACTCAAAGGTGCTGTTAGAAGCAATAAAAGCAAAGTTACCCTGAAGGAAGTGAGTATTATACCAATTCCCACTTCCCCTCTCCTCCCCCACTACAAATCAACACTGCAGCCAACTCTTGAATCCGTGTGGTTACAAATATGTTTCAGTCAAAAAACCAAAACAAAGCACACAAAAAAACCCCGGACTTGCTAAAATAAAATCCCTCTACACTTCATTTTGCAAGTAAAACACATCATCTGTGCTAACCTCAGCAGGTAACAACACACAACAACTCCCTGAGCCTACAAACATTTTCCACATCCACAACGTCCATCTCCCAAAGTTAGGACAACTGCACATAACAGATTCTCTATGTGCCTTCTGTTATCACCTCTCAACATTTTGTAGTTGTAAGACAGCTCTTTACCAATTTAGAAAGGGATTTACATGAGAAGCAACTCTCAAAGATTAATTAAGAAAACGTGACAGGCAAGTACAGGACGATCACCTTATTGATAAGCCAGTTATCACGTGCAGACTGTGTGCTTGCAATGACCCACATTTGGGAAACAGGCTCCTTTTTTTTACTATTAATTACAAAAAGGTTAAGAACATACACAAGAACCACAGATTTTTACAATACACACGAGTACATTCCACAGCTATTAACACTACAGACTTGCACCTAATCTCCCAGGGAAAAATAAGAATTTTAACAGTAAGAACATCCCAGAAATATTACTGAGCTCCACTTTTGTTTCCAAAGAGAAGCCCTCAAGATTAAACTAAAAGCTGCTGTTTCTACTTCCTTATCCACGTGAGTGGCAGGGTCTGGTCAACTCTGAGACCTCCTGCAAGAATAATTCTCTCTTACACCCGTGAATTCTCACTGGATATAAACAGACCAAACCAATTGCATCATCTGAGGTAAAGAAGGTTTCATCAATATGATGTCAGAAAGAAAAACAGAAGCCACAAAGCAAGATTAACTGTCA
>VXBI01001945.1:116093-176958 GCA_013397375.1 Toxostoma redivivum
CGCCGGGACAGCGAGGGCTGCGGGCACCGGGCCCGTGTCCCCTGCCTGCCCTGGGCCCGGGTCCCGTCGCTGCCCCACGGCTGACACCGGGGCTGTGGCACCGCTGCCCCGTGTCCCCAGGGAACCCAACACGCTGCCCTGGGCCCGTGTGAGGCACACGCTGCTGGCCTCAGTGATCCCACTGCCATCCCCGACCTCTCCCACGCACGGAAAACTCTTCTACTGCTGTGGGACACAGCCAGGGAGCTCTGCAGCTGCTGCCATTCTTGCTTTTTTGAGTTTTTATCCCCGTCATCGGACAGGTTTAATTCAAATACAATGAGAGGCGCTGGTTCCCTTTGGGACAGCAGAGCTGGGGAGAGGATCATGAAATCATGGGATGGTTTGTTTGTGTGGGAAGAGGACTCAAAGTCCATCCAGTGCCATCCCCGCCATGGCAGGGACGCCTTCCACTGTCCCAGGCTGCTCCAAGCCCTGCCCAGCCTGGCCTGGGACAATTCCAGGGATCCAGGGGCAGCCACAGCTGCTCTGGGCACCCTGTGCCAGGGCCTTGCCAAATTTTGAATAAAGAATTTCCTCCTAGCATCTAAACTAAATTGCTCTCATCTAAAGTGGTTCTGCCTCTTGTTCTGTCACTTTCTGCCTGTTAAAAAGTTACTCACCCTCTTTTATCCTAGGCCCCTTTCAGGACTGGAAGGATGTTTGAGATGCTCCAAAGACACTGTTAGATCCTGGTCCCACACAGAGCTGCTGCATTCACTGGCCTCGCTTTCCTTCTCCAGGCAATGTGGAGCCTCCAGACTATAACCTTATTCTGCAGGTGACAAAGTTTAAAAGCACTGGGATCCCTGCCTTAGAAAAGCCCAGTTCTGCTCCATTAAAAATAAAAAGCTGTTCCTGTTTGTGCATCAGCTCTCACTGCAAGTCACAAACTTGGACAGAAAATAAGATGCTGCAACAACAAAGTCAGTGGTGAACACCAGAACGAGTGCAAACCTCAGTGAGATGTAGGTGTTCCTAAACAACTCCTGGTGTTCACCACACGGTTGTGATTCAGCCCTGGAACAAGGAAGAAATCCAAATTCATCACTGCTTTGTCTTTCTCCAGAGGCACCTAAAGCTCAGCCTGCGCTGAGCAAAGCCCAGGTCCAGCCCAGCCCACACGGGGAGGCTGCAGTGAGACACAGAAGAACAGAACAGCTCTCACTGCAAGGCTCAGCTACAAGACACAGAATAAATGTCCAGGATTAACAGAACCATGGGAGGAAACAGGGGGAAGCAGCTAGGAAGAGCTTCTTGTACAGCCAAACTCAGCTCGCAAAAATTACTGGGCAAAAATGAGTGGTGAAAGGCTCAAGCCAAGATGACCACATGAGCAGGAGGAATTCCTGCACAGCCATGAGCCTTCCAGGAAGCTTTCCCCCCACGTTTAAAGTATAAGAGATTGCAAGAATTAATTTCTCTGCTGAGTAACAACAGCTGCAGTCACAGGGTGGGGACCTGCTATGGAAGGCGGGAAAAAATGAAAATAAAACCAACCTGCTCCTTAACCCAGAGCTTTTTGAATCTCCTGTCACTGCAGGATGGAAAGTGAGGATGAGCAGCAACAACTTCTCCGGGCACCGGGTCACACCCAGGTCACACCCAGGTCACACCTCCCACCTCAGCCACAATTCCAGCCCCCTTGGAAGGCTGTGGAAGATTTACAGGTGACATTGGAAGCCTGGGTAGCAGAGGACAGAAAAGAGCCCTGTGCACCCCAAGGTGCCCTTCAACTTGCCCAACTCCTGAAGGACAAGTCCCACCCCTGATCCAAAGCACCTGGGGCTAAGCCTGCTTTTAAAAGTAATTTATTTGGATTTTCCACATCCTTTCATGAATTGCAAATATATTAACAGAAAAGACTTTTTTTCCCCTCCTAGGACTGTACAATTTTTGAAATAAAAAAAAAAAAATCAAGAAAAAAAAAAGTCAAGAAAAAAAGAGACAAATTACATTGTTTCAATGCAAATAGTAACACCACACCCACACTTTGCATTCTTCCATAGTTTTGTTGTGAGAAAATTACATTTTCCTAATTCTCTTCAGTGAACACTTGCTCACCTGCCTGCCAGTGCCTCCATGCTCCACCTCTTCCCCTCTGTTCCCTCTTCAAAGAGCCAGATTTTAGTCCTTCAATACTAATTTTGTGTTTTTCCTTAGAATGTAAAATAGCAGCATGGGGTAAATGTGACCCTGGATTCTTGGGAAAAAAGAAAATACCTTTAAGGTAGGAGGAACATACAAAGCTAGGAATGCTTTTACATATTAAATCTTCTAAATAGCACAAACATCCTTTGAACATCCCAGCTGAACTAAGAGCTTTTTCCAAGGATTTGGAAGTTTTACTGCATTCTTCAGGGAACAAAGAAAATTCCACAATTCCTGGACCTCTGGTCCCCACACGAACAGTAAATAGCACCTGCCTCCTCCTGCTTTTCGTTTAGAAAATATGCTGGGAACTAAAAGGAAGCCAATTAACACAGTAATTAGTGGCATTCCCCCAGTGCTGCCTGCAGACATCACCGGGAGGTGCTGGAAGCTGGAGCTGGAAAAGCACAGGAGAGGAGCAGGGCCTGGGAGCTCTCAGGGAAATCTGAGCCCTGTGCCACCCCCAGGAGGGGAACCACCCCCAAAACAGCCCCAGGAAAAGGGGAATCACCCCCAAAACAGCCCCAGGAAAAGGGGAATGGTGCTCGGTGCTCAGTCCAGCCCAGACGTGCCATCACCCACCAGACAATCCAATCCATCAATTCCAGACCCAGCTGATCCAAGTGCAGGGCAGGGGCACAAAGCTCATTTAACCTCTTTTAATTGCTCAGATTTTAGAGGGCTTTTTCACCCCATGAAGAGTCTTGAAGCTCATTTTTCACTGCCCATCCTCCTACTTCAAAAAACCCCCCGAACCACAGAATTCTGGTTTTGCTCAGAGCTTGGGGATGATTTTTCAAAGGATAAAGGTGCCCATGTGGCTCTTGGCCAGAGAGAAGCTGGGACAGAAGAGGTGCCAAGTGGACAAGGACAAAATTCAAAAAGAAATTGAAGTATAAAGGAAACTAAGAGACACCTAAAAACCAATAGATTAAAAAAAAATTAAGACTGATCACAACAAATACATTGCTATGAAATTTGTATCATTCCCAATTTATTAGGCATAAATTGCTCTTTAAAACTGCTTGTATCATACACTTTCTTTATCATCACTGCACAAAGGGCACCAATTGCTGCTGCAGAATGCTACAGAGAGCAGTTTGGACTCACTAACGTGGCACAGCTTTCTCCTCTCAGAAACAGACCCTGGAGGAAAGGAGAGTGTTCCTAGAATGGGCAACTGAAAGAACAGCTTAAAAAAATAAGAAAAGAGACAGATAATTGCACATTTTTGCATTCTGCTTGGACCATACTTCACAAAAGTTTTCAAAGTGATACCAGACCTGAGGAGATCTGAGACAATTATTTGATGTGTTTGACCCAGGTTCTGATTGTATTAAGGCTTCCAATCTTCCCACTCTCACAGGACTAAGGGGTTGATGTTTCACATTACACTTATATCTACATTTCTCTCTTGATTTTTCCCTTTATTAATTTTTATTCTTCAAAGGGGAAGAACAAGTCGAGGGGTGCATGAAAAATGAAGCAAGGTGGTGCTGACGGAAATACAAAGTAAACACTGACCTTTCCAAAACCAGGTGAATAAATTAACTCATGGTTAGAACATGAAAGCATTTGATGAAAGCTCTGATCCTGCAATGTGATTCTCCTGCAGTTGCACTCTGGGCAGGGCCAGGGGTGCTCCACGTGGCCTGACACACGCCCAGTCCTGGTTGCTCACTGGAGACACTGCAGCTTTAAGGTCATTGACACTCCCTGGCATTTAAGTTACACTACAATATGCAAAAGTCTTGAACAGCCTGTTTGTCAACACTGTCCTTGGAGAACTTGGAAATGAGGTTCAGCACTCTGCTTACCAAGAAAGACCCAAACTAAGACACATTTCTGGAAAAAGAACAGGACACCTCGTCATTAGTACTATCCCCACACCTGCTGGCTTCCATACAGCAAACCACAAGTCTGTCTTCCATGATATTTTTTCCAGCAAGGGGGAGTCCAAAACCAGCATTTTCTCCTCAGTCACTGCCATAAGTGTGTAAGAGCCAACTAGTGAGACTCAGCAGCAGCTGGGTATTGCACTGCCATGAACTCTGCTGAGTTCAGGTCTGAGGTGCACTCGTGGTGTCAGTGGAGAACAACAACAGTGCTGGCTCAGAGATGTAGAACCCAGGATGCCAAGGAAGGGGACAACACGACAGTACCAGTCACACACACTCAAGCTCAGACACTGGCTCTTGGAGGTTAAAATTCATCACTTTCCACGGCGTGGAGCTGCGTGTCGTCCGCGTCCGTCATGCTGCTCTCCTGGGACTCGTCTGTGCCCACTGCAGGGAGAGAGATCTGGGCTCAGGGGGGCTGTCCCTGCTCCCAGCCCAGCCCAGGCAGCCAAAGCATCCAAAAAACAAACTCCACTTCCCCCCAAACTTCTCTAAATTAATTTGAGAGACTCATTCAGCTGAGGCTGTGGAATCTTCCACACAGCCAGGGAGCTGAACTGTGACACAGCCTAACAATTATTTTGTTTATGTTTATTGGACAGATCAAGCTGTTGCATTTTTTCCTTTTTTGATTTTTTTTCTTGTTTGGTTGGTCTTCGGGCTTTTTTTCTGTACTGCCCAGGTGCTGCTCAGCAGTTCCAGTCTCTGTCTCCATCTCCTGGTCAGAACAGGCTCAGCCCAGGGAGCTGGGGCACAAAATTACCCCAATTACAACAGCAAGGAGAGAAAAACTCTGGATACTTCCAGACGTGCAGTGCAGGGTAAAGTTCTCATATTAAAAGGCACACAGGACCAATAAAAACCAACATGATCTACAGTTGTCACCTTTCCTTATTTTTCAGTTGACAATCTGGAATTGCAGGACATAGCATTTGTCTATTAATAGAGAATTCAAATCCTGCTATACTTCCTTCTTTGCAGGAAGAGAATTAAATTGTTTATTAGCATTTATTTTCTATCTCCATTTCAGCCTGCAGGTCAATATTTATGACTTTCCATGCTATATGGAATTTAAGTTCATAATCAAAAGCTGAGAGAAGAAAAACCTGGGCTGTTCCTTTCTGTGAATTACTCCCCACAGTGTTTTATTTTCTCTTGATCCAAATCAAACTGCTTCCATGACCTTCATCAAAAGGCACCTTTTATGTTCAGCACACCAAGTATTTTGTTCCAGTTTAACTTCTGGAAAAGCATCTACAGACAACTTCAGTTGCCATTCATTTACTCTGAAATTATTTGATGCTTTATGATGGAACACCTGCAGCCCTGGGATACTCTTAAAGCCACCCATGACTTGTATAAATTTAGAATTACCACCATCTCTGTCCTACTACATCTAAGGGAATTTCACAACCCTTCATGCTCTGCTTTCTGTAGGGAAAATGAATGAATGCTGAGTGAAGAGCCTGCAGAGTTCTTAGTGCTGGGCTGAAACGTCCCACCTGTGACACCTGGGCTGTGACACCTGGGCTGAAACGTCCCACCTGTGACACCTGGGCTGTGACACCTGGGCTGAAACGTCCCACCTGCCACACCTGGGCTGGAAACCTTCCACCCACTGACACCTGGGCTATCACACCTGGGCTGAAACGTCCCACCTGCCACACCTGGCACTGCTCCCACTGCCCAGGGGCCAGGCTGCTGGGCTGGCACACACCTGACTCGTAGGGGTAACATTCACTGATCTGCTCCTCACGGGTGATGGGCTCCTCGTCGTCGGGCAGGTAACGTTTGTCAATGGCCTCCTTGATCTGGTTGTTGGCTCCTTTGGGATCCAGGTCCATTGCCCAGGAGAAGTTCATTAGGGCCAGATGTGTCTGACCCAGCTTTTTATAAACCTAAAAATAAAAAAAAGCAGAGAAGGTTACATTTACATGAAGCTGCAACTTGAAGGTTTGGGCCATGAAAGTTCCAAGCCACAGTTCAGTGATGTTTTATGGAAAGCAACACAGGGTGGATATGAAAAATTATGTGAAATTAAGGGAAGTAACAGTTATGTGTAGAAAGAGCAAGTGTTTCTATTTAAAATAATAAAAATAAAATAAACTAGCAGCTAAGAGATTCTTTATCATTAAGGGCAGATGAGGAAGTTATTTATCTGTGTGGAGCATTTAAACAGTGAAAATACTTCAGTTTGTCAAGGCATGCCACTCTCAAGGCAGTTTACAGGTCCAGCTACTCCTGGACAAATACCAGTGAACACATTTCAGCACAAAGCCTTTTACCCCTCTCCAGTTTAAACAAAAGAAAGAAATCTTGCTGGCAGAGAGATCTCTAGCACTGCCTTAGAGGGAAGTTTGTCTTGGTGCTTCCAAGTGACCAGACACAGAAAGTGTCTGGCAGAAAGCTGCAGAAGTTATTTAAAGCTTATCAGCAGAGGAGGTGGTGGGAAGGAGGATTTCTGCCACCAGATCACTTCTCTGGCATTTCACACAAGAAAGGTTGGAGTGTAGCTGCTTCTTATTCAGCATTTCTGACACAATGCAGGAGAATGTGATTCAGTATTTTAATAGTTCCATGTGCAAATAACCAGCTGTGCTGACTGAGGGATGGACTATCATCTCCAGCTCTCTTTAGCTCTCCTTTGCATTTAAAAGCTGGCACATCATAGAGCTGCGAGCACTAAGCCTTATTTAAAGCTTTGGGAATTTTTAGAGTACTGCTCCATGTGGAAGCATCTTAGTGACAGGCATCAAATTTTCTCATTAAGCAGCAAAGGAAACCAAAGAACATCTAATCACAGTGAAGTTTTACCTACCTTTCCTATTAAAAAGTAAACAAGAGACTCTTTGGGAACAATCTGTTTCAGTTCTTCAAGTTCTTGTAAAGCCGACTGAAAGGTTGGAAAGAGTGTTTGTATTAGGCATTTGAAACCAAACATTTTTAGTTAAACTTCTACTTTTAGACTAGTTCTTGATGCTGGAGCTGTATACCCTGCTGTGACAGTCACCTGGCATCATTAGGAAATTCAACTGAAAAATATTTAGTCTACAGTTAGAAATAAAAAAAGTTTGAAGTAAAGTTTTCCCTTGCAGTGTGCACACACATTTCTGAGGCAAGTTTCAGAACAGATTTGACTTGTCTTCTGGAGCCAAAAAACACTGGCCAGAGGAAAAAAATCACTGGATAAACACTGTGGGAAGATCTTCTCTTACTCTAAACAGGGTTCAGGTCAGCAGGGGATCAGCCCAAAACTGCTTCACTTCTGATTTTTCACTCCACAACACAACCTTGGAAACAGCTGGCTTTTATTGCTGTAACTGGACATGGGGCAGTTGGCTGAGCCTTTTTAGTAATTCACTATAAACCCATGACAGTGGGTCAGACTAAAGTAATAATTTAAAAAGCAACACCTGTTGGTCCCAGATTGTATAACAATCAAAACATTTAACACACCGCCCTGGTGAGGGTGGCACTTGCCAAAGCAAATGCTTCCCATGGCCCAGCTCTTCCTGCAAGCCCTGCTGCTCCCCAGGGTGACCTGTAAATACTCAGCTCCCAAGGCATCCATCCCCATTCCCAGCTGCAGGAATCTCAAGGCTGCCCTGAGCACTGACACTGACCTTGTACTTCTCATTTGCAAATAACACCGAGGCTCTATGGAATTTGCATAGTGGGTTCTTGGGGTCGATGTTGATTGCTTTGTTCAGAGTGTCCAAAGCCTTCTCAGATTTTTTCAGTGCGTGTTGGACCTGACACACAAAGAGAGAACAATTCCAAAAGGGGAAAAACAGCAGCTCATCTGCAGGGCAAGGACAGACCCTCCTGACCCTGTTTACTTACAGTCTGCTCCTTTAGGAAAGTGTTTGCCCAACTCTAGACCAAGTCTGAACAAGCCTCCCCACAGGAAGAAAAACCCTCCTCACCTCTCCTCTCCACCCCAAGCCCTTCTCCCCACCCCAGTTAAGTGCCTGTACTTACCACCCCAATGTGACACAGCAGGACTGAGCTCTGAGGGTTGATATCAAGTGCTTTCTGGAAATGCATTTCTGCCAGACTGAATTTCTCCTGCTTGTAATAAATCATTCCCAACCCGTACCTGCAGCAGAGAAACAATTCTGCTAAGGAGCACTGGATTTTAACCAAGCTCATTTCTGTCAGTGAACATGACATGGCAGGAATGGTTTGTAGCCTTGCCAGCCCCATCTAGGCTGGAAAGGAATTTCTTGGGGGAAAAGGCTGTCTAAAATATTCTCTCTTTTCTTTAACCATTGGGTAGCTCAAGAACTGATGTGTGATACACAGGGAGACTGGCTAAGTAACTGCTAAATAAAAAACACAAAAAAGTTATTAACACCAAGTGGCTCACACTCACAGATCTAACCTTTACTGCTTTATATATTAAAAAGCTGTAAGAAACTGAGTGTGTCCTAAGGCATGAAGAGGCTGAGATCTCATCTCTCCAACTGCAAAGCATGCTGCCCTGCAGACCAAAATAGCTGGGATAGTACAGCCTAAACCATCTGTGAAAACCAACAAAAATTCCAATTTTTTGCCTTCCTTGTGAAAGTAGCTTCCCCATCTTCTGCAGGAATGGCTTTGCCCCCTTCCAGGAAGGAAGAGTGGCAGGTAGATGGTGGCTGTCCCATCCCTGGCCAGGCTGCACAGGGCTTGGAGCAACCTGGGGTGGTGGATGGTGGAAAGGGGAGGCACTGGATGGGCTGCAAGGTCCCTTCCAACCCAAAGCATCTGTGACAGTGACAACACAGCAGGGGCAGCATCCAGGAGATCTGCAGGAGGAATGCTGCACCACATGGAGCAGCAGGGGCAGAGCTGGGATGAACTCACCAGGCGTTGTAGTGCCGGGGGTTGACTCTGATGGCGTTTCTGAAACAGGCCAAGGCTTTGTCCAGCTCCTCTGTCAGCACAAACTCGTGGCCCAGCAGGGTGTAGGCATAGGCATAGTTTGGATCCACCTGGATGGCCCTCTGGAAGAACTTGATGGCAATGTCGTGCTCCCTTTGCAGGCTGAAGCAGTTTCCTGCAGCACACCAGGCCTGGAACAGCAGGGCAGGAGCAGAACCCTAAGTGTGAGCTGAACACATTCATCTATACTGCTTTAAATCATTATAAATAACTTAGTCCTAGGTTAAAAAGTAAAAAACAGGAATAAATCAACAGTTAGTTCACTCCTGTGAGGCAAGCAGGGCTAAACACACCATCTAAAATAAATAAATAAGCAAGCTGAAACACAGAAATGGAGAATCCATGGACACCCAACAAGTCTGTGCCAATTAGATCCCTTGATGACTAATGACTAAAGCTTTTGAAGCTGTTGAAAAGGCCAGAAATAAAACATCTTTGATATTTAAGAATAACAAAGGAGGATATGGTACTTTATTTCTTCAGCTCCCTCCAATTGACAAATCTGGAAACCTGCAGAGGAAGAATTTTAGCAACAACCTCCTCTTTCCCTGCTGCTCAGCACCCACCAAGACTGTAAATAATACCCCAGCCCAGGGTCCCTCACCTCCTCAGATTGGTAGCATCACTGCTGAAGCACAGAACTATTTTCCACTCCTTGGATTAGGATCTGCATTTCCCTCTATCTTGACTAATCTTACTACAACCCCCAACTGCTTCACTGGGTTTGAGTTTTCCACTCTTAGACAAACTTAACAGGACAACATGAATTGGATTTCCTCCTCCACCAAGGAGATTTCCAATATCCTCTACAGTTTGCTCAATTCTTCAGTGCATGTTTATCAACTCACATCTTTTATTTTTACTTGTTGGCACTCATTGAAAGATTTCTGGGTTTTGGCACAATGTGATTACATTACCACACACCCTGCAGTTGAATGGATTTTGGTATAAAACTGTACAATATCATGTCTTCAGACAAATTCTAGAATAAATATTTTAAGTGACAGTGAATTAACTACAGCAATTAAAAAAAATTATTCCTTATCTCTGCACACTGGCAGCAGCAGGAGTGACTGACTCATGATCTTCCTGGCTGAATGGTGCCAAGGCAAATTGAAATAACCATTAACAGATAAAAGGTTTCAACCTGCTCCACATAAGCTGATATTCAAATTTTAAGGAGCCAATTCAGGCATCAGCAGTTGAACAGACAACCCTGGCACGTCCCTCTCCAGTTGTGCCATGTTCAGGAGGATTCCCACTGGAGAGTCCCCTGCATTAGAGCTCAAAGCTCTGCTCTCAAGCACTGATTTCATATACAGATCCCCTCTTCTCATTCAAGCCCACAGCGTTTTGTACCTCTGGTGAGTTTTTATCCATGTCTGTCAAATCCTTAGAAAGAACTGAAAGGGCAACATCTTTCTGCAGATGCCAGAGTGTGGTTGAATAGATTTCCATGCCTTCTACTCTGTAGTTTTCAATCCTCCTCACTTCTGAAAATATTCTCTCAGCCTGAGAACAGAAATGAAACTTAAAATAAAATTCCACCCACCAAGGCAGAGCACAGAGGCCAAGGTCCAAGGCCTCGTGTCCAGCCTGAGCATCCTCTCTGCTTTTGAAGCGTTCCACACAGAGCTGCAAGCCTTGGAACTTTCCTTTCAAGGGAAGGAAGTGACTGTATCCCAGGATATTTCTGCCAGCAGGAATGCAGCCAGCTCTCCCTCCTGCTGACTCAGCTGCATTCCTGCTTCTATCCATGCTCAAGTGAGGCAAAAATCAGGGAGTGCAACAGACTTTTATGGGCCAGTTATGATTGTCACCCATCCCAACAGAGAGTGACAGGGTAAGGGGTGATGGTTTTACACTGCCAGAGGACAGGGTTAGATGGGATTTGGGCAGGAATTGTTCCCTGGGAGGGTGGGCAGCCCTGGCACAGGTGCCCAGATTTGCTGTGGCTGCCCCTGGATCCCTGGCAGTGCCCAAGGCAAGGCTGGACAGATCTTGGAGCAGCCTGGGACAGTGGAGGTGTCCCTGCAATGGCAGGGTGGGAATGGATGGGCTTTGAGGTCTCTTTCAACCCAAATCAACCTGGAATTCTGTGATTAAAACCTGTACCCTCACTCTTCTAAATAATCTATGACAGCACCCAGCATGTTCCCTCTCTAAGCAGCCCAAAACCTCTCTCCTTTGTCTCCTGCACACATTCTGCCAAGAAGTGTTTTAAAAACCAGCAAATGGGCACATCAGCTGTCAGGACAGCAGTGCCAAGGAGAGCTGAACTGTGGGATTCCCCTCAGCTGCTCACTTCTGATTCTGGAGCAGTTTGGTGTCACCTCAGCTGTGCCAATGCTTCATTTGTCAGGCTGCAAGGGAAATTGGGTCACTGATGTGATCAGAATTAACTAGAATGGAGAGTTTTTGGGTTTAGAGCTCAAACTGTTGTGAGATCTATTCTAAAACAGTGCAGTGCAAACAATCCTGTCAGCACAGCAGGAGGGAGAGACAGCACACACAGGGAGGAGACCCCAACACTTGGATACAAGAGGAAATAGCACAAAGCTCTAAATGAAGCAGATTCAATCCACTCCAGGTTTAACTTTTGCATTTATCCATTTACCACAGCTGCAAACTCCCCACAGATCTGCAGGTTTTGTGTAAAAGTGCCAAAGCAGAGTGAGAGTGAGCTCCTACCTGCATGTACTCTGCCAGCTCAAAGTAAGCTCTCCCAATTTGGCACAGCACCCAGCCTGTGTTGTAGTGGTGGGATGGCAAGTGGCTCAGAATATTGATGGCTTCTTTACAGTTGTAGGAGCACAAGGCCAAATAACCTTTCCCCATGTCCCGGAGAAGGCTCATCAAACCTTCTAGGAGAAAAACACAATAAATAAAAGTGGGGAAAAAAAAGAAAGGAAAAAAGACAGCTGAGACTTTTATTTACTTGGAAGTGCTAATCCCAAAAGTCTCCCTTGTGCACTGCTCCTGAATTTGCCTATGAAAACCTTTCAGGAGTTTCCAAACAAGGTTTATACACCCTCAACATCATACACTTAATTAACAGGAGCATGATATTCTAAATATCAGCCTCTGTAAGGGAAGCCAGAAAATAATGAGTCCTTAAACTCTGGGGCTCAGGGTGAGTGGAGTTCTGCATTTCCAGAGCTACTCAAACATTTCTCTAGGTCTGAGCAGTTTCCACAAGCCTGGTAGCCATGGATACATCCTCCTGCTGCCTGGAAACATTCCTGAGCCAAAAGAGGGGAATTCAGCATTTTGCTTAGGATTTTCTGACAATCTGAATAAAGACTGGTTTTTAAACAAATGGGAAATACCAAGGCAGAACCGACCACATAAATCCCATGTTGAGGGAAGATGACTGGGTTATTAGCAACTCCTAGGAATGAGTCTCCAAGGATAATAATACTGGCATAAATTATATACTTTAAAATTTTGAAGTTATACTTTATAATAACACTTCTAATCATAATAACATTACTTATTCTATTATCATAATTAATACATTGCATAATCATTTATAATACTTTATATATCAATACTTTAATCATTAAGGACCAGAGTTTGCAAGATGTATCTGCTGACAGTATTTCTGTATTTCAGTATTTCTTCACGTTTCTAAGTTAACAAGAAGATGTTGAATTACATCAGTTTTTATCACTATACAAAGGTGAGAGCTGCAGGTTAAATGAAATGGGAAAGAAGCAAATACTGAAACAACATTAAAACCCAGACATATCAGATTTTACTCTACTAGAGTCCAACAGTGCTCAAACAGACCTGCTGCTGCCTTCTGCAGAGTGAAAGCTTGGATTTGTGGTGCAACAGTAGAAATTTTCCCTTCTGAAATGATGGAAGAGTCCAGTTTGGTAATTTCCAAACTGTCATTTAAGTTTGGTTGAGTTATTCCTCCCTTATTTGTTTTACTTTTCGTTTTTCTGTTTGGAATCTTAGGTGGAAACTTCATTTTTAATTTTTTGCTATTTTCCTGTGAACAAGAAAAGTAAGAGTTACATATAGAAGAGTCTTTTAACTTCAGAAATCCAAACTTGAGAGTAAATCATGTAAAGTTATGTGTAACAGCCATGCCCTGCCCTGTGCAGAATCAGTTCTTAAGCTGCTAAAACAGCAGTGAGCATGTGAAAATTCAGGGTGGGAACTGAGGGCTGGCCCGGTGGCACGGGAGGGCAGGCAGGGATGGCTCTGGTACCTTGGTTGTAGAACTGTCACTGGTGAATAGGCGGGAGCTTCGGCGAGGCAGCGCGTTGGGTGGAGCAGCAATGGTGGGGCTCAATACCTGAGGAGTTGTACTGCAACAAAAACTGCCAGTGAGCTCCTCTGCTCCACTCTGAATAGTCACAGCTTTTAGCTCTGTTTGAAACAAAACTGCTGCAGGACTGGGGTGTTGTTACCTTGTCTGTGGACCAGAGCTCTGTGTTTGTGCAACAAGAACTGGAGTGACTTCCCGGCTGTTCCCGCTCTGGGAGAAGACAGACTTTGTTCCAGCCTGGCTGATCCTGCTGACACTCTGCACAACACACAGTTCCTACAGGTTTGTTATCACATCTCAGGAGTCTCCCTCTCTGCTGAGCCAAACCCAGCCCACTCCACCCACCAAACACTGCACAAGGAGAAACACAATTATTATAATGAAGGAGAGGGCTCCCCCATCCCCAGGGGAACCATCAAGTGTTTCTCCTTCCACCTTATAACACCCAGTCTGCAAAGCTTATGCACATTATTTGAAGATATAGAATCTCCATCTAGTGGCAAGAAACTACATGTTAAAGTGCTTGTGCAAGAAGAAAAGGGAATTAAAAGACATCATATTTAAAGGTTTTTTCCTTCAGAAAGTTGGAAAAAAAAAAAACACACACAAAAAAAAGGGAAGTAAATTATTTTTGAGTTATCCTATTGCAATCCCATTCAGAAGCCATTCACAAACTGCACAGCACCTCAGCCTGTTTTCAGAACAGATCCTCCTCTTCCTATTTAAAAAAAAAAAAAAAAAGCTTAAAAAAATTATCTTTCTGCCCACTCCAGGGACACCAACATCCAATTCAGTGATGGCTGTTTGGAAGAGACACCACAAAGGGACAAGTGGATCAACCCCAGCACAAGCAATGCCAGTGGTGTGCATTATCCAACCTCTAGAGCTCTGTCCTTCCCTTCCTTGCCCAGACTGTTACCAGAGGATGCTTTAGGTGGCCAGCAAGGAAACTTGCCCACTCAGACAGGAAGCCTTTGGATTCATCCTAAAGCTTCACTCATTATGTAAGTGTTTCCTAGGAAACTGCTCTGCTCAGCCACAGCTCCACCAAACCTTGTCTGACACAGCTGTGAGAGCAAAGTAGAACTGGCACAGTCACTATTTGCACTGGACAAAGCATGAGCCAGAATTTAAGTTGTTCGTTAAAATGTATTAACAATTCATGTTTTGGTAGTAGCACAGCTCCATCTGGGCAGGGCCTAAGTGTGGAGTAGTGAGATTTACACCTCAGTGCTGATGTGTCACACTCAGCAAAGCAACAAAACAGCAGCAAATCCCACTTGATTCCCCAAGCCTTCCAGCTCCCAGAAGAGCTGCATTTTACTAACTTTATTTCCATTTTCAGACCTGTGGAAATTTACCTCCCTACATGTGCACAGTGCACCACAAGCCACTGCTTTCAAATGGTCCTGGGCAAGGGAATTGGCTCAGCCAAACAAAGCACATTCCCAACTGACCCAAATTTCCCTTTCAGAATGGCACACCAAAGTGGGCATCAAGATTTGTCCAGAGTAAATGTAGCAACTCAAGTTCTACTTTTTGAGAGATTCAACACTATTTCAAAATACTGCCCCCTATAAAACACCAACACCTTTCATGCATCTTGTAGATTTACTAAAAATACAGGGAAAAACCCTCAGGTTTTTGTTTTTAGAAAGGAACAAATAGTTCTTCAACTGTCACCAACATTCCACCTCTCATTTATCACTATGGCAACTACGGCAGTTTCTTCCTGAGTCAAACAGACAATTTTTAGTTTCCCCTACCCAAGACTTTGCTGAGTGAAACAGCACCATTCTTAGTCCTTCACAGACCAGCAGCAGGATTTTTATTACTCTGGTCTGTAAACTACAACTCAAGAATTACTTGCAAGAGATCAGTAGCTTCAGCTCTCCAGAGGCTTCAGAAAACACTATGAATAAATAAAAATTCCAAGTCTTCACACTCCACCCTGCAAACTGAAAAGTTTGAATCTGCTGTTGTTTGGAAGCTTCAGTGTTTGCACAACCCTCTGTGATGGGAGGTGGACTGAACACAGAGAACTTCCCTAGGTCAGCCCAGCAACCACAGCCCAGGCATCTGGGGGAAAACTTAGCTCACATTTTTTTCTCTGTGTTATGGATCCTTCTTTAAAGTGCACTGCAATGTCAAGCTCTCAGAGGAGCAGCTGAGCTGCAGAATACCAGGTACCTTCTTTGAAGGTGCTCCAGTGGATGGCACATCGATTACAGAGGAGGAGTTGGTGTAGTTCTGTAAATAGGAGCCATCCCCAGGGCTTGGGGTTTCTAGTGGCAAAATCCCAAAGCTGAGAACAAACCAGAGAGGAACAGTCAGTGTGTGAATGTCAGACCTGGAGAGCTGCTCTGATCCAGGGCCTAAAGCACAGACCCAGATCATGGAATACCCTGAGCTGGAAGGGACCCACAGCATCAGCAGGAGTTGTACTCAAGAAAAGCTCTTTACAGTACCCTTCACAAAAAACTTTATTCCAGAGCAGTAGCATATGCCTTCAGAGATTTTTCAAGTGACAACACAGCAAAAAGCAACATCTTGAATCAACAATTCCTCTCCAAATAACCAATTGTTTGTTTAAAAACCAGAAGAGATCAACACCAGGAGCAAGAGCAGCCCCTCAAGTTGTTTGTGTTTGCCTTGCACAGCTCTGTTTACAATTCTCCCAGCACTGTCTGTGTGTCTGGGTGTGCTGGGCAGCAGCAGCAGCTCAGCCCTGGCACAGCCTGGCCAGCCCAGGCACTTACCTTGGAGTGAGTGGGCTCAAAGCTGCAGGTCCCCCCAGTAAACTCCGGCCAGTTTTTGGTTTATTTTGAGCCTGTTTGGACAAGATGGCAGTTCCTGACCCCAGGGGGACAGAATCTGAGGAAATCACAGCTGAGTCAATGTAAGACATGGAAGAGTCCGAATTCAGGGAGGAATACTTGGAATTGGAGGATTCTAGGTTGATTCTGTTCAACTCCTGAAGAATAAAAGGCAGCTCTTAGGTACTCAGGGTAGAGTTTAATTAACATTTTTCAGTTAAGCTGAAAAAGCAAACTGATTTTAGCAAAAGATTTTACAATGATTTGAGCAAAACTCACAATGGTGTCCTGGGGCGTCTCCATGAGGACACTCTCAGGCTGCCTGTGGGATATGTTGTGATTAGACACCACTGTTGTGCAAGTGTTGGGCAGACAGCTGCTGAAGTTCTGTAAGGATGTTAATTTAAATGTTTGGTCAGGGTCTGGCTTTTCACCTGTAAGAGTGGAAGGAGATTTAATAGTTACTCCTGAGTCTATACACTGAATATTCAGTCTGAATCAAGCCCATAGGAAAAAGTATTTTAGAAGTGTTTTAAAACATTTCAGAGAATCCAAGAACATCTGGGCTGGAAGGGACCTTAAAGAACACCTCATTCCAACCCTCTGCAATAAGTAGGGACACCCTTCACTAGAGCAGGCCACTCTGAGCCCTCTGTTCTTCCATTACTCTGCTACAAAACCCTGGACAATCAATATTTTTAATAACTTTCACTTATTGTTTTTTCAGGCTATTCTCAGAAACAGTTTAAGTGTCTACTAAATGTAGGCTGGAAAGCACATTTGGATTGTTAGATCCAAAAATGTAGAAATAATGAAAAATAATGAAGATGGAAGAAAACAAGACAGAAGTTTTAAACAACGGCAAAGTATTTAAAATCAATTGTTGCTCACAAAAATCTCTCCAAAGAATCATATGAGTAAAACAGTTCTGCAGACTCACCTATTTCACATAGTGATTCAAAAGGGGACCAGAGGAAAGGATTTAAACTAAGGCTCTTTTGGTAACATTCTGATCCTTTGGCAAGCCGGTCTGTCTTGCTGCAAAAAGAACGAAACAGTTCACAGGGAAACTTCAGAACAGCACTTTTGTTCAAGAGAGTCTTCCAGAAGAGGAGTTGAAAAACAAAAACATGTTGAGAGGCATAGAAACATTCCTCATTTTCCAAGCCTGAGAAATACTGAGTTCTTTTGAAGTTGACATATTTAGATACAGTTGTCAAAAAAAGTTACATAAGCACTAGAATAGCTTGAGAACTTTCACTTTTAGGAAGATGCAATTCTTTGCAACAGCTTGTTTCTTTTTTTGCCAGCAGTAATCTGATTGCCAGCCTTCCAGTCATCTTAAGAATCTATGGATAATATTTTTGCAAAGAAATTAGGGGTTAACTGAACACTTCAGTATTTGGCTAACATAGAAATAATTTTGAAAATAATTAAGAATAGATATAGTAGAGAAGAATCCAAGACACCAACTACTCCTATTCAATCATTCACATTTACTGAAACCTTTCTTGCATCTCAGCAAAATCAAAACACTTAAATTTGTGAAGTTATTCTGCCTGGCACCCTCAGAACTTTGATTTGAAGGTTAGGGCTACACATGTATAAACAGATAGTAAAAACCTGAATGGTAACACTGAGAAACAAGCTGAGAGTTCTTCTTAGGGAAGAATACAAAGCAAATCCAAAGATATGTAAAAAAAAATTAAAAGAACCAGACTCTTGGATTGCATTCTTATCCACCTGGGAAAGAGGAATTTGTGTTTTCAGTCTATGAAATGAAAATGAAACCATTCTTGCATTCCCAAATCAGACTGATTCCAGTTATCCACCTGAATTTATTGTGCTCTAAAATGGTGTAACCCAGAGAGAGCTGTGTCCTGTACTGACTAAGGAAATGTTTGACTAAACTGGGCTTGGTCAAGTAAAAACCTTCCAGCTTTATTGGGCAAAGTGAAAAAGCAACGTTACCAGTAGACATGTCCCAGTAAGGAGAGTGTAAAGCATGCAGAGTCACCAAACTCCATAACAATGTCATCATGGCTTTTCTGTTTATTCAACACTCCACCAGACAAGATCTGCTCTCCTTCTGCAAGCCTTTTTAAAAAACAAGAGGTTTAAAGGGGTTACAAGGCTCACAGTACTGGCACTCCAGTGTTTTCACCCTGCTGCAAACAAAAACAGAAATCCACTGTCAGTGTTCACAGGTTTTAAAGCACAAACCAGTTCCTGCAAATGAACATTAAATAACTGATGGGTTCCTCCACAACAGGGAGGCTCAGGACTCTGCAGTCAAAAAGCTCTACTGGGAGGGAAAAAAAACAAACCCAAAAGCAGAGGCACAAAAATACTGCATGACTTTTCCAAAAGTGATCAATCCTAGCATGAAGGACAAGAAAATCTTCAAGACACTTGATCTTTGAAGGTGATTTATCTAAGCTATAACAGTGCTGAATTTGGCTTTGTTTCCCAAAGAAATACAATCAGTCTCTAAGGCCCCGTGCCCCTAGTTAAGAGCCAATATCAGGATAGGGCAGAGATTTTGGATTTTAAAGCCTTTCTTCCTTTCTTGCAAGAAGGGCTCAAAAGGAGAGCAAAGGCTCAATTTGCACCTGCTCCACCTGCACGAGCAGCACCACTCATAAATCCATTTGCTGTCAGGCTTCAAAATTACTTTATACAACTGCTGGGGTGGGAGGCACTTTTCAGGCATCTGAGCCCAAACAAACAAATCACCTTCTCTTGCCACCACTTGGAATTTTACTTGTAGGTGTATGCTTCTGTCAGCACAGATCATCCCCACAAGAAAACAAGGCAGAGCTGTATAAATGAGCTCATTAGAGGTCTCTTTTCTTTCTGCACAGCTTGGCAATTCCTATCTAAGTTACTCAACAACTTTCAGAGGTTTTTGCAACATGGGTTAATGCTCATTAGATCCATATCTGAAAGCAAAATAAATCGAACTTATAATCTTTTGTGCTGAAGGACCAATGAATTTCTAGTTTAAACAAGATGACATCTTCCAAAGAGAAACCCAAGCAAAAAAAAAAATAAATCCATTTGTAACCCTGGACAGAACATGAAGGATTTACTTACTTGCTGAGGTCCACACAACATTTTGCAAGCAGGTATTTACACTGAGGGGTGGTACAGCTGTGTCCCTTGAGGAGCCTGTAAGCTTTGTAGGCCTTTCCTGAGCGGTAGTAACACGTTGCCAGTAAGAACAGTGCTTCTTCTGAGTGTACTGCAAACACAATCACCTGTTAGACACTCATCCCTACAGTACAAACCATCTGGGGCACGGACAAGATGGAAGAAAATGGCTATTGCTATTAGAAATTAATTCCTGAATGAAATCTTCGTTATCTGTTGGTGATTACCAAACTTCCCCTGCCATTTCCTTGGTTAGTCAGATCAACTCTCAACATCTTCAGCTGTAAAGGAACTTTGATCCTTCTGGCTACCCAACCTGAATAAGTGATGAGCCAGCTTGTAGTTAGAACAGCAGCAACCAAGCATGAACATGAACAACTTCAAACTCCAAACAATTAATAAACCCACATTACCTTTATACTTTTCAGAAGACATTATCCTGCAAATGGAATTCAGCACTAAATAAACAATTTTGATGTTTGTTCACCCACATATAGGGAAATCTTTAGAAAAATCAATATGAGCACTGTATAAAAAACCTCTTTGGGAATCTGCCCAAATCCTCTGCTTCACTGAAAACTGACTATTTTAAGTCTTTGCCATCACCTAGACAGTGACAATGGAAACAGAAGACCCAAACAGAGGACATTTTATTAGCTTTATCCTAAAAACACCAGAAGAACTTTTTGAAAATTCAAGTTAAATCAATTTTTATCCACTACTTTAACAGACTTTGAGAGTTCTGGGAAACGACCAAGCCACAGATGTCCCACCAAGGACAGTAATTGCAGGTAGACTTTAAAGAAGTTCTTCTCAGGGAGAAATCTCTCCTGCCAACATGGAGTTCTGCAGCTTCCACGCTGCAGTGTAACCACTCATTTTAACCAGCAGCCAGATGTTTTGTTAGCAGTTAATTGCTTGCACCAAGTGTCAGCATTCATGCTGCTTTCTCTCAGTACTGCTGGCCACTGAAAAAGGCTGTTTGAAGTACCCTTGCAGAGAATTATTCTGTAAAGATGTGTCACTATCAAGTCAGGTATTTTTCTCCTGGCTGCTGCAAAAAGTGGATTCTCTTTGTTCCTAAATCCTTGGCAATTACCTTCAATCTACCATTTCCCTGCACCTCACGGTGTGCTGTGTTCAGGGCAGCTCTGTCATCCCTAAAATACTATTTTCTTCATGAACACCTGGATTATCAGGTTCCATAATATTCCACACAACATTTCTCATCTCAGCACCAGATCAAACACCCCAGATTCCATTTGTAACCCTCACAGAAGGAAAAAGAAACCTTTATTTCTCAAAACTTAGGTTTGTGCTTCCATTGTTAAGAACGGCATTGTGGGCATGGCAGGCAAGATACTTCATTACAAAACAGCATGAAATAGTTTATACAGTTTAATTCAAACTATAAGCTCAGGTGGTTTAGCATGAGAAAATATATGATGCTTGTATTTTAGCTTAAGGATTGGTGGTTTTTAGTGTTAATGGTTAGGGAACAACACCTTTTCAAAATAGAGAAGGAAAGCTGACCACCAGTATCAGGAGAAAGAAGTATAGAAGAACAAAAAGCTTACCTGAGGTCATGGAGAAAAGGTTAAAGAAATAAAAGGTGTCAGAACACAACAAGAAAGTGTTTGAAGGACCCAGAGAAAGTACAGATTTCTGTTACTGCTGCCTGCTCACCATCCAAGACACCCCAGCCCTGGCAGCTTCACAATTAGCAGGGATTCAGCAGGAGATACCTGTTCCATATGTTCTGATTCTCACTGTCTCAATTTCACAGTGCTTTTCTCTCACCATCACAAGACTCTCTTTGAGCCAATCAACATATCTGAGCAGCATTATTAGCAAAGACAGCTTTCAATGTCAAGCCAATTTGTAGAATTTGTGTGCTGCATCTATCCTCAAGTGCCCTTGGAGGACTTGCAGTGCTTGAGGGGTGTTACAAAACCCCCAACATTCTCCCATTTGATACCATAAACCAGATCACTGCAAACACTGCACTTAAACACACAAAGCTGAGTTTAATTTTAAGGAGATTTTACTGTAAAATAACATTGCTGCTGGTACATGATTTGATTTTCCAACCTAATTGCAAGGCATTCCTCTGCTTTCCCCAAGCAGAAAGCTAAACTTCATTATCAGAACAGGAGGAAAACAAAGCAGGAGCAGAGGCTCACAAACCCCAAATTAAAATTGAAAAAAAATCAGCTTTATAATGGTACACACCTTCTGCATACAACCTCTCTGCGAGGAACACGGCGTCGCGGTACGCGTAGTGGTTCAGTGCTTGCCAGATAGCAGCCTGCAAGGCAAGGAAACATCTCCTTTTAGTGGGGAGCTGGAAAATGCAAAATCTCATCACCTCTGACTGCCAAAAGGCAAAGGTCAGCTTGCTTTCATAGAGCCATAAAAAGAAAGGGGAGCATTAACATGCCAGCCAGGTTGTATTTGTTTCAGCTATTAGTAAGGAGGCTTAAAAAAAACCCCAAACTCTGCACTGAAGTCGTGAATCAACCCTAGAGTGTTCCTCACTCACTATCAGACACAATCATCCAAACCCCTCAGAAATTACTGAGTTTATCTTGGTACACAACTCAGCGGGAATTACTGCAAACCACCACAAACAATAACACCTTCAGTAAAGATAAAACCAAAATCCAACCCCAACTGGTCAGAACATCCCATTAAAGCAAAACCTAACAGGCCAAAACCTCTCAGTGTTCAAGATGGTCAAGATGAAACTTGTGTTGATTAAGCATCTTAGTATAAAGGATCTTCCCTGAAGAAGCATCAGGGCTCCCTTAAGGGCCAGGGTGAACAGGCTCCACCACTTTTTGTGCAGCATTTTGTTGGGTCTTCAGCCACCTCTTCCCTGCCACCAACTGTGAAGCAGCACCCAAGAACAAGTACAAATAAAACACAAAAGTTGTATTCCACAGCCACAGATGAACACAAACTGCTTCTGATTTTGCTCACACACTCGGCCAAATCCTGCTCCCAGCTGCTGTTCACCTTTTCATGAGCCCCAAGTTTGGGTTTGTGACAACCAATATTTGTGCAGACTGGAAGGATGGCACAACTCCAGTGGAACAAACGTGCACACAGGTGTACAACCTGCACACCAGCAAAGCAGGTGGCATCTGCTCCCACTGCAGGGCTGGGATAAGAGGGTTTCACACAAAGTGCTCAGCCAACTTGCTTCAGATCACATTAAAAGTTGTCTGTTATCTGTAAAAGAAGGCTGGGATTTGAAAAATCATTGAAGGTCTGCTCAGCCTTTCCTCCCCACCTACTCCAAGGGTGCTGTGCATGCTCCTCAGTTTGTGCTGGGATCAGGACAGCAGCTCCTTTGCTCCAGTCCCAAAGCCCTTTTCCATCAGCAGCAAAGAGCCAATTTAGTGTTGCTATTACTGATCCCAAACGAGATCTGAACTTAGCAATTCAAGGCACTGTGATCTAGAATTTCTCTAATACTCTTCAGCAACCAAAGACAAATAGAAGTTGCTTCTAAACCCTATGAGACACTCCAAAACTAAAAGAAATCTTCCACAGGGAAAGCAATAGTGCCCTGCAGTGCTATTCCCAGTGGGAAAGGCAAGCGTCAATTGGATCTAAAAAAAATAAAAAGCAAACATCACAGAGTTACATGTACCATATGCTACTTCTTCCAACACAAACTTGACAAACACAGGGTGTGAAAACCGTGCACGTTCTCTTCACGGGAAGCCCACACAGCCGTCATGAACAGCACACACCAGGGCTCCCAAGCACTACAGGGAATATTACACACAGATCTCTGCAGAGAGGCTCTTCTCTCCTAGCAGATCCCAGGAATACACTCCAGAAATCAGGTGCTTTTAAGCTTGTGTGAAAGTATTTGGATGCATTGAAAAATGAATTCTCTTAGTTTGATCATTACGATACAAACACACTATTGATTCTCTCTGTATTTATTATAATTTGTATTTCAGATAACTGAGCCTCAGAGCCTCCTGAAGTGATTCCTCCCTGCTGCCCTGAAAGGCTGCCAGGCTGAAGGTGGTTCCACACCCTGCAGCCAGAGCAGGACAAACAGGGAGACAGAAGGTCAGGGTTACAATCTTTTAAGCCATCCTGAAGCCAGAGCAGCCCAAGGTCTCTCATTTCTCTCACTCCCAAAAGCAGCTCTTCCTTCACCAAGGCACAAGTGACATTTAGATGAATCCAGCCAAGTTGTGGCAGGTTAAAAATCCTGTCTTTGCAGGGCTGTAACTCAGCCAGCTTACAAAACAAAGGTGTGGGGGTGGGAAACCAGGGTAATCTGATTGCTCAAACAAGAGCAAGGTGCCAGGAACAATCCTGCCAAAGGCTAAGAGGGGACACGAGGGATTTGGGGCTATGTCACAGCCACTTTGTAACAAGTTACACTACACACTGGCTCAAATATCAATCGTTGTGGAGCAGAGCCCCAGTGAAAGCAAGAAATGGGCTGGTAGAGTCCCCACTATGTAGCAATTATCATTTTGCAGCCCAAAATGTGCCTCCTGCCCTGAGCTGACCCATGCTGGAGTCTGGATCCTCACACACGCTCTCCTAAAAGAGCAGGAAGAAGGGAAGGCAGCAGGGGATCAGCCATACCTATGCAGCAACGAATATCCATGAGAACAGATGTCTAAACCACGACTGTGCCTCAAAAAAGAGGATTTCTTGCCTACCATTTAGGGCAGGAACATTAATCTCAATATAGCACAATAATTTAGTTTGTTCTAGAAGAAGCACAATGCATGTACACAGCACTAGTGGTACACAATTGCTAAACCACATCAGAAGAGTGTTCTCAGCACTCTCAGGGCTGTGTCACAGGAAGGAGAAAAGTTGGAAATGTTTCCACATTTTATTCAAGTGTGCTTGCAGAAAGGATGAACTTCCAGGTCCTAATCACTCTTCTTAAAAATAATTAATTTGAAATGCAAAATGAACAGGGAATTCCAAAACTACCATACACAGCCCTGCAGCAAGGCATCTTCAGAAAGGAGAGCAGGAAAATAAAATCTGATTCAGACAGGTCCATCTTCTACCCAGAAAATCCTGTGCATTGTCCAAGTGTCGCTTCAGATCTAAGCCAAAGAGCTCTTAAGAGATATTCTCTTCTGACAGTTACACAGCCTTGGAAATTCTTTTCCAAGCTGTTTAGCCTATATTGCCATGATTTCAGCCTCCAGGGTGGGCAGGGAGGAGGAGAGCTCGGGATGGGCTGTGCTGCATTCCCAGTTACACAAACTCTGCCCACTGAAGGAGCACACGTTGGTCCTGCAGTCCCCAGCCAAGCTCAAGCACCATTCCAGTGAGTCACAGCAGATGATCACCTTGAACAGCTCAATCCCAAGCAAAGTGCTCACTCTCTTTCCAAGATGTTTTTTAGAAGTATTTGGAAGGTGTCCAGCCTGTTTCTCAGCACATGGGACACAGTTTTATGTTGGAGCTGAAGGGTTTTAAATCCACTCTATCAGGAAGTACAGCACAGGGCTGTAAACTCTGGCACTTTGTTCAATTTTAAAGAATTTTAAAAGTTAGAAAAAAAATAACCAGTGGCCGGGGTGCATTCTGGGACATGAATTTCATGTAATTAAAGCACAACACTTGTAAGGCTACATACAAACACAAATTCTGTTATTTATCTGTCAGGCTGTGACAAAGAAGGAACATCACAGCTGGGAGGATCTAAGGACGACAGTTTTTCCCTGGAATGCTGAGCCCTGCAGACATCTGAAAGGCTGGGAGAAAACAGACAAATGGACGGGAAAAATCTCTGCAATGACAAAAATGAGAACTAGTGTCAACTTTCCCAAACATTTCATTTAAGAAAATTATAAAAACAGAGCTAAGTACGTGGACTTTGGCTAAACTGGGAATTCAGAAACGCAATGGACTTTATCCAGTCACAAATAATTCCTAAACTTACCAGCACTCCTGTAAGCAATGAGCAGGAGTAAAACTGACAGAAGCAGAACCACTGCTAAAGGAATGATTTGTCATTTGAAAGCAGAATCTAAATAGGTAAAGTCAAATCTAAGCAGACATATTCAACATAGCAAAGCCTCATCCAAACATCCAAGCTGGGAGGAGGTTAAGAATGGAGAACAGCATTAGAGAGGTCTTTACCTTGCTGAAACACCAGATCAAGACCTCACATTTCTATCAGGGAGCTCGCAGAGGAGCAGATACTTCCACTTGGTCAGTCTAGTTAGCACAGCACCGGAAACATTTGGTATTGTTTCCTGTCAGCTTTACTCACTCACACTGCAGTGCATTCCTGCTTCCTTTTCTATTGTAATCCCATGTTTTCCTAGAATACCCTGCTGGTGCAAAACAGCCAGCCCAGCTCCAGAGCCAACACCAACGGTGCAGGATGGTCTCTGCAGGAGAGGAACCAGTGGCCAAAAGCATTTCCAGCACTGCCCTGAGCCTTGCTCCCAGAGGGGATGAGGAGTGGTGGCATCAAGGACACAAACCCGTCGACTACAAGAATGCCCTCACTGTCACCATCTTCCACGGACAGGGTCGAGTCAGCAGGATGGTTTTTTACAGGAGCCTTTCTTCCTCTTCCCCTTCCACCTTTTCATTAGAAAGAAAAGAGCCAAAAGCAAGAATTCTCACTATGTTCATTACAGAACACAGTCGTGTTCTGACAAGACACTGCTGCCAGGAACCTCTTGCTGTAACTAGAAAAAAAAGCCCAAAACATCCTGTTAAAATGCTAAAAATATACTTTAGAAGAGAATGGGAATATGAATAAAACGACTGATTAATGAAGATTGTGAACAGTCAGAGAATGGGCATAGAGGAACTGCGGGAAGAAAAAGCAGCTCAATTCTGTGAATCACGACTTTTGGATGGGAAGGCTGAGCACAAGAACAGGAAACCCATCAGAGTAACTGCAGTGGGACTGAAACACGGGAGAAAATCGAAATTGACATTATTTTCTCTGCTAGGTCTCCCATCAAACCAAAGGAACCGACTCCTTGGGAAGAAGGAACGTCCTTCACTCGCACGGCACGGAGGGATCCGAGCACGCTGCGAGCATTTAAACACGACACGGCAGCAGACGCAGAAAGGTGAGCGAAGTATCAACAGGTCTCCCGGGGGAACCTTTCCTGGGAGCCGGATGGGCTGAGGAGCTGTGAGAGATCCACAGCTCCCTCAGGGGCCCGGGGGGCGAAAGGGCGAGCGCGGCCGGCCCGGGGATGGGCACGGGAGGCTGGAAAGGGAAGCCCGGCGGCTCCGGAGGGAGGGAGGGCGGAGGAACCGGAGGTCCTGCGGGCCCACGGGCCGAGGGGCCGCCAGCAGCGGCCCGGAGCCCCGGCCCCGGAGCAGGCGGGGCGGCCTAACCCGGGCCGGGCCGGGCTTTGGGGCCTGAGCCGCCCGGGGGTCGGTACCTGGACGGGTTCCTGCAGCACCGTCATCCTGCTCTCCCCGGCCTCCGCCTCCTGGTCGCCGAGCCCGAGCGGGGTGGCCCCGGTCCCGGCCCGGCTCAGAGCGAGTCACGGCGGGGCCCGGCCCGGCCGCGGCTCATTTGAACCCGCACCGACCGTTACCGGAGCGAGCGAGGCCGGCGGGCGCCGAGTCCGCCCGAACCGGCGGCGGAAATAGCCGAACCCTCCGCCGGAAATACCCGAAGGCGCAGGCGGAAAGAGCCGAGCGTCGACGGAAAACAGCTGGGAAAGCTGCGCTCGCCAACCGGGAGGAAGCTACTCGGCGCCGGAGATGGCCGAACTGGAGCGGAGATGGCCGATTCGGGACGGAGATGGCCGAGCTGGAACGAAGCCACCCGAGCTAGGACGGAGATGTCCGAGCAGAGACGGAGATGGACGAGCGTGAGGGGGCTGGTGAACCCCCGGCACGGCCTGTGGCTCGTCCCTCAGAGCTTTGCGCCCATAGAATGTAGAACTTGCATTTGTGCCACAGAGCGGGCTCTGAGGATCCCCGCGTGTCTCGGGGTGCTGGTCCGAGGGCTCCCTCCTGCCATCACCGGCAAGTCCTGAGCCAGCCGGCCCCTGCGCTGGGCTTGGCTCGTGGTTCCCGTGTCCCCGTGCCCAGTGTCGGGGGCAGCACGGCCCAGATCTGTCCCTGAGGGGTCCGTGCTGATGGTGCTCCCCAGGTAGCTTCAGCCGCGATATCACAAAATCGCAGGATCATGTGGGTTGAAAAAGAGCTCCCAGATCATGGAGCCCAACCTGTGATTGATGACCAGAGCCCTGAATGCCACGTCCGGTCCTTCCTTGGACATCTCCGGGGATGGAAACTCCACCAGCTCCCTGGGCAGCCCCTGCCAATGTTTAACAACTCTTTCTGTGAAGAAATTCCTCATGATGTCCTTATACCCAGGAGTAAAACTGGCACACCAGGGTGTAAGTACAAAGCCGGTAATTTGCCAATTACAACTTAGATGTGTTTGAAAATGCAGTATCTGGCACGCAGAGCTTTAGCAAAAGGATAGAATAAAGACACACAAGTAAACCTCAATTTATTAACAACACTGACCTATCAATAGCCATCTGCAGCTAGCAGAGGCCTTCCTTCTCCAAACCCTTCTGTGGGCTTGCTGAATCAGCCATAACAGTGCCCCGATGCACACACAGCTCCACACGGACCCTGTGCTCCATCTGCTCTGCTCAGTGCTTTGCACTTGCACTCAGGCCCAAAGGTCACATCCTGATGTGCTGACACGTGTGGGCAGGGGCTGTGTCTTTGAGAATAAAAGCTGTGTCTGGAGCAGGAGGGCTCAGCCTGCCTCCTTCCCCTCTTCCTCTGCACTTCTGGAAGGTGTCCTTACAAATTTGTTATTGGCAGCAAATCTGCAGGTGTCTGCTTTCAGGGTGTGAGCAGGCAAAGCTTTCTTCAATCCTTCACCTGAGACACATAAACAGGGCCCAGAGCAGTGCTGTCCCCTGGGATGGACACCTGGTTTCCTGATCAGATCAATCCAAGTCATTTTGCCAGACAGGAGGCTGGAACACAACAGTGATGTGTCTCCTCCCCTGAAGGCCTTTGGCCTCGCTCACTGATGGTGATGATGGTGCTGTGTGTACGTGGTCTGGGGCTCCAAGGAGCCTTTCAAGGAGCACAGTCCATGTTCACCCTCCTCCTGATCTCGTGCACTGCAGATAACTCCTCCTGGGGATGAAAGCTGGCTCCATCTGTCTCTCCCATTCCCCAGGGCACAGAGCTCCTGACATCCAGACCTTCTTTGGTATGAGAGCCTGTCTTATCACAGCCTGAGGAGATACAGGCTCTCCAGAGCGTGGGGGCTCCTTGTAGCTCTCCTCAGAGTCCCCTGGAATTCATGTAAAACATCCAAACTGTAAAAGGTCAGTGTTAGCTGCTGTCTGTGGAGATCTGGATTTACAGAGACTGCTCAGTCCTACAGTGCAGTTCTGCCTGTAGGGTCACTCACTGGCACCCACAGATGCCTTTTTAAATGTCCATGGGACTAAAGGCGCTTTCTCTGTGGAATCCTCAGCTTTTCCTGAGGAGGAGGGGAGCAGTCTTGCCAGGGGAAGAGGCATGGAGACACAAGCAGAGGCACAGACATACATACTGTGCCTGTTCAAGTGCACCATTCCAACCTGCTTGGCTACAAACCAGCTCTGCTTTATCCCAAAGAGACACAACAAAGTAAAGTGTGGCTGGCTCTCCCCCCAGGGGGGCTCCAAGGGCTGGATTTTTGACATGAAAAACTGTAGTTCTGTCATTTCCCACTGCTTGCTTTCTGTCTGTCTCTTTGCAGGTCTCACTTTGGTTTTAATTTAGTGTTACTCCTTTCAGCATGGAAGGTGGGGCCTGTGCTCTGCACAGAGGAGTGAGAGTGCAGCCTCTTGGCTTGCAGGGCAGGGATATCACAGCTATTGCAGGAATATCATGGCTAGCAGAGATATCAAGGCTAGCAGGGATATCATGGCTTTAGCAGGAATGTCAAGGCTAGCAGGGATATCATGGCTTTAGCAGGGATATCACAGCTCCAGGCCTCCCAGTCCCTGCTGTGGATTTCCTCTGTGAGTTGAGCAGGTCCCCACCTCTCCTCTGCTCCATTCTTCTCTGCCACAGCACGTTCTGCTGCAGGAGCTGGTGCCATGGCAGCGACAAGGACAAACGTGTGTGCAGCAAGGGTCCCTCTGGCCCCATCACCACCATCCTCCAGGAGGTTAAAGCACAGACAGAGCATTAAAAACATGAGGTGCCCAGACCCTGCCCAATGGAAGCTGCAGGAATAGCACAGAGAGGAGCTCAAATCTAATCTTGCATCTATAAACAGCTTATGTTGCTTTTTATGAGCAGTTGAATCAAACAGTGGGAATTGAAAGCAGCTGTTACTCAGTCACTGCACAGGAACGAGCGAGTGGCAGCTGAAGTCAACACATCGGAGCAAAATGCCTTCAATTTCTAGTCAAAGGCAGAGTGAGGACGTTGGAATAAGGAACAAATCAAAGGAAAGTGTTTTCTGCTCCCAGGTGTTCTGCTGATGGGAAGGCTGAGTTATGTGTCATGAATTATTCACTGCTTGTGGTGATGCTCTGAAGATTGCTTTGCAGGTAGGAAGAGGGAGAGAGTCACCAGCTTGTGTCACACAGCCCCAGACAGCTCCTGGCTGGAACACACCAACATCTCCCTGGAGAAGAACCATCCCAGGAGCACCCCTGGCTGGGCTGCATCCCACAGGACACCACCCACACCCAGGGACCCTGAGGGTGGGCCTGGCCCACAAACACCAAGGGGTCTCCTCCACCCACCCTGTCAATGAGTAGTCCCAAGCCAAAGCAGACAAACCATGTAAGGGAAGAAGGAATTAAATTTAATCAGAGAAATGTCACAGGGAAAACCTGGGAAAAAGTAACTTTAAAACCCAGTTTCAGATATGTCATTGAATACCAGGCTTAGGCACACACACGTGGTGGGCAGAGTTTCACAAGGGCTGAGGCAAAACATCCCAGGGAAGGGACCTGGATGGGGGAATCTCGCTTCTCATGGTGCTCAGGTGGGTTCAAATATTGCTGAGAGCCTGGGAGACAAGCAGGACAGACAATGCAAAGAACCTTTGGGATGAGAGTATCCAGAGTATTCCTTCTCAGATGAACCCAAAATGTCAAGAGCTGTAATTCAACACCATTTAAAAAAGAGTTTTATATGCAAGTAGTTATGTGAAGAATTAAATCTCCTGGCAGCATTTGCCACCCAACCATCTATATTGCTGAGCTGATGAACAGGAACTGGAGAGAAAGGGATTAAAAAGAAGATAAAAAGGATGCTGAACATTCAAAGTTCAGAATTCTGTCTTTTAACCTTCTGATGTCTAAAGAGATTTTGAGAGGGGAGAGATTTTTAAATGTTTAATTTGTGTATTTAGCAGTAACTGAAGGTCATTTTAAATTTTTTCCCTTGATCTCCTGCCTTTTACATAGCTGAGGGGTAGGAGAAATGATTAAAAAAGTAAATAGATAATGAAATCATAAGAAATTGGCAGGGGAAGGTGGGGCCAGGCAGCAATTTGGATTTTCTTTTCAATTGAGTAGATTTTTGAGGGATAATTCACCCTCAAAGAAACTTCATCCCCTTAGCAATGTTTCTCTTTTCCCAGGCAGATCTCAAGGAACACTAACAAATATCCATGGTACATTTTCCATATTCTTTGTAACATTAATGGGAAATAGATTTCTGAGTTTGGAAATTTCCTCTCTAAGTAGTTAATATTTTCTTAGTATCGAGTCATTCACTGATGCAGGTTTAAAAATATTGATTTCCACTGGCTGTTGTTGGCCCCCTCAGCTTTTGGCAGGTTGGAAAACGTGGCACCATCAACCACCTCTTTCTTTCCAAGCAGGGACTCCACACAATTACCCAGACCACAAATGACCATCATGGGGGTGATGCTGTCCTCATAAATTTTAATTGGCAGGAGTTACAAATGAAATTCCTTATCATCAACATAACTTTTGTGCCTTCAGAGCTGGGATTATTCCTGTGGCATTAATCCACTGCAGGTTTGGGTTTTGGTTTCTCTGCCCCTGTCTGTTACTTGCAGGACTTCCAATTTTGGAGTGAGCAGCAGGAGATGCCACTGAACTCACCTGAAGTTTCTCATTTCAGCCAGACATGATGTGCTTGACAAAAGCTGAGGAGAAATGAGAGCATGAGAGGTCAGGACATGCTGTGAGCTGGGGAGGGGCAGGTGGACAGGCAGCAGGGGGGACCCCCAGCCCAGACCCCCAAGGATGAAGGGGATACTCTGCCAGGACTAATATTCTCTTTCTGTTCCCACCCCTTGCATGCCTTCCCCACCTGATCAGTGATGCCAGCCCTTGGAGATGAGCCAGTACTGTCATCCCCATTTTTCTGAGGCCAAGGTAAATGGGTCCCCTCTTTTCCTTACTGCCCTCCGATTTTAGGGGTTCCTAAATTTAACCACCTCCTATTCCAGACTTTCACCCTCTTGGAGCAGTGAGTGATCCTTGTCTCCAAATGTTCCCAATTAGCCTCTGCTGAGAAAGATGCTGGCTTTGTTTATTTTCAATAGCTTGCAACAAAACAGTGCCAAAACTGTGGATAAAACAGCCCTGAACTCCTTGGAAACATGCTGTCTTCAGCTGCTTTTCCTGGAAATCACTGGCACAAGCACCTTGTTCCCACCCCAGCTGACATGTCTCAGTGTTTTTTTGGAAAGGCTTTGGAGGGCGGTCCACACCTCCCTTCCGGTGACCACCAATGTCATAGAATCATGGAATCATTAGGGTTAGAAAGGACCATTTAAGTCATCAGGTCCAAGCAGAGCCTTTGAAGAGGATGCATTCTGCACCCTAAGGCAAGACATGGCCCTGATGGGAATCTCCTGCTCCTACCTTCATAGTTGATGCAGCCATTGGCATCTTCCTGCCCTGCCATGAGCTGCTCCACCTCACTTTCCGTCATCTTCTCTCCTGGAAGAGGAGGATGGAGAGGTGAGGGGAAGGGTTTTCAGCCTGCCAAGACCTTCCTGTACTTCTTCCAGATAACCGAGGGCATCAGAGAGAGGAGAAGGGGATTAAACAAGAGCTGTGTGCCACTACTGAGGGGTGTTGGTGGGACATGGTGGAGAGACTGCAAATGTTGTCTGATAACATGGCACAGCTCTGGGGCCAGCAGTGCCCAGTGTGACCAGCACATGGCACAGCTCTGGGGCCAGCCGTGCCCAGTGTGACCAGCACATGGCACAGCTCTGGGGCCAGCCGTGCCCAGTGTGACCAGCACATGGCACAGCTCTGGGGCCAGCCGTGCCCAGTGTGACCAGCACATGGCACAGCTCTGGGGCCAGCCGTGCCCAGTGTGACCAGCACATGGCACAGCTCTGGGGCCAGCCGTGCCCAGTGTGACCAGCACATGGCACAGCTCTGGGGCCAGCCGTGCCCAGTGTGACCAGCACATGGCACAGCTCTGGGGCCAGCCGTGCCCAGTGTGACCAGCACATGGCACAGCTCTGGGGCCAGCCGTGCCCAGTGTGACCAGCACATGGCACAGCTCTGGGGCCAGCCGTGCCCAGTGTGACCAGCACATGGCACAGCTCTGGGGCCAGCCGTGCCCAGTGTGACCAGCACATGGCACAGCTCTGGGGCCAGCCGTGCCCAGTGTGACCAGCACATGGCACAGCTCTGGGGCCAGCCGTGCCCAGTGTGACCAGCACATGGCACAGCTCTGGGGCCAGCCGTGCCCAGTGTGACCAGCACATGGCACAGCTCTGGGGCCAGCCATACCCAGTGTGACCAGCACATGGCACAGCTCTGGCCCCAGCCATACCCAGTGTGACCAGCACGTGGCGCAGCTCGGCCCCCATGACCATCCCGTTGCCCTCCTTGTCGAAGACTCGCAGCCCTTCCACAAAGTCCTCGAAGGTGCCCTGCTCCTTGTTGCGGGTGAAGTGCTGCAGGATGGGGAGGAAGGTCTCAAAGTCCAGCATCTTTGTGTTCATTTCTGGAAGGAGAGGAGGTGGAGTCAGAGATGAAATTTTTGAGGCCTCCTGATTAATTCTCTTGGTCTCTTTTGTATCAGAGTGCAGGGAAGAAACCCTGTGAAGAGATGGAACTATTGTATTAGGCTTGAGATTGGAATATCCATATCAGGAATAAAGTATTAATGTCAGGGAACTGCACAGAGGCCCCTGATATCAGCCCAAAATGAAACCATTAGGTGGGTCGTCTGTCACCACAGTAATGTGTCTGCACTGGGACTGGTCTGGTTATACCAGTTTGCACCTGTTCAGGATAAAGTCTGCTAAGCATCACTTGCCACCATTCCTGTGTGAGGACTGCCTATTCCATAAATCACCACCATGGTATGGGGAAGAAGAGTGAAGGAATTCCACAGGAATGAAGCCTGTCTGCATAATTTCCTTCCCAGTTCCTTCATCTTGCAGGGTTCTTCCTACAGGGGATGTTACCGTCTGCTTGCTGCCAGGGAGCACAGGAGTTGCTTGTCCCACCCTGTCCCCAGCTTGCTGTCACCTTCTGGTCTGGGCTTGCCCAGCACCTTGAGGACCTCTGCGTTGGTGGGGTTGTGGCCGAGCGCCCGGAGCACGTCCCCGCACTGCCCGTAGCTGATCTGCATCGTCCCCGCAGGCGTCCGGTCAAACAGCCCGAAGGCTTCTCTGAACTCTGCGGGGAAGGAGAGCTCGGAGTGGCCCCATTCCCAGCCCAGGGAAGCACCTCGTGCCTGGCAGGCAGGGAAGGGACCGACATGTGCATGCTGTGCCCCGAGTGAGCTTGTGCAATGCGGGCTGAGGTTTGCCAGACTCCTTGGACACTTGGCTGCCCGAGCAGGTTTTGTTACCTCTGCAGAGCTGGCTGGGTGACCTGCTGGATCCCTGCACCCTCAGCAGCTGGCTCTGCTGCAGGACATCCCTACTTATCTCCTTTTCCACTCAGATCTCCGCTCTCTGGGGCTGTCCCTGTGTCTCCAGAGGCTGTTCCTCCCACCAGAAGCCCTGGCTTTGACCCAGGCTGCATCTCGCACCATGAAGGAAAAATACCTTTTCCCTGCCAGGCTCTGGATCCTGCTGGCCTTTCCCCCAAGAGGGAATTTGATGTGTGGGGCCTTGGCTCTTGTGTCTGTGGTGAAAAACTACCTGGAAAAAGGATTCCCCATTTCTAAAGCCATCTCTGAGAGAAGCTGAACTCAGCACTTACCTTCAATCTGCTCTGCTGTGAATTCGATCTGTAAAGAGAAGGAAGCAGAGCCAGGCATGAGATGTGGGCTACTGCTGAGGGGAGCAAAGGAACTCTCCCCTCTGGGCCTCTCCCTGCCCAGGCTCGGGGCAGGGGCCATTTCCCTGCCATGTCCCATATCGGTGCCATGTCTGGCTGGGCCATGTCCCCAACTGCTTCTGCCCTCACCGTGGAGCTGAGATCCCTGTGGGGAGCACGGCTGGCAGCAGCGGGGTGGACAGGCAGGAGGGTTGCTCAGACCACAGGCAGGATTAATTTGGGGGGAAAGGATGTTATTTTAGGGCCTGATCCCAAGTTCAAGTGATTAAACAGTCTCCGTGCTGAGCCTGCTCTTAATAACTCTCCTGCCACAGCTCTGGCTTAAAAATGTGAGCATCCCTAGGAATCATGGAAAAAGTGAGTTCCTGTTGTGGAGCTCTTGGATAAAGGATGCTCTTATGTGGAGGAGGCAACGCAGGCAACAAAATACTTCAGGATGGAGACAGTGGGTGGCAGAGAAGCTTTTATTGCTGCTGGGGCCCCGACGCGGGGTCTCAGCAGGAGCTGAGGGCTCGATTCTGCAGCCGCAGCTCCGCGAGCTGGTGCTGGTTCCCTCCAGCGAGTGCTGGGCAGGGCTGGGTGGGGAAGACTGAGACATCTCCCCAGCGAGGACAGCATCACTCCCAGCCTGCTGCATCCACACAAGCCGATCATTTTCCCCTCTCAAGGCTGGGTTCCAGCCTGGCTAATGCCATTTGCAGAGCGCTTTGCACCGCCTGTGCCTGGCAGATGTCAGGCACGAGAAACGCGGTGCCGCCTTCATTCCTCACTCACCTTCACGCTCTTGGGATCGAAGGCAGGCTCCGAGCCTGCGGCTGCTTTGGCTGCTTCCTTCCTCGGCTCGGGTTTCCGGAGCGGCATCGCGCTGGGGTTTGCGGAGGTGCGGGATGAGTCCTGCGCCCAGCCAGGGAAGCGATCGGGGGGATGAAAAGCAAAGGCTGCTCCTTCCCTTATATACGGAGCCCAGAGCTCACCCTGGAGGGGCAGGCCAGCTGCTGGAGCAACTGCTACTTACTATAAAAGGAAGAAAACTCAAACGAGAGGGGCCCCAATTTGACAATTGCCCATTGTCATCGGCTCCTGGCTCCACGGAACCACCAGCCGCCCCCCCCAGCTGTAAAAGGGGGGACATGTCCCCCTCCAGCACCTGCACCGGGTGGGCTGCATGGGGGCTGCTTGCTAAATGATCACTGAAACCTAAACGCGAGTGGCCACGGGGGCCAGGCAAGAAAATAGCAACAGGATGGGTGATAAACCTGCCGTGATACCCACAGCAGAACGCCTGGCTGCAGGCTGCACTGCAGAGCCCTTTTTAGTCTAGGCTTTATGAAGTGCTGCTTCAAAGGGGCTCAGAACTCTCTCAACACTCCCTTGGCCTCGTGCTCAGGGGCTACTTTGTCCCAGTCTCTCCCCAGGGCTGAGCTGGTGCCCTGGAAAGGACCAGTGCAGGTGCTCACCTCCTTCAGGGTGGCTAGTGAGGAAATGGAAATGATGGCCAAAGCCATGACTGAATTCATCAGTGCATATCTTTCCCAGCTTTGCACCACCCATCCCAAGCACCTCCAAAACCTGCAGGGCAGATGGGGTCTCCTTCTGGCTCCTCTCCAGGTGCTGGGCAGGCTCTGATGGGAGATGATCCTGCTCTCACTCTCTTCTCCCAACTCTTTGAAGACTCACAAGGGCACAGAACTCATTGAACTTCAGCATCCCAGAAAATGGGGCTTGAGGGTTTTACTGAGACATTCTAAACCATCAACTTAAACAAGATGTATGGGGCACCGGGGCAAGGAGGAGTTACAGGGGTCATTCAGGAGGGGGGAGCAGCCACAAACTGCTGGGAATTCTCTGTGTGCCATCATCTCCTCATTGCCAGCAGGAACTGGGGACCTGAGGGGGCTGGACGGGTGTTATTTGCAATCATTGCTTTCCAGAGCTCTCTAGAATATAACAAATCATTTAGCAAAAAACCTCAATTTGTTTTGCTAAGTGTGAACTCAGAGCCTGGGTCAGGTTTCGCCTGGGAAATCAAGGGAGTCAAATTGCCCCTGAGCTGCCTCCCCCTCAGCATCCATCTGACTCCAAAATAACCTCACCTAAACTCCATCTTCACTCCACGGCAGCTTCTGGGTCAGAAATCAGACCCAGCAGAGCCTTCAGAAAGCACTGATGGTGCAGTTTGACTGTTTATCCCTTGCTCACCCTCCGTGCCCGTGCAGCATCCCGAGGAGCCGCTGGCAGAGCTGGTGTCACACCCACGCCATGGCCCCGGCGGTGGGGACAGGCAGCTGCAGACAATGTCCCCAGTCCCTTCTTGATGTTCAGCTGATGGCCACTGTGGGGCTTGTTCTGCTGCTGATTCCATCAGTAGGAGCAGCAGCTCCTGAGCCCTGTCCTTGGGGTTTGCGGTGCTCCCTTGGCCAGCCCTCACTGCAGGAGGGATTCCCTTCTCCTGCAGGAGCCCAGCAGGACTCTGACCCCCATCACGCAGTCACGGGGGCTCCTGGCTGGGGCCAGAACCAGCTGCCCTGCCAGGAAAACCCCAGGGAAGGCTCTGGGGCCTCTGCTGCTCTGTGCAGGACTGGGGCACTTTCGGAGGCAGCAAGAGCTGTGTCTGGACATGGATTATATGGGCCAAGGGAGGGGCCCAGGCTGGGAGCTGCTGTTCTAGGGATTTGGCACTGGGCTGTTGAATTCCAGCCTCATCCCACTAATGACAACCTGCCAGAGGAAAGAGGGCTCCCCTCTTTGTGCCCCATTTCACCAGGGGGATGCTTGGGCTGCTGGGGGTCCCAAGTGTTGGAACTGGCTGGTGCTGGGAGCAGGCTGGGCATCATCATTCATCCCTGAAAGGCAGGGGACAGCCCTGGGGCCGTGCCAGGTGACAAGGGCTGGTGACAGCTGCAGTGGGACCAGCTCTGACCTGATGTCCAGTGATGGTGTGGGACCCCATCCGGGTGGCTGCCCCCTCCACCCCCCTGCCCCATGGTGGAGCCTCCAGCCTCTCTCCCGAGGACACTGAATGCAGACGTGCCCTGAGGTCACTGCAGGAGCCTGGGGGAGCAGGACAGATCCCAACACATCTCCCCAAAACACATCCCAGCCCCAGAGAAGGAAAAGGGTTAAACTGGCGTCTGCCTGAAAGACATCCCATTGCAGGAGCCTCAGCTCGAGGTGCTGCTCACGTGCTTGCACCCTCTGCCTGCCTGCCTCCAGACACCTCGCTGGATTTTCCCCACCTTCCTCCGGCTCCTTGGCACCAGTCTGGGGCTAGAAGGGACTTAGGAGCACGGGGGCAGTGGGGGAATGCTGTGACAGCTGAAAAATGAGCCACCAGGCAGTAAGAGAAGTTTCTGAAAAGAAAAGAGGAATCTGCCTTGAATGAAGAGGATTTTAGCACCTTGGGCTAAGCCAATAAACCTCTGCCATCCCCATCCGAACAGGAATTGTTTGCACACGCTCCCGGAGCTGCTTAAAGCAGGCAAGACCAAAGAGAGAATAGGATCCAGCATGGTGGGGGGAGAAACCCCCCTGCCTGGACAGCCTGTGAGCAGATCCCTATAGGGGATCCCACAGGGCCAGGGGACACACCCAGCCCTGATCTCCCAGGGACGGGCTGTGCCCCACTGCTAGCTCACCTCAGCGGGGCTGGCAGCCAGGAAGGTGCTCCCAGAAGATGCTCTGTCCTGCTGAACACACCAGCCCTCTCCACCCCTGGCAGCGATTCTGGTCCCTGAAATCCTCGTCCGAGTGACACGGTCGCACCATGGAGGCATCTGGCCCTGTGGGAGGTATCATGGTGACTCTCCTCTGCTGCTGCCTCCTGAGCTCAGCCTGGGCTCTGGTAAGTCCGCGTGGCCC
Organism: Toxostoma redivivum; assembly: GCA_013397375.1. NCBI lineage: Eukaryota > Metazoa > Chordata > Aves > Passeriformes > Mimidae > Toxostoma > Toxostoma redivivum. Next base: position 154,486 of record VXBI01001945.1, read on the forward strand.
CAGGGCTCCTCCGGTCCCTCTCCTGGCTTTAAATGTTGTGTGTGCCACTGGCCCGGGCGGGGCTGGCTGTGCTCCCGCTCTGCAGAGCTGCTGGGCAGGAGGGGAAAGCATCTCCACTCCTGCTAAAAGCTTACCAGCAGCCATGGGGGCACTGCAGCGTGATGGCTTTTCCATTTCTTGGACACATGCAGGGCAGGGTTCAGTGCCCCGCGGTGTCGGGGGAGCAGAGCGGGCGGTTTTCCAGCAGTGCAGGAGGGCTGCAAGGATGTGCTGGGGGCAGAGCTGGGCACAGCCAGTGAGACTCCCACAGCCAGGCCCCCATCCTGCTGAAGCACCCCCAGCATCCTGCCCCACATCCCTGAGCAGCCCTCCATCCACCCAGCCAGATGCTGGTTTGGGGAAGAGCGTGGAGGAGCCCTGGATCTCCTCTTTGGGGCCAGGTTTGGCTGTGTTCACTGGGGGCAGTCTGAGGACAGTGACCCCTCTGCATCCCAGCTCCTTTTCACTTCCAAAGCTGTGTCCTCATCCTGGCTCTAAACCCCTTCAAACATCTTAGCCCAAAACACCCCAAAAGACATTTGCACATGTGGTGTGATGGGGAGGCTGAAGGTGCCGTGGGTTGTGCTGTCTGCTCTGGGCACTGGGCAGTGGCTGCTTCGCTGAGCCCTGGCTGGGCACTTTACCCAGGGCTTGCCTGACCTGGCCTGGAGAGCTCAGCATGGGTGACAGAGAGCTGGGGCAGGAGCCTGACAGGCCACTGATTTCTGCACAAAACCATGAGCAGAAATGACCATGGAGAGGGAAGGGGCTTGGGGTCAGCGTCAGCACTGGAAGAGGGAAAAATGAGAGCAGGAAAGCAGGAAGAGCTTTCTTGTTCCCTGTGTTGTTGAATGCACCCAAACCTGACTGTCTTGGAGAGGGCTGAGGGAGCACAGCCACGCCATGAATTGAGCCAAGGGGTTTTCACTTGGCTTTTGTCTGGGCAGGTCGATCCTGATGATGTTCTCACGAAAGAAGAGCAGATCTATCTCCTGGTAGAGGCCAAGGAAAAGTGTCAGAGGGACATAAAGGCCCAGCTGGAGAAGATCAAAGGTATTGTCCCTCCGCTGTGCTTGTGTCAGCCAGCCCTGGTGGAGCTGTTACACCCTGGGGAATGCTGTGCTCTCTGTTGGGGCTGGATGGGGCTGAGGACATCTGGCTCCTGGTGGTTTGTGGAGCTCAGGGCACCATCTGTGCTCTGGGTGCAGCCAGCACTGGCTCCAGCATTTTCCAGACAGCTCCATGTACACCACAAACAAGAGCTGTGAGATGTGTCTTTGCTCTTTGGCCAGACCCCAGCTGCCCTCCAGAGTGGGATGGGATCATCTGCTGGCCAAGGGGCTCGCCCAGCCAGGAGGTGTCAGTGCCTTGCCCTGACTACATCTACGACTTCAACCACAAAGGCAAGTCTTGTACCTGGCAGAGAGCGACCTCAGCCTGGTGACAATCCATGGGGCAGGGACAAGTCTGGGCTTCCCGTGGCTCCTTCTGCTGCCATGGTGTTTGTTCTGTTCCCAGGTCACGCCTACAGGTACTGCAGTGCCTATGGCACCTGGGCCATGGCTCTCAGCATCAACAAGACCTGGGCCAACTACACAGAGTGTGCCCTGCTCTTCTCCTCCGAGAGCCGGAGCCGCCAGAAGGTACAAACCCCTTGTTTGTCAGAGGTGCTGGCAAAGGGGTGTGGGTGGGGGCCGGGGGGATGAAGTGAAGGCCAGGGAGCTCTTCCCTCTCCACTCATCAGACCAGCCCTGCTCCCCCCGTGCTCTGGCAGGGAGGTGGAGCTCACTCCTTCTCTTGCAGGAGGTGTTTGACCGCCTGCACCTCATGTACACCGTGGGCTACTCCATCTCCCTGGCCTCCCTCATCGTTGCTGTCTGCATCCTCTCCTACTTCAAGTAAGGAGAGGCCAAAGCCCCTCTTGTGTGGGAGAACCCTCCTCATCCCATGAGCCCAGGGAGGGGGCAGCCCCCAAAGGAATGGGAACAACCCCAGACCCAACACAAACATCAGCCAACTTCCCAAAGCCCCAAACACCCGCAGTGTGACCAGCTCCTGATCTGCTCCACCCTGCTCTTGGGCAGTGGGGACACCCCATTTGCTCCTAGACCTGGTTTCTGTGCCCAGACACCCCACAGCCCACTCTGAGCCCCCCATTCCCTGAAGCCAAGTGTGATGAGTTGGTTTGATGGGGGCAGCTGGGCTTTGCTTTGTGTCACATCCTTGTCTGCAGGCGCCTGCACTGCACACGGAATTACATCCACGTGCATCTCTTCACCTCCTTCATCTGCCGGGCCCTCAGCATCTTCATCAAGGACCTGGTGCTGTACTCGGGCACGGCGCCCAGCGACGCCCACAGGATGCGGGAGGACGATCTCAGGGGTCCCCTGCCAGGACAACGGGGCCACCTGGCAAGTGCTGGGTGGGGGCAAAGGGGCACTCAGGAGCTCTGATGCAATGGGATGGGCCTGGGATCCTCCCAGTGCGGGGCTGTGCTGCTCAGGGGGAGGGGATGAAGGGTCACCTTTGGCTCTGCCCTGCTCCTCCCTGTCCTGGTGCCACACTAGAGACCAGAGCCTCAGGATACCTTGGCCTGTGCCCAGGGAATAGCTGTCCTATGGGAAGGAAGATGCTGGAGTATCCCAGGGGAGATGCAGGTCTCTGCAAGAAGAGCATGGGGCACAGCTGAGTTTTGGTGACCAGAAAGCAAAAGCCACCAGGTTCTGCTTTTGGAGACCAGCCTGACACGGGCATCTCCCTGTACCCACAGGTTGGCTGCAAGGTGGTGGTGACTCTCTTCCTCTATTTTCTGGCCACCAACCATTACTGGATCCTGGTGGAAGGTCTCTACCTGCACAGCCTGATCTTCATGGCCTTTCTCTCCAACAAGAACTACCTGTGGGTCCTCATCATCATCGGCTGGGGTGAGCACAGACCCCAGCTGTGGCTTTGGCCATGGCTGAGGGACACCCAGTGCCCAGGGAAGGGCAGGGGGATTCAGGAACTGCTTTGATCTGCGAAGGTGATGCTCCACCCCTGCTCCTCACTCTGTCCCTGCCCTTCCAGGTCTCCCTGCCGTGTTTGTGTCCATCTGGGCCAGCGTCAGGGCCTCGCTGGCAGATACACAGTATGTGCACCCACCTTTGCCAGGGCTTTTGGGAGGGGAAATGCCAGCAAGGTACCTGTGGGCACCAGAGCTTTTTGGAAATGGAAATTTTCCAGAAAGAGCAAGAGGAGGGAACACACATTCAAGGCTTGTTCACAGAATTGTCAGTAATGCAGAGCAATGGTGGTTTTGTTGTGCATTTGGGCGGACAGTAGATGCAGGTTTGCAGCATAACTTGATCAATAAACAGCACAGAGATGGATCCTAAAGGGCACATTCTGGAGTGAGGCACTTTAAAAGGAGAAAGGTCACCATATGAACAGCAGGACGTGGCCAAGGAGCCCTCAGGAACTTTAATACCCCTTTAATCCTGCTTTGCTCCACTATGATGGTTACAAATGCTTCTAGCTACAGTTCAAGATTTACACAAAGCCCACCAAGGGGGTGGAGAGTGGGAGATGGGGGTGCTGGGGTGGTTGGGGATAGAGGGAGCCATCCTTCCCAGTGGTGCCAGATTTCTCCAAGGAGTTTCTTTACTGGGATTCTCAGGTGCTGGGACCTCAGTGCGGGGAACATGAAGTGGATTTATCAGGTCCCCATCCTGACTGCTGTCGTGGTAAGAATCCTGTGGATGAACCTCCCAATTCCTTTTAGGGAAAGAGGATTGATAGACCACAGCTGTTTGCTTGTGGTCACTGGAGTTTTATCCCAGCCACTCCGGCAGCCAGGGAGAGCCCAGAGGGATCCAGGGGTTCTGGTCCCTCCTGCTCTGCACGTCCCACAGCAGCACTGCCCTGTCCCTGCCTGCACCTCACCCAGAGCTGCCTGCCTGTGTCCCCGAGGGCCCCCACTGGTGTCTCTTGGCAGGTGAACTTCTTCCTGTTCCTCAACATCGTGCGGGTGTTGGCCTCCAAGCTCTGGGAGACCACCACGGGCAAGCTGGACCCCCGGCAGCAGTACAGGCAAGTGCCTCATGTCCTGCTGTTCAGCCAGGACAGCTCCCAGAGGCTGTGAAGGAGGAGCAGAGGTGTGGGGAGGGCTGGAGGAGTGAGGAAGGGTGGCAGGACAGTGGCAGCCAGCTCTGCTGGATTAAGCCTGGCTCTGGAGCTGTGAGCTCTTCCTGCTCCCCCTCCAGCCTGGGCACTGTGGGGGCCCTGGCTGACAGCTCCAAGGTCTCTCCTCTCAGGAAGCTGCTCAAGTCCACGCTGGTGCTGATGCCCCTCTTTGGAGTCCACTACGTGGTGTTCATGGCCATGCCCTACACCGAGGTCTCGGGGCTCCTGTGGCAGATCCAGATGCACTACGAGATGCTCTTTAACTCCTCCCAGGTATGTGACAGGGACTGCTCCCAGCTTTGAGGGGTGTTCATCCAGAAAGGCTCAGGCACCTCAAACTCCACCACTTTTGGTCTCTTGGCAGGGTTTCTTTGTGGCTTTTATCTACTGCTTTTGCAATGGGGAGGTAAGTGGGAAGAGGAGGAGCTAAGCTCCCTGTTCCAGCCCCTTTGGAGTCAGGGAAGGCAAACTTGCAGCCCCGGGCTGTGATAACCAGAGCAAAAGCTCGGATCCATCCCTCTCAATAGGACTGGGAGGGAAAAACGGGAAAGGAAAGAGGGAAAGGGAGGGAAGGGAAAAGGGAAGGGAAAAGGGCAAAGCAAGGCAAGGCAAGGCTGTTCTGCTGTCTCTGGACACAGCAGTCCCCTCTGCTCCCAGGTGCAGGCCGAGATCAAGAAAGCTCATTTCCGGAGGCTGCTGGCGCTGGATTTGGGGCAGCAGGGGCGGTCTGGGAGCTGCTGCTGCGCCGGGCGGGGCTCCCGGGCCCCCCAAAGCTGCAGCACCAGCCTGGCGGGGCGGGGAGCAGGGGGCACCCGGGGGCCGCCGCTCCCGGCCCGGCCCCGCCTGCCCGGACACGGCCCCGCCTCGGACCAGCTCCTGCCCTGCCCCGGCCAGGACCTGAGCCACAAACCCCGCGGGGAAACCACGGTGGATTTGACAGACCTGACTCAGTGTCACCCCGAGCCCAGCAAGGAGCTGGAGACCATGCTGTGAGGTGGAGGCTGCATTTCTCACCTGGGCACGCAGATGTGTCTGGAAAGATGCTGATCCTCATGCTTGGGGCTCTGCTCACGCTGGCACGGAGAGCCAGGGCTGGGACAGCGGCTGGAAGAACCCTTTGTCAGAGCCAGGGACTCTCACTCCTCCTCCCCCCAGCCCAAAAACATAAAACCTTAAAACATCTGCCTGCAAAGGACTGATGTGATCTCTGTGCTTGCAAAGCCTTGAGTCTTCACCAGGAAACACCTCCATGCTCACTCCTACCCCAACGTGTGGGAGGTGACTTCTCCAGGGCGGTTAAAGCCCATCCCAGAGCCCGACCCTGCATCGGACTGCCCTACCCAGCACCAGCTCCAGCCTGAGTGAGCAGAGTGCCCCGGAGCAGCTCTGCACACAACCACCGACTGGAGAGGAGGCACTGGGACAGGGTGGGATGAAGGAGGCAGGACAAACTTCATGGCCTGGAAGGGTGCAGGGAATACCTGGATCCCCAACACTTCATCCATTAACACAAAGGCCCCTGCATGCAACAGTGGTGGCCCTGCCATCCCATTGCAGGCTGAGAAGTGAATAAAGAGTCTCTGGAATGTTCCCATCCTTGTGATCCATCAGGGAGCCAGCAGCCAGTGGCTGGAGAGCAGCAGAGGGGGAGAGGCTGGAGCCCTGGCCCTGTTCCCAGCCATGGCTGCTCGCCCTCTGCCCCCTGCCATGGACAGGAGCCCCAGCACCCCTTGCCCTGCACCTGCAGTGCCTGGGAAAGCTCCTCACCTGAGGGAAAAGGCATTCCCAAGGAGCTGGGTAAAGGCAGATAAATTAAACAGCATGTTGGTGGTAGCATGGAGTATCTTCTTCCTACACAGTTCACGGCAGCAATTTCTTGCTGAAGACAGTGACAGGGACCAGGTGAAGAATTGTGTGCATTCCTGTACCTTCCAGTGAAGAGCAAAGTGAGCACAGGGAACTGCAGGGACAGCCAGCCAGGAGCCAAGTCAGGGAAAGGAAGGGCTCCAGGATTCACAGTTTTAAAATCATCTCTTGGAGGGATTCTGTCTCTTTGGAAGACACCAGCACAGCTGCCCCTGCAGGGACAGGTCCCCTCTGGGGGCAGCTGGAATGCTGCTCACACTGCTCCCTTGTTCCACGGGCCTCGCACAGCCCTGCAAGCTGACATTTGTGCCTCCCTGGCACTGATCAATATTTAATCACTCTCGTCCCAAGAGGCTCCTGGTAGGTGGGAGAGGGGTGAGGAATTTCAGCAATCCTACAAGGAGCAGAGGGAAGTGTTGACAAGAAGGGGAGAGCCCCCAGCACTCGCCTCACACGGGGCTGGGTCCCAGGGACAGCGAGCTGGGATCCGGGAGCAGACGAGCTCAGACTGTGGGCTATTTTCACATTTTGTTTTGAAACAAAAAACAGTTTGTGAAACATTTTGGGGTGAAAGATACTATGAAAAACCACGAGAATTATTTTATCAGCTACAATCCCCAACTTCTGGTGAGAGACACAGTTGATCTCCAGACAGTCAGTTCTCCATTTGCACATCAGGGCAGCCAAAGAAGTGGATAATAAAAAGCACATGCTGCATATTTTTGTACCAGTAATAAAACATTTACTAGAGCAAGCAGAAAGTAAATGCACAGCTGATAAAGAAAACATCACAATGTCACAAAACCCTGACAGCTTCTGGTACATCTTCCAGTGGAAACAAGCCAGCGGTGGGTGCTGACCTGTCTCAACTGAAAAGTTCTTCCCTACCTTGTGGCAAAAAATAAAAGTTAAAAAATGGGAATACACACAACGAGTTAAAAACGGGCAAGCAAGATTTTACAGATTTACTACATGTGTCCAAAACAGGGCCAGATTTGAGCTGTTTCTTTTTATTAATTGTTTTCTGCATTCTCCCTAAAGGTTTCTGAGCAAGAGATCCCTGAATTTCTGAATCTTCTTCCTTTAGCCACACTTCCTGGGGGGGGTCCAGCCTCTGATTGTTGTGGTGTATCTACATTGGTTTCCCTTTTTTGTTTTTAATTTGAAGAAAGCACTCAACCCTCTCAGAACAGAGGGTGCATAGGCACAGCAGAGACACAGGTTTGCTATGCAGGCTTCCACCAGAATGAGGGATATTAGAAAACAGGAGCTTCTTTGAAAGAAAAAAGATATCTGGGCAATGGGATTGGAATTAAAGTACTGACCACAAACAAGCCAGGGAGTCCAACCTACACTACAAGTGAATTTCTGGTTTGCTGGGATGGAGAAGGATCCCTTGAACAGCTCCACACACACACACAAAAAAAAAAAAAAAACCAACCAAAAACCAACTTGCTCTGCCCCACCTTCAGCAAAGCAAATTGATACATTCTTAGTTGATGGGGAGAGAGGCCAAATTATTTGGGGAGAATATGTGAAAAGGAGATGGGGGAAGAACTCACCGTACTGACCAAACTGTTGCAAGATTAATGTCTAACAGGCAGGTCCTGAGCATCTCTAGGTGGACTGGACTGGTTTGTAAATGTGAACGCTGGTTAAGAAAAGACTAATTTATACTTCTATGGACACAGTTCCTTAACGTTTGAAGGATGTGGAACAGCTTCTTTTTGTCAAGAAGATCTGTTTAAATCCAGCAGAGTCACTCGAGCACTGAACGTTTCAAAGCAGAACCCAGGGAGCTTTATCAAAATTATTTCTTTCACTAAGTGTTGTGTGCATTTCCTTTGGGTGAATCTGTCCGCAGATGAACTTGCCTGGGGGTTCTCATGGTTTCCTTCTCCTGCCCCAGCTGCTCAACAACCAGTTACCAAAAGCCCCAAGAAATCCTCTGGAAAAAGACAGCACTAGCTGCAGAGATTCCAGGCTGTGACCCCCCAGCTTTTAACTGTCCCACCGGCTTTTCTTCCGCTTTGGGGGCTCTGGGACAGCAAAGCCATCTGTCTTGTTGTCTCGGCTGTTGGCCTCCTTCCTGTTCTCTCCATTCCTGCCCTCGCTGCTGTTCCTGCTGTCGCCGTTGTTGCGGTTGCCGCTGCCCGGCAGCTCGGTGAAGTGCCGGCCCTCGCCGTGGCGATGGAGGTCACCATGGCGGCCGTCACCGTGCCGGGAGGGGTCACCATGCCGGCCAGCGCCTTCACCGTGCCGCTGGCCATCACTGTAGCGCTGGCCATCATTGCCGTAGCGCTGGCCATCGTTGTTGTAGCGTTGGTTATCGCTGCCGTAGCGCTGGCCATCATTGTTGAAACGCTGGCCATCGTTGCCATAGCGCTGGCCATCACTGTTGAAACGTTGGCCATCATTACCATAGCGCTGGCCATCATTGTTGNCGCTGGCCATCGTTGTTGTAGCGTTGGTTATCGCTGCCGTAGCGCTGGCCATCATTGTTGAAACGCTGGCCATCATTGCCATAGCGCTGGCCATCATTGTTGAAACGCTGGCCATCGTTGCCATAGCGCTGGCCATCACTGTTGAAACGTTGGCCATCATTACCATAGCGCTGGCCATCATTGTTGAAACGTTGATCGTTGCCATAACGTTGGCCATCATTGTTGTAACGTTGGTTATCATTGCCGTAGCGCTGGCCATCGTTGCCATAACGTTGCCCATCGTTGCCATAGCGCTGCCCATCGTTGCCATAACGTTGGCCATCGTTGCCATAGCGCTGGCCATCGTTGCCATAACGTTGGCCATCGTTGCCATAGCGCTGGCCCCCGCCCTCCCCGCGCCGTGGGGCCTCGCTGTGCCGGCTGTTCCGTTCTCTGGCAGTGCCGCCAACGCCGCTGCCGCCTTCTCGACTGCTGGTGCCGGCGTTGGTGCCGGTGCAGCCCTGGGCTGCGGCGCCGGGGAAGCCGGGCCCGCTGCCGCTGCTCACGGTGCCGGTGAAGCCGGGGGCTCCCTTGGGGCCGCTGCCGCTGCTCACGGTGCCGGTGAAGCCGGGGGCTCCCTTGGCCGCCGCGGGGCTCTCGGCACCGGCGGCGTTTTGCTGCGCTGAACTCGTCGGGACCGAGTTCAGGCTCCCGGCGCTGGTCCAGCCACTGGCACCAGCAGCAGAGCTCCCAGTCTTTTGGTTATTTAAACTTGCAGCAACAAAGTGACTCTTGTACTGGGACTGCAGGAGAGGAAGAGACAAAAGAGAGCGGGTTTGGCCCTGTGCTGCCCCACAGAACACGGAGTCATCGAGCCTGCCTTGGACTGGGGGGAAGCAGAGCTCCTAGAAAATGTCAGTCCTGGAGTGATGGCATTCCTGCTGTGCTTATGGACACAGTTAGTAACGGGCACCTCCTACCAGACAACACCAACGAGGGAATTCTTACACTGTGGGGTTAATTTTTACACTGAAGAGAAAGAGCTGGTTCCCCTTTTGATTGCAATTACACCACTGCTGCTAAGCAACCTCAACAGAATCAAGCCCAGGTGCAGAATCCAGAAAGGAAAAAGAGCAAAGAGGCAGCAGAAAATGAAGTAATTTTGGCAAATGTGTGCAAACGTGTTCAGTCCAGCCTGCACCTAATTCCACCACTTGGGACTGTAATGCTGAGTGTGCTCCAAGTGACAGCCACAACCTGAAAAAACAGGGGGAGAAAAGGAGTCCAAGCATGGAACCCACCTGGAAAGCTGCTTTCATTGCTGTCAGCCTGTCCCCCATGGCCCCTGTGGATGGCTTGTAGGCCTCGTAGTTGCTCATCACACTGTTGTTGTTTCCACGGTCCTGTGCAAAAACACAAAGGGCAACTGCAGAGGTTTGTGCCACACAGACACACTCAGTTCAACCACTGCCCACATCTATCCTGTCCCTGCACTCAGGAATTGCCTCCACTAAGGATGACAGACTTCTGGAGAGCCCCGAGTAGTGGAACAGTTTGCTCCTTTTTTTTTTTTAATTAAAGAGTAATCAATACTAAGTGAAAAAATTCCAAGAATCTGTGAAGAACCTCCTCAGCATCTTTACTTACAGTATTTTCTGAGCCCAGCCCGGGGCGCTCACGGTATCCCAAGCCGCCACCACCAATGTTCAGCTTCTTGCCCTTCCCTCCTTTGAAACGGGATTTCCGGAACCACGGATTCTGTAACAGAAGGACAAATGTTTCTCAACACGGGGAATAAAAAGCTTCATAAATGCATGTAATGAGGCTGAGAAAAAAGAGATACTGAGCATTTCAAGAGACAAATACTGTTTTCCTTTCAACCACAGAGCTGCTGTAGGCAGTTGTGTCATGTGGGTCTGATGCTTTGGGTTACAAATGCTTTCTAAGAAAACTGATTTTACACCTTCAACTCTCATTCAGGTTAAGGTTTTGGGGGTCTGCATTCTAATAAAGCCGGGAATAAATACAATTTCCAATGCCATCACTTGGGAGCTCTGCTCTTGCTCATACTTTGGTTTCACTGGTTTAGCCCAGTGCTTTGCTAAGGAGAAATGAGGGTCTGTCAGCAAAACTTTCTGTACCAATCAGTGGCCAGGGAATGTCAGCCCAACCAGACCTGCTGTTTCCAGGTGTTTAAATAATAGTTGGCTGGACCTCTTTTTATGCCCTGCAGTCTCTCCAAATGTGAATAACTGAGCTGGCTTCTGCAAGCTCCTCTCAAGGCAGTCAGGGGAGCTCTGCCTCACTAATTCTGTCCTTTCTGAAAATGTTGCCTATGTCAGAAAAAGTATTTACTTTTGGCAGCTGTTGTCCAAGCTGCTTGCTAATGTATCCATAGGCCTCCCAATCCATCTCTGAATCTGGGAGTTGCAAAAAAGCCTGGGCTCTCTTGCTGCTATACGGGCAGCAAAAGACAAGAAATTAAAGAGTTGGTAAGTTCAGTGGCACAAGCACAATTGCTGCACCTACCTGTCATACCTATATATAGCAAACCTGGCAGAGAGCACTGCCAAGCAGGTGGAACGATCAAGCAACAACCCCTTCACAGAGGGAATGTCCCTGTAATTGTTTTCTAGTTTAGCTTTCAACTAAGCTGCGTCTCCCAGGTGCCTGCTATAAATCTGACTGTAATGAGACACTGGAATGCTCTGCTGGCATCAGCAGATTACAGCTCCTAATTTCCTAGGCAGTGCCTGGCCCCAAAATAGATCACATACTGTGTTCCAAAATCTTCATGGACTCTTTCAAAGGCCATTAAAAGCATTAGGAAACCTGCTTTAAACCAGGACAGATCCCCAAAAGATCACTGCTAACACACGATGGAGCCAGCAATGTGAGCTGGCTCATTTTGTGCTGAATCTGGACTGAAACTTCCTCATCTCAAGTTCTGTTGCTTCACACCTGCATTGCCAAATCCAGCAGCTCTTTGGAGACGTGCTGGTTGGCACCCTCGAGGTTCCTGACGAGGTCCCCAGCGAAGTTGCTGTCCTTGGGGGTGAGCAGGGTGTAGGCCACCCCCTTCTCCCCCGCGCGGCCGGTGCGGCCGATCCGGTGCGTGTGCGTGTCGATGTCCCGAGCCACGTCGTAGTTGATGACAGTCTTGATGGAAGGGATATCCAACCCTCGAGCTGGAAGGAAGAGCAGCGTGGTGGGAAGGGGCATTATCCCCAATTAACTCTGGTCGTTATTCCTCTGGTACCAGGGTACCACCCTGCTCTGGTCCCACGGGCAAAATGAATGTCAGCTGATGAATGAACAGCAACCACTTCCTTAAGACACAGCTTTTCTTTCTGTGTACTAAAAAATGTCAGGCTCTAATCTAGGCATCATTAAGAGAATAAAAATATCCCCCCTTGCCAATGCCATGTACTGCACAGGCACACAGTGTGACTCTTGGGGGTGTCTGTGCAGGGCCAGGAGCTGGGCTCCAGGATCCCTGTGGGACCCTTCCAGCTCAAGATATTCCATGGTTCTGAAGAGCACCTGGAACAGAGTCCTGCAGGTGCAGAAGCCAACCTGGTCACCTCCCACTGAAAGGTTTGCCTTTCTGCTGATACCCACAGCTGGTGTGAGCTGCTTTCCACAAGGTCACGTACCTGCCACGTCAGTAGCTACCAGGATGGGGATCCCCTTTTTCTTGAATTCCGAAATGACTTTATTCCTCTCACTCTGGTCCATGTCCCCATGAAGCAGCCCCAGGTTATGATCCTCCTGCTTGAGGTTATTGGCCAGTTCCTCTGCATTGGCTTTCTTGGTGACAAAGAGGAGGACACTCCCCGAGGACGTGAACTCCACGAGGCGCCGCGTCAGCCAGTTCCACTTGCTGGGCCCAGAGGGGAAAATCTCCACAATCTGAGTGACATCTTCATTTGCCTAAGGGCAGAAATGTCCTTGGAGTCAGGAAGGTGGGAGGACAGACTTCCCAAACATTCTGCATCACCAGTAACACGCTGCAGTGCAGCTTACAGCACTACCTGCAAGTTTCTCTGGAAGATTTAATTTTTACACGTTTTAATATTACTTCAAGGATGATGCTCCCACTACAGAGAAATAGTTTAGATCAATGAACAGAAGCCCTGTGACTGAGCTGGGAAAGCTGGTGCTTTTCTTAAGCAAAATCAAGGGGAAAATTTCCCAGAAAGAAGGGGATTCAGGTAGTCACTTTTTATTATAAAGGGAACTGATGTAAAAACCAAAAAATAGAGAACTGGTTGAAAGAAGGATGTTCCAAAGGCATCTCATGAAATTTCTCAACAGTTTCAATGGATTATTAGCAAAGTTTCTTCCCAGCAGGTTTACATCTGCCCACTTCATCAGCTTCCTACCAGCTCCCAGCCTGCTAATAGTTCAGCTGCCATTGTCAAGCAAGTCCAGCATCAACTTTCCTGTGTAAACCACAGGACAGAGATTTTAAGTTTCAAATTCTTCACTGCAGAAATTGCAATGCCTTCGTTTATACTTTTGAGACAAAACTAAAAGATACAACCATTGATTCAGCCTAATAACAAAAATAAACCACTGCATTAATGTTCTACTCCTTGATGAAACCTCTCAACACTACAGGAGAATTTGTTGGTGGAGAGGTCAGTAAAATAAAAATAGAAACCCACAAAACTTTCTATTTTTGCTAAGCACAAATTATTTAAAACTAACTAATAATGATGATTTTTGCAGTTTAACTTTAATTTCAGAGAACAGAAACAGAACAATTCCTTGCTCTGAGTGTCTCCCAGGTATCATGGAATTACCTCTCCAATGTCTCCTTGCACAACCCGGATTGGGTCGATCAGAATATCCCGCGCCAGTTTCTCAATCTTCTTACGGAACGTGGCACTGAACAAAAGGGCTGCAAGAGAAACAGGCTTCAAACTCCTTGAAGTAGAAACTTCCTTTCAGCACTGTGAAAACATTGCACACATGTTATGAAGGAGGACCTGGATTCCTGAGTGCCAGTGAACTGAAGCTCAGGTTTTACAGGTTCTAATGGAAATTACCAACCACTGTTAGAATTCCACATGGCATCTGAAATGTTGGTAATACAGGGCAGTGCTGTGAACTTTCATGGCAGCTCAGAACACTGAATTTCAAGGCATATGAACATGAATTCAGCTAATCATCTTTGCTCTGAGTGCAGTCAGTGGAGGGATTACAGAGAGATGAGCTGAATGCCCACATGTCACAACTGCTCCCTCCCAACAGCCCACGCTGAGAACAACACAAGTGGACTTTGGCACAAGTCTCCTGGTGTGGCTGTGTCCAGAACTGGAAATCCAGCTCTCTCCACTCACTGTGTACTCACTCTGTCTGTCAGGACGTACGTGGCTCGCGATTGATCTGACCTGATATTCTGCAAAGGAGAAGAAATGCTCTAATCAATCCTGTACCCTCATTATTTAGAAAAATTAGGTCAAAATGCAGTTTCACTGTTTTATTTAACATATAACCACAGAAAGAATGAGTGCTTCTCACTCACTATTTAATTTTACAAACTCCCTATGCTGGGACTGGGCCCCACTGCTTCCCAAAATAGTGACTTTGGTTCAATACGTACCAAACCCCATATCAAACATTCTGTCAGCTTCATCAAACACAAGGTAAGTGACTCTCTGCAGGTTTGTAGCTTTCTTTTTCACATGATCAATCAAACGACCCTAGTAAGAAAAGACTCCAAGTTTTTAAAGCACCTTTAAAAACACATTAATATATACAACCACCTAGCTGCTTTTCATCCTAACTTACCAGAGTCAGAACAGAAAACATCTCAAGGCTTTGGTCTAGAATTAAGTGTCAATGTTCACGTCATAGGAACAGATTCTTACAGCTTTTCCAAGCTGAACAGTGCCAAGCCCTGGTTTTGGAGCTCACAAGTACTTACTGGAGTGCAGACCACGATCTCTGCCCCCTCCTGCAGGGCCTTGGCTTGCTCCCACATGCTCCCTCCCCCGTACACGGCCACCGAGCGCAGGTTGTAGGCTTTGCCGAAGCGCTTGCACTCCGAGTGGATCTGAGGGTGAGACACCAACACACATCACACAGCTGGGACAGCAGCCTGCCCTGGAAATGCAGCACAGCTCCTGAAATGCACTCTTCAGCTACCAACTTAATGAAATTATTCCCAGCTCCTCAGGGGTAAATGCTTCAACACGTGTAGATAATTTCCAGTAACTTGAGAAACCTATTTAGGCATCCAACAATAACTGAACATGCAGGCTCTATCCTTTTGCAGTTTGCCACAATGCATCCACAGCATTCCTATACCGAAAAATAATATAGGAGCACCGTGCAAAAAATTTAAGTTTTAGGTTTGCCATGATCCTTCAAGAAAAACAACGGTAGGAAAGAGCTGTGTGCTGGAGCCAGGCCACTCATGCACAAAGTAGTTTTTTCAGATATTTTCCTGAGTTTCTCTGATAATTTTTGCCAATAATTTTGCTTTCTTCTCCAAGCAGGCTGGCTGGCACACACAGGAATGGCACACACCTACCTGCTGGCAGAGCTCCCTGGTTGGGCAGACGATCACTGCAATGGGACCATCCCCTGGCTCAAGCTCCTTCTGATCCATGATGTGGATCAGCATTGGCCAGATGAAGGCAGCTGTTTTCCCACTTCCAGTCTTGGCTATCCCAATCATGTCTCTGCCACTTAGTGCCACTGGAACACCCTAAAAACAAGGAGATTCTAAGCCCATGTTATGCCCACTGTAGCACATCTTTGTGCTAGACAAGTACAAGAGAACTCAAGTAATGAGGAAAACCCACGACAAAAAGCCCTGAAAGTTTCTCTAGGCAAGAGACATTCACCAAAATCAATGAAAAAGGAATATGGATATATTTACAGTGGTCATTTAACAAGAAAAAAAGTGGGTAACCTATTTAAAAAAGATCAAAGCTATTTTTCTAGAAAAACCCACTCTGTAGGCAACTAGAATTGCATTTGTCACATCCTCGTGTGGATGAGGGAGCTTTGCATGTGTTCTTTTTGTTCTCTGTACAAGTTGGAAAAGTAACAACTCACCTGACATTGTATTGGAGTGGGTTGGGTATACTCAGATTTCCTAATCTGATGCATAAGTTGCTCATCAAATCCAAAATGAGCAAAACTACTGCCAGGCCTTGGAGGAGCAGCCCCGGAGACCTTGGAAAGAGAAAAGGATCTTTGTTCATGAACAGTGAGAGAAAAACAAAGAGTAATCTGGTAAAAAAAAAAAAAAGGGTCTCTCGGCTCTGAAAAATAACTTTACTTTTTGAGTGGACATTAAATTTAACTGGGTGCGAATTCCAGATGTGTTGTGAAAATAAGACTGTCAGGTATAAAAATTTAATTATCTGTCAATCAACATGAGCTTCTAAAATGTCATTTTTATCTCCTTGTGTCTAACTGGTGCCCAAATAATTCCCTTCACAGAAGGGCACCCCACTAACACATCACAAATGGCAAGAACTAATTTCTGCATCTATTTCCAGTTTGAACTCCTAGCTCTGCAGGTCTTTAGTCCAAGCAGGTCTTTATTCCTCACTGCCCACTTTTACAAATACACAGGAGACTTCAAGAAATCAACGTCACTGCAGGCGTCTGAGAGGCCTGGATTCAAAAGCTGGAGTTGAGTGCTACTCTTCATTAGAACCAGGATAGTCCAGGAATGAAAGGAGTTCAGAGGTGCTGGCAGGGCAGTTCTGTGCCCAGCTCACCCGCAGGTTCAGCTTATGCCGTAACTCCACCACTTGCTGCGGGGTCAGGCTGGTGATCTCCTCGTGCTCATCATAGAAATTTTTCTCAAACGGTGGGTATTCAATCTGCAATGTAATTAATTAATTACTCAGTTAGTCCAGATTCAAGATCCCTTTTTTTCCGAAGTTCTTCATTCCAGAATATTTGCTTAAATGAAGCCATTTCAAGGACCTGTAGCATGACTCACCTAAGAAAGCACTGAAATATTACAGGGGCCCCTCAGCTCCTGCTTTCTGGAATGCCTCAAACAGAACAGAACAGAAGAGAATTCCCTCCTACCTCTGAATGGTCAATAGGTGGAAGAGGATCAATGATTTTCTTGGATGGTGCAATGGGATTCCCATCACTGTCATACTCCAGGTTGTCCTCCTCCTCCTCCTGCACCACGCCAGCAGTGGGGTTCTCGGCCATGTAGCGGAAATACGCTTCCTGCAGCAAAACACATCAGCCAGCTCACACACCCCAGCAGCACAGCTCCTCTGCTGCCTCAGGGATGGCTGTGCTAATGCCTGTGTGCTTTCACACCCACCATGAGGAAAAAGGTAACTGCATTCACTAGAACTGATTCTCTAATAAACACCAACAGATACATCCTGAAGGACAAGTACAGACGAAGAAAACATCTCCAGTGTCAGCTACACCACAAAATGCTCCTAAAAAACAAACCTCTCTTGTGTCTGCTTAACAGCTCCTTCTACCAAGTCTTGTTATGTCTAACAACAGAAGGATCTATTCTTATTTCCACATGAACAAAGCACAAAGAACAAAACTCTGTAGGATTTTAACCAGAAAACACCTTGTTACTGAGCATATGATGTTGATTTTTTTAAACAGGCTGTGCCAAAGACAGTTTCTTTACTTCCCCTAACTAGATTTTAGGAAATGAAAATATATCTATTTTTCATTGAGAGAGTCAACAACAAATGTGAAAGAAAGTATTTCAGAAGATGAGCCCGAGTTAAGACACTGTCACCCTGTCACGTGCCATCCTCAGAGCTCACAAAGATGTTTGTGTGTCTCAGATTGTCACTGGCACACCAGGGTGAGACTTTCTCATAGAGAAAACACCAGTCTCACTTGACTTGAAGCAAATATTTAAGATCAGATCTGTAAAGCAAGGCTCAAATACAAATATACATATATATTCATCTGGCTTTTCCATTTTCCTGGCCAATTATCCCTCAGTCACAGAGCTGTGCACACCATACACTTGAACAACACTGTGCCCAAGCATAAAGTCACCTCTGCTCAAACTCTGGCACAGCTACACTCACCAGACTGGAAGCAGAGGCCTCAAGGCCAGACAACCCTGCCAAGCTCTGCACTAATACAAGTAACACAAGAGTTAGTAACTACAACTCTGTAGGAAGGTACATTTTGAAATTAAGTCTTTTCTCTTTACTATTTCTGCTACAGTGATGCTTATAAACCTCAATAAGAACTGGAGCTGCTCTGGAAATAGGGATCAGAAGCCTGATTCTTCCCAGAACAGAGCCCACATTTCACTGCAAGGAGCCTGCACAGTCCACCAGCCTCTCCCTGGTGTCCCTGGAGCTGATTGTGCTAATGCAATGTGTAAGATCCTCAGACACTGAACAACCTGTACAGGAAGCTTAAGTTCAAACTGACTGAAAAAATGTTCTTCAATGAATGCAGTTGTCTAATATTCTTCTTAGAACACCTAGAAGGGTAGAGACAGCAGGGTAACCACTACAGCTTCCTGCTGAATTGTCCAGATAGTGCACACGACTCTGGGATTCTGTTTGTCCTTAGTAGTTACGTGTTTGGAGAGGGAAAGTTAAAAGATACAAAACAACAAAAAAGATAGAAAGACTGCATAGGAACTCACTTGGTCATCTTCCTCTTCAATGTCATCTCGAATACCCCTGGAAAAACAAGCGGAGAAAAAACTTCCCTGCAAGTGTTCCACAGACTCAGCTCAATACTTCATTTGATTAGTGCTGAGCTCCAGATCTCGTGGAAGACACAACACTATCAACTTGGCAACATTTATATTCCCAACCCATGGAGTTTTCATATCTGGTGCCAAACATAGCAGTGACCCTGCAAAGACTTCTCTTTACTTCTAGCACTGAGACTGAAAGACTGGGATTCCAACTTCCCAGCAGAAGCCACAGCAAAGATCATCCTGGTCTAAGCTCTCGATGCTACAGAAGTCCCATAACTGAAGAGGAATATGAGCCAGGAAGTGCAAATCCAGTTCAGAACTTCCCCAGGTGGTGATTTGGATCCGGTGTTCTGTGTCAGGACCATGTATAATCTCATCAACCCCATGCAATGTAACTTCTACCAAGATATCTGACATTTCTATCAAGAATCAACAGCCTAATTATTTTCCTTAGTCAAAACAATCAATAGATAAGCTGCACAAATTTAATCTGTTTCAAACTCCAAATTTAGTACCCCAATTGTCATGTGCTACCTTAATGTCTAAAAACCTAGTCCAAGTTTAGAAGAGTCTCCAGTACTCCAAGAACATCAGCACTGAGTTGTTTTGCTCACATAAATGCAATTTTATGCTAAACCATTCTGATCTCTCCAAAGGTGTGGGAAGCAGAAAAATCATCCAGGCTGATCTGAAAAGAGGCAGGAGTACAACATGCTGCCTCGATTTCTGTGACCTAGAAAAGCTTCTCGTGTGGGACAAGCCTCAGTGTGGTTGCAGTTTGCCACAGGATGTGCCATGGATCCTCCCCATTATCCCATTTTCCAGCACAAGTCGTTACCCACAGCACCTCATGCACAGGTTAATGATGTTTATGAGGTTATATTACACTGTCTAATGAACAACCATCATCAGCAAAAGGCACTGGAATTCTCTGAGCACCACACACAACAGGGATGGGAATGATAAAAGAGAACTTACTTAACATTCTTTTTTTCTTTGTCTTTATCTTCGAGTCTCTTCATGTCTCGAGCAGCTTGATCCTGGCAGGTCACAAAGTTGTCACATGTTAAAAAGACCAAGATGGTAAAACATGGTAGGGGAAAATGTTGCTGAATAATTAGGCCATTATGTCACAGAGACAACACTTCTTGGACTAAACTTTGTCTTGTTCTGTATCTGATCATGTTAAATAAATTCCCCTACTAGTACCTTTGAATTTATATACTACTCTAGGCGTGTAACAGTGTTATTGAAAAATTAAATTGCCCATATTCCTCCTGAATGCAACTAATAACAGAACTGTAGCTAAGAAACAGTTCATCATAAATACAATTTCCATCTAGGTAGTGAAAAACACACAAAACCTTAGTTTGATATTCAGAGAAGCAGAGCTCTATGTTGTATTGTTCTGACACCCTCAAAGCAGTTAAATGGTTAAGTTCTGTAAGCCATATTCCCTTTCTGTCTATCTAACCCATTTCTGAGCTCTAACTAACACCATCCTACATCAACCCCAAAGTTAAGAGGCACTTTGACTGCAGCTGCCAAAGCCCTGAGTGACATTTGCTGCCCCACATTTGAGTGCACACAGGTACAGGCACAGCAGTGGATAAACATTCCCCGAGCTGGCTCTTGCCTCCACTTCAGCCATGAATGCCTCCAGAGGATCATCATCGCTGTCAGAGTCTGCTGACTTGGAGTGGAACTGCTGCCGAGTGGGGGAGTTCTCTGCAGGAATGTAGGGCAATTCCACATTGCTGGAATCTTCCTCTTCATCCTCAAAGTACCTGAAAAAAACGAACAACAGCCCAGTCAGCACATGGCTTACAGCACTGCTCTGTCTTTCACGGGTCCTGGTTGAGTCAAGGTACCCACATGGACAACAGAAGGCAGTATGGACAAGAGAAGATGCTGAGATTTATTTATTTACAATTACTCATGTTAAAAGTTCAAAGTGATGGCAGGGCAAGTAAGTATCAAAAAATAGAGTCTCTCTTCATCTTTCTTGTAGGCTCCCTTCAGGTACTGGAAGGCCACAATTAGGTCAGCCCCAAACTTCTCCAGGCTGAACAATCCCAACTTTCTCAGCCTTATTTATACATTCATGGAGCCAAGAGAAGGGTTAGTAAAGAACTGTGGAGATCAATGTTTTCCTGTGCAAAAGATACCCAAATTTATCCTGCTTGCTCCAACTCTGAGAACACTGTAGAGTGAATAAAACATGTTCTCAAGAGGGGAAAGCTGGAGGAGGAAAGCTTCCGCAGGCTACTGTAGTAACTCACAGTGCTCTATGTATATTATTGTGCATTTATTTATATAAATGTCAGATACTTCCCCCAGCCTCAGAAACACAAAAACATTAAAATCCCGAGCTCCATAAACACCACAAGTGAGTGCACTTACGCATTCTCCTCATCAAAATTGGCTCTCTTTGACCCGATTTTGTAGAAGGAAGGCAGCTGGGGAGGCCCCGATTTCGCGAACGCTGCCGAGGAGCCGGCGGTGCCGAAAGCGCTGTGGGACTGCTGGGACAGCTTGGGCTCCTCTTTCTTGCCAGGTGTTATGGCAAATCCACCAAACCCAAAGCCTCTCTTTGTACCAGGTCCACCTTTATTCCAATTCATGGTGTCCCAAATATACCTGTTAAAATCAGAAAAGACAAATTAATGCCTTTCCTGCTTCAGGCACTTACAGGTAATTGTCATCATTTTTCTTGTTAGTTGATCACTTCAGTCATGACTCAGGGACTTGTGGAACTCTCAGTGACAAGAGTTTAATCTGTTTCCCAAAAAGGATGGGGCTCTGCTCTTTTGTCAGTATGAACATATCCACAATTCCAAAGAAGAACAAAAATAAAGTGGTTGTCTCCCAAAACAGGTCATGTCCCTCAAGAATTACTTAAAACACATTTGAGATGTTACCCGTCCTGTTTGCAATCTAAGACAAACAAACCCAAGGCCAGAACTTTGAACATCAGGAGGAACAAGAGGTGAGAAGGCAGCTCAGTGCATATTTTGCATGTCCTCACTGTCCCATGTGTGTTTCATGGCTTGTCAATACCTCACTCCTGCAACCCAGCACCCTCAGAGAAATGGGCCCAGAGCAGCACAAGGCTCCTCATCTCTGCAAAAAACCAACTCCATCTGCCTCCAAGGCAGCACCTTCAGCCATATACATGATCTCTTTATACTATACATATTTATATACTCTCCAATCTCTGTTTTTTCAAGCAATATCTTAAACACTCCACGTAACAGTGTCTGCCCAAAACTTGATTTTCTAAGATGACGACTGAACTGATTTATTAATATTTACAGTTTCCATTCTTGAGTCATTTAATTATCTGCATGGTCAAGCAAATCATACCTGTAAGGCAGGAAAGAGAGCAAGACACCCACTGCTTTCCAATGCATTATAATTAGCTGTCTAAAGGCTGCAAGTCTTGTTAATCTATTCAAAGAGATCAGAACTCACTGGCAAAACAACAACTTCCAAACCATCTGAAGGTAAATAGTGCAGCTGGTCCTGCACTGAACATCTGCCAGCTTGGGGCTTGCTCAGTAAATCCCGAGTCGAGACCAAAGCTCAGCAGCAGATTCCGGGGGAAACTCTGCACTTCAGCTCTCCACGGCAGCACTGACCATGGGGTCTCTTGTCCTGACACACTCTGTAGCTTTTACACCTGCGGATCCGTGGCACTGGGACATCAAAACTTACAATAAAGAGGTGAGAGGTGGAACCGCATTTCTGCTGTGACAGCACAGTGGGAATCTTTGAAAACTGTTAAGTTAAAATCTGATTGTAAGAATTTTTCCTCACGGTACTTATCCACCTTTTTCCTCCTTCCACTACCTCAAAAAATCAGGATCACGTTTTATTGTCAGACAGCAGCGAAAGTCAAACACGGTCAGTTCGCCCACTCGCCAGCAGCGAGTTAACAGGGAGAGGTTCCCACAGGACGCACAGACCGCAGGAAAACTCCCGAGGCTTCGCTGCCCTGTGGGCGCCGTTCCGGGGAGGAACCCCCCGGGGCACGGCCCCTGCCCGCGGCCCGGGATCCGCGCACGGCCGCGATCCGCCGGCAGCGCTCCCGAGCCAAGAGGGAGGGCGGAGGGACCCCGGCCCGCGGGATCGCCCTCCCCAGGGCACGGCAGCGAGCAGGGCCGGGGGCACAGAAGCCGCGGGCGGGCGCTGTCCCGGCACACCGGGCCCTGCGCGGGGCCCTTCCCGCCCGCGGAACCGCCGTGCGGGGCGGGCCCTTTGTGCGGGGCAGGCCCGGGCTGCCCG
>VXBI01001945.1:177201-270501 GCA_013397375.1 Toxostoma redivivum
CGCGGCCTGTGCTGCGCCCCGCGGGGCGGGAGGAGCTGGCGGCGGGGCCGGGGGCCCGGGCACCGCCCCGGGGGTGTGAGAGGGGCCGCGCCCAGGGCTCCAGATCGCTGATTTTATCTCGGTAACCTTGACTCGCGTTCCGGGAAGGAGCTGGAGCGTCCCGGGAGCGGTGGGATACCGAACACCTGCGGCAGTGTCCCCGCTTCGGGCGGCGGTCACGGTGAGGGCCCGACCTGCTGGGGACGGGCGCTGCTCCAAAATGTGCCGCGGAGCTCGGGTCTGGGCTCGGGATGTGCCGGGCGAGCCCCGGGCTGGTGAAGGCTCAGTACAGGGAGCAGCAGCAGCCGTGTTTGCCTGCCATTGTTGGAAGTGGTTTCCTCTGCCGGTGCGGTCTGGGCACCCGGTGCGGAGTCAGAGAATGAATCGGTTCCTCCTGCAGGGGAAAGTCGGTGGCGTGTGGGTCGTGGAGGGCCTGCCAAGGATATTCTGCTTCCTGGAATTTGTACATTCTGACAGATTGCTAACCTAAGGGGGTGCTCCAGCTCTCACCCACCTCTGGTTCAACTGTGTCCTTCGACTTGGCTGCACAAGTTTATTTTGCATGAAGCTATTTGGAGTTGTTGGATCTTCTGAAGGTGGATGTGAATTCTTACTGTGAAATGTTAAGAGTTTGGTCGAGCAGGTGGCTCTGTTGTCCTGTCGTTTTTAACAGTGCAAATTCTGTCCTATTGCAATAGTACTTTTGGTTTTTTCTTTTCTGCCTAAATTCATGTGAGGTTCCTACACAAGGTTCCCAATTCCTGGGCTCAGCCTTGCTGAACTTTCCATCCTGATGAAGGTTCTGTGACCATGTTCTGTGCGGGTTTTTGCTGGAGTGAGGAGCGTTTGACAAAGGTGTTTATTTCAGTCGTCCTTGTCGTTCATAGCAGTGGGTTCCCTGCGTGAGGCACTCAGAGGAATGCTGGTCAAATTTAGAAACAAATCATTTCTATTCTGAGTTTGTGAGAGAACACTGTGATTAACATTCAGGTTCCCACTCGGATCTGGTTGCGGGAGGGAGTAAAATGAGCCTGCCAGCAGAGCCTGATGCAGCTGATCCTCTGTGCCTGCCTGGGAAGTGCAGCTGGGGGGCTGCTGCTGCCTTTTTTGGACAAGGTGCCCCAACCTGAAGGGGAGGTTGGGACTGTTCTGAACTAAGCAGAAAAGACAGGAAGATGAGGGCAAAAGCCCTTTCCACCTGAGCTCATTTGAACAGTGTGGCCAGATGTGAATTTGCTGCTGCCACAAGCAACAGCATCCAAAACCTCTCCTTCAGAGTTATTTTGTTCTTGTACCAGTAATCACTTTCTTTTTAGAGAAGATGGCAAGATCAGGCAGGGATTTCTTTCTCTCTCTGGTCTGACTCGTAGTGTTTTCATATTGTGCATTGTGTGTTGAGGCTTACTGGAGTGTGATGTAACAGAATTGACAAGGACTTTTTGCAACGATTTAATTTTTTTTCCTAGTGAAAATGAAGAATTTATATATTTTTATTGCTGTCCTGTTCATCCCATGGAGCTTTTCTTTGGCAAAGTATGATGAATTTGAGGATGGAGATGACATTATGGAATATGATGATAATGACTTTGCTGAATTTGAAGATGTGAGTGAAGATACAGTCACAGAGTCTCCTCAGAGGGTCATCACTACAGAAGATGATGAAGAAGAAGCCACTGTAGAGCTTGAAGGTCAGGATGAGAATCAGGAAGACTTTGATGACACAGACACACAGGTAAGGCCTTGCCTCCATCCTCAGTGGGTTTCCTAATAGTGTCCCTGCACCTTTCTTTCTTTTTTTGGATTTTACTTGCTGGACTGTGGATTTTCATGCTGTTTGTGATTTCGTCCTTTAGGAAGGTGACACTGAGAGTGAACCATATGATGATGAGGAGTTTGAAGGGTATGAAGAGAAACCAGACGCATCTCATAGCAAAAATAAAGACCCCATAACAATCGTTAATGTAGGTATAACTTTGTATAATGTTGATCCAGTTTCTGTTTGGAGTTGCATCACTTACTAAGACAGTATGCCAGGAATGTCACTGGGTACTAAACAATGAACACAGTGTGATTTTAGTTTGTCTGAGGCTTAAGTGTCAGATTAGAACTTGTGAGCTTGGTTGGTTTTTGAAGCCAATCTCTCTGCTTACTCTTCATCATCTTTTTACCTCCTAAAATAGTCTTTCACAGAATGATCAGGTGTTCAAGGTCTGCTTTTTTATTACCCCTGAGATCTCTTTTTAGGTATTACAGCTGACCTTGGCAGGGAAAATTAAGGTTTGGGTACTTTTATGGCTCAGGGGTGGTACAGTGAGAGCAGAATGGCTAATTAGCCTCTCAGGTAGCAGGGTCAGGAAGACTTCCCTGCTGCCCCATGGAGTCTGTGGCTCTTGCTGGCATCCTGAGAATGTTCCTGGGCATTGGGTGTTACTTTGTGATGGGCAGGGTATCAAGTTCAAATGCTGAGTGAAGTGCTGGGCTGTTTACTCTGAGGGATATGTGCTAGTCCAGCCTCACTTGGAAGTGAGTCCTTTTGTTGTATTAAGCAGGTATTTTACAAATGCTGTTATCAGTTGTTTTCTGTATGGTTCCTGTGCCTCAGTGAGCCAAGTACATTATGTAGGCTTAGCTCTCTCCTGTTGCCTTTGTGGAGCTTATTGCCGTGTTGGGGATGGAACTTCTTCACCACTCTGTGTTTCCCAAATTTTTGTGTGTATAAAATCCAGTTGCTCAGTATGTGAATCACAGTTTCTGTTCCCTTACACAGGTGCCTGCTCACCTTCAAAACAGCTGGGAGAGTTATTACATGGAGATCCTGATGGTGACAGGTCTCCTGGCTTACATCATGAACTACATCATTGGGAAGAACAAAAACAACCGCCTGGCTCATGCTTGGTTCAACACTCACAGGGAGCTGCTAGAAAGTAACTTTGCTCTTGTTGGTGAGTTCCATAATGACAGGGATCCAGTTTTAGTATTTGGATAAAGCTGGGTTTAGACTGGCATTTAGGCTGTAGAGAATCCTTCTCTGTACTGTGGGATTGTGAGCTGTAAGCCTTCTGCTGAACTATGGTGTCTCAATTTGTGAGCTGAAATTGCAGTTCTTTCACTTGTTTTCCTCAGGGGATGATGGCACTAGTAAAGAAGCTACAAGCACTGGGAAACTAAATCAAGAGAATGAACACATATATAACCTGTGGTGCTCTGGAAGGGTGTGCTGTGAAGGAATGCTCATCCAGTTAAAGGTGAGAATGAGGGGGTTTGTGGTGCTGTTTACATGTCACCAGTTGTCTAGAGGCTTTTCCATTCCTGTCTGAGCAGCATGGAATCCCAGCTTGGCATTTGTGCTCACAGTCAGACACAGAGTTCTGACTACACACATGTGAGGGAAAATTGGTCACCTGAAGGTCTGTACAGACCTGTATTCTGCCCCTTAAAGTTGGCACCAAAGAAAAGTGCTTGCAGGATGAGTCTAGAGGTGTAGTGTAAACAGAGGTAACTAGGCTGAAGAGCCCATTTGCCACTTAGAGGGATAAATGGAGCAGCAGGAATTCCAAGGAAGTACAGCAAAGACAAATCCAAAGCCCTGCAGCTGGGATGGAACAGTCCCACAGCTCACCTGACTTGAGGGAACAAAGCTCTGAGAAACTGCTCCAGTGCAGAAAGTGGGCCTGCTTCTGAGCTGGATTGGTCACACAGGGAGAACAGGATTAGATATTAGGAAGGAGTTTTTTACTGTTGTCTGTTCCGCTGTTCTCTGTGTTTTTGCAGTTCCTCAAGAGACAGGACCTGCTGAACGTCCTGGCGCGCATGATGAGGCCGGCGTCCGACCAAGTGGTGCGTACTGAGCTCCTCACGCTAGCTCTGACAAACTGCTGCATTCCCTCAGTCCTGCTCTGCTCGTGACTGTTGGAACAGCCTCAAAGAACTGTTTGCATTTCACAGGCAGGAAAGAAATACAAACTGCTGATGACTGGAAGTTGCTTTAGTTGTGGATTTTATCATTTGAGTGGTTTTGTGAGCAGTCTGTCATAATTCAAGACGTGGTTTTACAATCTGAAAAATGTAGTGATTGCTCATCTGTCTGTTCAGTCTGCCTGAACAGGGCTGCTTAAACCCATATTGGGTTTGGTCTGGATATTATATTCCTAATGTTACTTTTTGCCTTCCCACTTGCTCTTAGAGAGCATAAATGCCAAGAGTGATTACATTTGGAAGAACAGTGACTGTGTGCACTGCGAATACTCTTCCCATGCATCTGTAATTGTATTTACTTAAAATATTTAATTGTAAATTATTTTTACAACTCTGCCATTCTAGTCGCTGTCATTACAGCACAACACTGAACGGTGTGTTCAGTCTAATTAAATGCTTCCTTACTTCAAGACACGCTGAAAAGCTTTAAATCAATCACCTTTTTCTTAGCTGTGTCTGTCCTTGCTTAGTCCTTGTTCTTAGGAATCAAAGTATCAGACAAACACTGAAATCTGACCAGGGCTAATAACATTCTGTTTCACAGCAAATAAAAGTGACAATGAATGATGAAGATATGGACACGTATGTGTTTGCTGTTGGAACCAGAAAAGCACTGGTGAGACTTCAGAAAGAGATGCAGGACCTGGTATGTACATACACATTGATAAATAATAGCATATAAGAATCTAATCTGCATATTCACTGTTTTCTTGGGAACAGCTGAAACTCTGTGACTGACCTGTTGGAATTTGTGGGGAAAAGACATTTCTATCTACAGATAAAAGTCTAATGGGATCAAACATCAGAGTTGCTCCCCCCTGTCAGACCTGCAGAGAAAGAGGCACTGGAAAGCAGCTTAGTCCTTTCTTTTGGGGTGTAGTTGGTTTAAGAGCTGCTCAGTATACTCAAGTGTCACTTCACCTCGTTTAATTTGCACAAAAGACAACTTCAAGGACTGAAAAGTAAACTTAATTAGTGATATATGATGTGGAAAATTTAGGTTTAAGTCATCTGTTTTTACATGATCTGAAATTAAAACTTTCCATATGTTCAAGCGTGAAAAGAATTGCAGAGCTTGCAAAGAATCCAGTGATAACAAGCAATGCTTTGCAAATCTTTTCTCTTAAGTAACAGCATGAAGTGTGGTTGGTAGGATGCCTATTTTTGTTCTGATACCAAAGTGTAAACAAAATGCCTTAATGCACTTTGAACACTCCAGTATGTATGTATTAGAATTGTTTTATCTTCTTCCTTAAAGTGCCGACTTCTGAAGGAAAATGCTACCTTAAAGACTGTGCTTCACTTTGAAATGTCCCCAGCCAGGATGAGGCAATGAGTGTATTTCTTATTGTTTCTTTTCTGCTACTTTTAGAGGTCCCACTGTCCCAGAACAGTTCAGTCTGGTAACATACTTCTAGGCTTGTGCTTATTTTTCTTTTGCATTGTTCTCTTTGAAACAGAGTGAGTTCTGCAGTGATAAACCTAAGTCTGGTGCAAAATATGGGCTTCCAGATTCGCTGGCTATCTTGTCAGAGATGGGAGAGGTCACAGAGGGAATGATGGACGCCAAGGTAAACTTGAGTGAAGGAATACAGATACTCCTTGGTAATCCTGGCATTTATAACTTGTATGTTCTGAAAAGGTTAAAGGGAAATGTTCACATCTCTGTCAGTGTCAGTGTGAACTGTAGAATGGTTTTGGTTGGAAGGGATCTTAAAAATCATCCAGTTCCAGCCCCCTGCCATGGGCAGGGAACCTGGCATGCCCCTGTGGAGTGGGTGGGCTGCAGCTGGGTTGGTGTTGGGAAGAACTAACCTGGTTTCTCTTTCAGATGATCCATTTCCTCACACACTACGCTGACAAGATTGACTCTGTCCAATTCTCGGACCAGTTCTCCGGTCCAAAGCTTATGCAAGAGTAAGTAAAAAGGCTGAGCTGTGTTCAGGCTCGCTCTCAGCTGTGCCTCTGCAATACTCAGGCAGCAGCTCTGCTCTTCCCTGAGCCTCCTAGTCCAGAGGTGCTTTCAGGGGCTGCTGCAGAATTGCCAAGTGCTGGGTGATGTGTCTTAGCTGAATTACCATGTAAGTTTTTGCAACTGTGTATTATGCTCACAAGTGTATGAACAAATGAACATAGAGGAACATATTTTGATTTAATTATAAGACAGCTTATGTGTATACCTTGAACTAAAATTGTGGAGGATGTGTGAAATGTAAGCCTGAGATTTTCACATTAGAATACTCTGAGATTTTGGGCAGTGAATACTTAAACTCTTGAGAAAATATTTTGTTCCCCTAAACTATTTAGAGATCTTTAGTGGTATAAACAACAAGGGGGTGTGTGAAGCTGGATTTAATTCAAAATATACAGACCTTGTTAGTGCTCATCTGCCCTCTGGACAGTCAGAGGGACTAGTGCTGTATGTTTTCACACTCATGCCTTTCCTCTGCAGGCTTTTGGGTAAAATACTTCAGGAATCTGGTTAGTTTGAGACTTAACTTTGGGTTATAGCCAGGCTTTTAATGTTTATTTTATTCGAGTACTTTCCAAGTACTTTGGTTCTTGATGGATTTTCAGACCAATATTAGTTACTTTGTATTTTTCTTCACTCCTTCCAAACACTTGTTTCTTTCCTCCAGGGAGGGCCAGATTACAAAACTGCCCGAAACTAAAAAGACACTTTTGTTTACATTTAATGGTAAGGGACCTGTTGTCTGTGTGTGTGTGGGGGAGTGTTGGGCTTTAGGAATGTAAGTCACATGCTCAGGTATGGAAGATTGTGTGATGAGTGAGTTCAGGGCGTGGAGCAGGATCATTGATTGATAAACAGAAGGCAGCAGTACCCTGGGGACTGAGCAGCGTACTGTCATGATAACAGGACACTCAGTCTTGCTGTTATTGACCTCAGCTCACACTCCTCTCTCTTGGGGTGCTTGTTTCTAAACCACAAGCCTTGCAGTTTGAACTTGCACAGACTCGGTTGGTTTACCCTGGTTTGAAATAAAAGCGGCCTGTTGGGAGAATTCTAGAAAATAATAGATCTTCAAATCTCTTCAAAATTCAAGCCCATAGCTCCAAATGAAGCTTCCTAAAGAGCAGGATAAGAGCATCTTTATTTCATGAACAGTGTGAGCCATAAGGGGAGAGCATCACAGCAAGCAGACCAGTACTGCCAGTCTGTGTGAATAAACAAGGAACTCTTTATTTCAGTGCCTGGTTCAGGCAACACTTCCCCAAAGGACATGGAGTCTTTGCTGCCTCTGATGAGCATGGTTATCTACTCCATCGACAAAGCAAAGAAGTTCCGGCTGAACAGAGAAGTAAGTGGTGTGAGCTTTTCTGTCCTTGAGCACCAATGAACCTGGAACCATCCCACTGGGTCCTTATGGATCCCTGTGTGAGATCCTGATCCTGCCTGGGGGAAATCAGTACCAACCGTTGCTTTTCTCTGTGCAAAGGGCAAACAGAAAGCTGACAAGAACAGGGCTCGTGTGGAGGAGAACTTCCTGAAGCTGACGCACGTGCAGCGGCAGGAGGCGGCGCAGTCCCGCCGCGAGGAGAAGAAACGCGCGGAGAAGGAGCGGATCATGAACGAGGAGGATCCCGAGAAGCAGCGTCGGCTGGAGGTGAGGGGGTGTTACCCTGCACAGCCTGCTGCCAGATCCCTCCTAGGACATCTCCAGGGCTGCCTGTAGGTGTAAAACTTGGATTTCTGTTTGCTGGAGGGCAGACAGCTGTCAGGTATTTGCTGCTCCTTTCTGAAACACACGAAGGCTCCTGGTGAGATGTGAACCCAGTGCTGGAGTTGTTTGGTTCTGAGATGAGCTGTGTTCCTTCAGGAGATCACCTGTGTTTACTCAGATCCCTGTCCTTCCTACAGGAAGCTGCTCTGCGGCGTGAGCAGAAGAAGCTTGAGAAGAAGCAGATGAAGATGAAGCAAATCAAAGTGAAAGCCATGTGACTGTTGTGAGAAGTGTCTGGGTGCCACCTGTGCAATTGTAATTCACAGGGTACAGAGACCTACATGACTCCATAATCCTCTGATTCCTTGAACACTAGTAACATTAAGAGAAAGTTCTTGCATTGGTGTTACTTATTTAAGTATTACAGCAAAATGTGTGGGGAGCTTTGTCTCAGCAGTTCTGTTCCAGGTGGTACAAAGTTTTGCTACTTGTCTGTTAAAAAAAAATTGCAATATTCTTGAATGCTTTTTGTCATTTGTTCTTTAAAAACAGAAGATTGTAAACCTGTCCATGTGTGCTGGTAACATATTCATGCTTTGGTTTTAAACTTTGATTTTAGTTATTGTGAGGGAAAGGGGAAAAGCTTAGGGGGGAGGAAAACTGCACAATAAACATTTACTGTGCATTTATTTGCATCAAGGCACAACACTTAGAGCCTTCCATACACAGTATGGATTCTTCAGGGATTTAAGCCCAGTAGAAGTTCTAATAGAAGTAGAAGATTTTTTTATCTTATTTTTTTTTTTTTACAATCAAAGGCCTGAAGCAGTATTAGGTCACCTGTGGGCATGATTGGCTTATGTGTAAAACATAGAGATGGTTAGAACCAAGGGAATGGAATACATGGACAGTTTCCTGCTTGTATGTTTGGATGCTGCAAATTTAACACAATGTGGAATCTGTGATGTCAGCACAGTGTTCCTTCAGGAGTGAGTGCATGGTGAGTTAGCAATTCAACCAGCTTTCCTTCAATATTTTTAACTGTTCAAGTTTGCCTCAACCCCTTCTCTCCTGATCTCAGCAGCTGCTGCCCAGTTCACTTCAGCCAGGAGCCAGACCTAGTGGAGTACCTGCAATTCCTGATCTCCCCAAGGCAGAGAAAACGTTCCAGAGGATGTTTGTCCTCTTCATCTGGTCAGTGATCACTTCAGGGTTTTGAATCTAAATGGGAAGAATGAAGTGAATGCCCTGTGCAAGCACTTCGCTGGGAGAGCTCTGCATTTTATAAATGCTTCCTGTCCAGAAGGCATTTTATTGTTGCTTGTAACAGACTTTTAATAGTTTTGTGGGGAAACAATGTCCTGCATTTTCATGTTCAATACTTTGTGGAAACTTGGTTCCGAGGCAATAAGAATTAGCTGCTGTTGAAACAGCAATTGCTTAAACTCCTTGTTCCAGCATGGGTACTTCACCCTGATTGAAATGCAAATGTCTGTAACCTGATACATGCAAATACATTAATTTTATAATGGTTGGTAAAATTATTTAAAACCAAAACTAATGCAGATTACGTGAAATTTTAGCACTATTTAGCTTTAAAGATTAATATGTTATTGTTTCACAGAGTTCTTTGAAAAGAAATACTAGTTTGTGCTCTTTTGAGTAAGCAGACAGCTTTCCTGAAGTCCCATCCAGTTGTGGGCCATGGCAGCTAATTTTGTAATATGAACATTCAAATGAACAATCTAATGAAGAGTAAAATATAATTGAAACACTCCTGCTTTACTCGGCTTGTGTCAGTGTTCCTTTCATTTGGTAGGATCTCAAAGCCTCCTGTGTCCTGACTTTTGGTGTAGGTTTTAATTACCACGAGCTGGTTGCCTGCACTGTGGTGGAACCGGTTCCTGCGGGGGGAACACGGCTCCCCCTTGTTCAGGCTGGGCTGGGCCAGAGGAGGATTTGCCCCCGGGCTTTAAGAATCCTTTCCATGAAGAAATTCCTGCTGGTGTCCAACCTGAGCCTCCCCTGGCCCCGCCTGAGGCCGTTCCCTGGGAGCAGAGCCCCGGCTGTCCCCTCCTGGCAGGGAGTTGTGCAGAGCCACAGGGTCCCCCCTGAACCTCCTTTTCTCCAGGCTCAGCCCCTTTCCCAGCTCCCTCAGGAGTTCTCCATTCCCTCCTCCTGCTGCTCCAGCCCCTTCCCCAGCTCCATTCCGTTCTCTGGACACTCTCCAGCCCCTCAGTATGTTTATAAAGTGAGGGGACCAAAACTGGACACAGCACTTGAGGTTTGGCCTCACCAGGACAATCCCTGCCCTGGTCCCGCCGGCCGTGCCACAAGCCAGCGGCCATTGGCCCAACATGGCGCCGGCTCCTTCCCCGCCGCTCGCGGGAGCTCGGCCGGTGACGTCACACGAGCGCGCCCGCGCATCACGGGTCGGCGCGCTGACGTCACGCGCAGCGTCTCCCGCCGGTGAGCGGCGGCCGCAGCCTGAGGGGTCCGAGAGGGCCCCGGGGGGACGGAGCGGAGCGGGGGCACCGCGGGACGGCCCCGCGCGGGTGAGGGGCCCGGGGGGGGAGGTGTTCGGGGATGTCGCTGCTTTGGGAGGCTCCGGGCAGTTCTTGCCGGAGTCACCGCTGTCGTGGGGCTGTCCTGGGCGGCCGGGCCCGGGCAGTTCGGGGTATCGGTGCTCTGTGGGTACCGGCCGTGCTTACCGGGGCCCTGTGCCCGCAGGTGTCCCGCCCTTTGTGCTGCGTGTGGCCCACAGCGGCGGATCCATGTCTTTCCTTGTAAGTAAACCCGAGCGCATTAGGGTGAGTGTTGAAGATCTTCCAGCTTCCCTCGTGTCTCGGTAGAACGAGCCTTGCGCTTGTGCAGAGCGGCCGGGCCTGGAGAGCACCATCAGGGCACAGGAGAACTGATTCTAGGGTTGATTACAGGGCACGGGTGTGCAAGCAGCGCTGGTAAAAACCCTGCACTAAAGCCTTTATTGCTCGCACATACGCGTGTGTCTCCTTGGGGTGCGGGGCAGAGGGGCTGGAATGGGCTTTGCAGGGAAGAAAAAGAGCCGTAATGCTGGTTATTTTCAGTGGTTCTTTAAGAAGTCGCCTCCTCACCTGTGTCACAAGTTTTTTCCTTCACTTTGCTTGCAAAGCTAAGCACAACAGCTTTGTTTGATTCTGCTTTTCTAAACGAAGAAGTTTCCTGCAGCAGAACCACTTCTAACGCTTTCAAATAGTATTCTTACATACAAGTTTTGAGTTATCATCCCCTAAAGACTCACTGGTGCTTTCTAGGACCGGCTTCCCATGCACTGAACATCAGCTGTTTATTAAATTATTTTGCTAAGTAGCAAATTCTACCATGGCAGTGTTTGTGATTGATGATTTAACTTTGTGATCCACACTCTGCAAGCTTAAAATCTCCTGTTCTGTTGTATCTTATGTGTGTATATATGTATATTATTTGAACTGCAGTATTAGATAATGGTGGAAACACTCCTCTGCACAACTTAATGCTTGCTGTGAATTTCAAACATGAATTCTGGAAGAGAAGAACAGCTTTAGGATATTTACATTCTGATTTTGGATTCATTCAGTAGATATATAACCAAAGTATTTGAATTCACCTCTTTGTAAACAATGAAAGCATTTTTTTAAAAACTTATTACACCTAAAAACCCAACTTTTTTTTGGCTGTATGAGGGATTTGTGGCATGCTGATTATCTTTGCTATGTGCATGTATAAAATCTTGTCTGAATGATTAAAAATGGTATTAACTTTATTGCAAGTGCATGTTGATTGGGAATAACAGCAGCATAATAATAATAATAATAATAATCACAGAATAACTGTGTGGCTGCTGGGTGCATGTCATTGGCACAAAAAGGATGTCCAAAGTAAGGATGTCACTGGGCATGCAGCAAATCACTTTCAGACCACAGTAGAATCATTGAAGTTTGGGTTTGTTTTTTTTTTTTCTTGTGGGGAAGGGGAAAAGAAACTTTTCTGTAGATGGAATAACTGACTACGTGGAGAATTTTTATTTTTTCAGCGGTGGGTGTCTGAGAAGTTCATTGTTGAGGGGTTAAGAGAGTTCGAGCTGTTTGGAGGTAAGTTTTCCTCTTGTTTAATGACATAGAAATGTTTTATTTTAGCTGTAAAGCTTGGTCATTTGGTAGTAAAGGTTATCTTATCACTAAAAGAGATGGTTAAATCTCATTGTAAATCCAGCTATTCAAGCTGACTAAGCCCAGAAATTTAACATGGGAGTGTCCAAGGTCTGGCAAGTTATTTGGAAGTCATTTCCATATTGATAACAGTTATAAATTAGTTCTGTATTGCTTAGCATAACCTAATTTTTTTCATATGCCAAAGATGGATTAGGGGTTTAAGAAGGTTAATTTTAATTTTCTGAGTTAAAATGGATTTTGAAACTGTTGATGTCTCCCCAGGAGCTGACAGGTTTGTGCTCTGCTTCTGCATCACAAACAAAGCTGCCCACTAGGATGCAGAATTCCTGATCAATGGCATGGAAAATAAACAGAGCATAGGAAATATGTCTAGATTTTGAACTAGGTGGAGTAAAGGAATTTTTATTATTTTGAATAATATTAGATAGTTTGTTCTGTATTTAAGAGTCATCACTGAATGTGTTTATAATCATAGAATTGTTCAGGTTGGAAGGGACCTTTAAAGATCACCAAGTCCAACCCTCCTGCAAAAAGCAGGGATGTGACAGAAGGTTAATATTTAGCTATAGCAAAAAAAATTGTCACCTTACATTTATGTCAAATACACAGACAGTAGCACTGTGTGAATCTCTGATCCTTGCATGTACTGCAGCATGACTAGTGTTGCTATTTTGTGTGCAAATTAAATGTCTTTGTATAAAACAAAAAATCATGTATATTTGATATCAAAAAGGGTCATCTAGGGTTATTTGCTTAGCTGTCCAACTATATTTTAATGGGTATCTGTTGAACACAACATGGTG
The DNA here is from genome assembly GCA_013397375.1 of Toxostoma redivivum. Lineage (NCBI taxonomy): Eukaryota > Metazoa > Chordata > Aves > Passeriformes > Mimidae > Toxostoma > Toxostoma redivivum. Next base: position 189,892 of record VXBI01001945.1, read on the forward strand.
AACAATTAATTTCTTTACTCCAGAGCAGCCTCCGGGTGACTCTCGGAGAAAAGTAAGTGACTTGTGCAGGCTGTGGTGCTGTGGTTCATTGCATGGAGATTATTCCTTGTGGAAGTTTGATTTTTCTTTTTATCTTAGTTATATCTCTCATCTCTATACTTACCTCTACAAGTGTGGAAACAGGTTTCACCCTGGAGTGGAGATTTTGGTGTGTGGTTTTCAAGCCATTTGTGATAATTCAAAAATTTAAACTTAATCTCTTGGATTTCTATTTGTTTGTCATTCTCCTCCCCCCAGCCCCTCAAGGGGTTTTTTTGAGGTGATTTAGTTCTGATCCTTCAGAGAAGGAAGGGTTTAGTTTTATGGAACTTCTGAAAAGTATTTGTTCTGCAGGCCCTGATTGCTCATTATCTGGTTCATGATGAGCATGTAACACATAAAACATCACAATTTACAGTAGAGTATCTTAATCCAAATGATTCCCCACACCACAGGTGTGCAGGTGTTGCTCTAGTTTAAGCTAATTACAAACACAAATTAAGCGTGATTTGACCATAAAATCATAGGCATTGTGTCAGTTCAAGCTGCTTATAATTATTTTTTTGTGTCAGTGTCTGTAATTTACTGGCACAAACAAAACTCAAAATAGGAGATGTATTTGGGATGTTTTGTATAGAACTGAGTAAATTCACACCTTTTCTAAAATTACTGGGTGTTAGACATACTTGGCTGGAAGCAAATTGAAATTAGCATCTGTTTTGGTTTTCTTGGGGTTTAGACACTTATGCTGATTCTCATTTTGATCTTTTTACATCTAAATAAAAGCCTGGGTTTTTTTCCACCAGGGCTGTAGAGAAAAGCACATAATTTGAGGAGGGGGTTGGGAGGAAAATTTTTGTTCTTACACTAAAATGAGAGAGGGAGTGAGGAGGTGGAGGGGAAGGCAGCAGAACAAAACTGAGCTGCCCTCTTTCTAACTCAGTGAATGTCATTTGGCAAATGCAGATCCTTGCAGGCATCACAGAACTGATTGTGTTATGGCATTTGTACCAGTAGTTGCCTTTCAAAGATGAATTTCCTTTCAGTCTGTCTCCAATTAAATTGGACTCCCAAGCCAAAAGCCAGCTCTAAATGAATGTCATGCCATAAAACTGGTCATATGGGACTTCATTTTGCAGCTGCTTTTGACCATACACCAAAAATTGTCCTGTGTGAAACCACTGAGGAGCTTTTTTGCAGTATCTCATAAATGACATTTCAGTTTAACTTTCTTTTTTTAAGCTGTTGTATGATGTTGATAAATTTCTGGTCGAGCTCCTTTTGCATTAACTCTGTTATTGGTCACATGAGGAGGGGTGAGTGAAGACCTCATACTGGAAGACTTTTCATTAGGGAATTCACAGCATTTTTCCATTACTGCACAGCCTATACCATTAATACAATTAAATGTATTTAATTCTTTGCATCTTTGCATCTGTTTTGTTGGCTTGTGCTCTCCCTGGAGTGGACTTGAACAAAGCAAACCACTTACATGTTGCTCAGTGTCTCACCAGCTGCCTCTGCTCCATGACTGCTTCCAGCCTCCTGCTTCCATCTCCTTGTGCTGCCTGTCTGCTTCAGAGGTTTCTCTCTGCCTGTGTGGCAGGACTGTGGGAAATTGCTGAAAGAAGTAATGAGTGATACAACTGAGATCAGAATGGACAGGCTTCTTTAGCAGGAGTTTGAAATCCTGAGTGGAAAGTTGCTGCCTGTTCTGAGCCAAGAAACAGCACTGTAGTGTTCACTAAAAGAAAGGATCTGGGAATGCTGCTCCCAGGGGTTTTAGCTATGCTGAAATTATAACATAAATCTTAATTTTTGCCTTTTCCCTTAATGGAAAATGCAGCTATTTTGAAGGTAGGCAGTGTGCTGTTCAAAGCCAGTTGAAAAGGTGGAACTTGGGAAGTGTAGCTCCAATTTACTCACTAAATACACTTAGACACCCAGAGGTAATTTACAGTAAACTCCTGTCTGTGCTCTTTGCACTGCATTTACCCTGGGCTGAGGCTAGAACAGCAAGTTCCTTGTTTTTCAGCTGTCACTGCGTTGTTCCCATCTTTCAGTGATGAAAATAAAAAAAGGAGTCTGCTGTCATGGTAGGAAAAGGCACAAACCTTTTCTGCTTCATGTACCACGAGAAAGGTCTGATAAAGGGCATTTGCAGTTGATGAAGAATGAGGTGGAAAAATTGAGCTGGTGTTCCAAATGCCAGGAGGAGTTAATGTGCTGGAAAGTTGAGATAACTAAAGATGGTTTTAGATACAAAATAAATGTTAATCCCTGTTAGGATGCTCTCCTTGTGACTTTGGACATTTGAAGGAGTTGGAAGATATAAAAGAACTTGCAGGAACATTGAAGTTTATCATCTGCAAAATCCTGCAGGGGAAGATTTCAGTGTATGTAAATGAGGCAGAAAGCTTTATGTCAGATGGAGTGAGGGAAAGCTGTCAGGCTTGGGAATGCTGCTTCCCTGGCTGGTGTGGGGGTGCTTCCCCCCCTTTTTTTTTTTAGAAGCATTTTTGCTTTGCAGTTTTTGCTTTCATTTGGAGCTTCTCTTTTCATGTGTGTCTGATTTTCTCCATCACTTGTACCATTCAGCTAAGCAGCTTCAGCTTGCTGGGCTTACCCCAGGTGAGCAGCTGAGAACCAGGAGCTGCAGCATCTGCCAGGACCACGACGGTTACAGTGCAGAGAAGGGCTGGGAACAGCTTCCCTCTGGCTCAGGCTGCAGGATGGTGGCACACAAGTTTGTAATTCTAACAGAAAGGCAGTTACTGGAAAGCAGAGTTTAGGCTGTCCAGGGGAATAATAATTGGCTTTATCCAAATATTCTTGAATAAATTCTTGCTTACAGTGATTAACATCTACTTGTTACGTGTTTTGTAACACAGATGTCTGGACCTTCTGAAATAAGGCATCTCCTGAATTTTAATTGACAAATGACTATTTAAAATTATTTTGACAGCAATTAAATCCTCTTCTGTATTTCTATTATTTTGAAGTGTATGACAATATGAGGTGCAGGTGATTTTTCCAGCAGATGATCTTTATTTCCTTTGACCTGACTTCATTTTTTTCCTCAGACAAATGAGGCGAGCTCCGAGTCGATAGCTTCTTCCCCTAAAAGGGACACCATGAGCAACTTCCTGCCAGACAGCAGCTGCTATGAGTTGCTCACTATCATAGGTAATTCTGGAGGGCTGGAAGATCAGAGTCTGCTTTGTAAAGAAAAAAAATTCTGCAGATTTGTTGTCCTTTACTTGATTGATTGCTTATTTTTGATATTGGATATCTGCATCTTTGATTTTAAAATAATTTGAATAAAAAATGAGGTACCAGTCCTAAAGGTTTTCACCTGAGAGGGGCATGTGGTAGGTCTGTGATGCTGGGGGTGCAGTACAGTCTGATCACTGTTTCTGCCTCAGTCCTGAATTTGAAGGGCAGGATAATTCTGGCTGGGAGGATTTCTCTCAGTGGGATACATGCTGAGGAAGGTGGTATCTGATGGAGCAATTACTCTTTTACAAGGCCAAAAGTAGTTTGAGTGAGTGAGGGTAAAGGTTACTGAAGGGAAAGGGGCTGCAGGAGTTCCTCTCAGTGCTTCCAAAAGCATTGCTGAAGCTTCAGTGCTTTCTCTTTCAGGCAGAGGCTTTGAAGACTTGATGGTTGTGAACCTGGCCAGGTATAAACCCACAGGAGAGTATGTCACAGTCAGAAGAGTGAACTTGGAGGCCTGCACAAATGAAATGGTCACATTCTTGCAGGTAACACCACTCACCATGCAAGCTTAGAAGAGGACAGACAGCAAGAGCAGTGCCTATCAATATTGCAGTCATGTTTCTGCATTTACTAAATTTAATCAAAACACCTTTTCTTTTAGGGGGAACTTCATGTTTCCAAGCTCTTCAACCACCCTAACATTGTGCCATACAAAGCAACTTTCATAGCTGACAATGAGCTGTGGGTAGTGACTTCTTTCATGGCCTATGGTGAGTGGAGTGGGGGTGCCTTTTTCTGACCCTCGTGTTCTATGGAATGAAATTGAAGAGCTGAAGTGTCCTTTGGGCTTTTCTTCTGACAGGTGGTGTTTTGTTTCTTTCTAGGTTCTGCAAAAGATTTAATCTGTACCCATTTTACAGATGGGATGACTGAACTGGCCATTGCTTACATTCTCCAAGGTGTCTTGAAAGCACTTGACTACATCCACCATATGGGCTATGTACATAGGTATTGCAAAATACATTGGTCATTTTCCTTCTGGTGGAAATTCTTGGAAATAATACTCAAGAGTAGAGCAGAGGGTGAATCAGGAGACACAGAACACATTAAGTTTTGTATTTGCTGTTAGAGCAAATCAGTTCATCACTCATGGGAAGTGACATCACTGATCTTACTAAGCTGCATGAAAGTGTCATTGTGGAGCAGACTTATCCCAAAGACCACTTGGTATCTAAAATCACAATCCATAACATTTAGTTCTGCATTTCTCCTCGCCACAGAAACATTCTTTGGGAACTTGCAAAGGGGAATGAATAGAATCCTGTTAATTGATTTTCCCCAGCATCAGAGATGTTAGGAGTCTCAGCCTGCTGGTAGGGAGCTGACCAGGTATTGTCCTATGCATTGAGGGGTTTGGTGAAGGCCAGGGGACCTGAGTGTTTTCCCTTTTGCCCAGGAGTGTCAAAGCCAGCCATATCCTGATCTCTGTGGATGGGAAGGTGTACCTGTCCGGCCTGCGCAGTAACCTGAGCATGATCAACCACGGGCAGCGACTCAAAGTTGTTCATGACTTCCCCAAGTACAGCATCAAAGTGCTGCCTTGGCTCAGCCCTGAGGTTCTGCAGCAGGTGTGTCTAAAGAAACTGCTTGTGTTTAGTGATGTGTTGTATCTGTATAATTTTGTGAGCTCTTAGGGCAAGTTGAAGGGGTGTGAGGTGGGAGACATGAGAGAACCTGCAGAGTTGCTTTCTTGTGGTGAGCTCTAGTGCTTTTATCTTTTCTTTTTTTTCTTAAACCCAGTGACCCCTAGCAAGGAGAAGGGTACGTGAATGCAAGCAAAAGGAAGGGGAGAAGCTGAAGGAAACAGAGTTGGGGTGGATGCAGGGCAAGTGGGTAGAATTTGATCTAGTTGACTCAACAGTTTAATTGTAGGCACTTTTACAGGTTGTCTCATTACAAAGTGTTATATCAGATGCAAGTTACCCAGGGCAGATGCCATCCCTGCAGGCTGGCTGCTTTCAGTTACATAAATGTTGCTCTTAACTGTGGATTTTAACAAACCAAAACCCTCACCACAATAAACCAGTCTATCTGTGGCTTGTACTGTTCCTGTTCCATCTGAGTTTGTTGATTTGCAGTTGAATCATGGGTATTGCCCACTCAATCACATCCAGGTCCCTGAAGCTGATTTTTCTTTTCCTTTTCATGTAGAATCTGCAGGGTTACGATGCAAAGTCTGACATTTACAGCGTGGGGATAACAGCCTGTGAGCTGGCAAATGGACATGTCCCATTTAAAGACATGCCTTCCACTCAGGTGAGGTTTGCAAGCTCCTTTCTTGTCCTTCATGCTGGCACCTGGAAGTGCTGTGCTGCTCTGGGATGTGAGCACAGAGGGGTGTCCTGCCTGCGCAAATGGGGAGCCTTTACTGTGTGTGCTGTTGCTTGTGGCCCTGCTCCTGCAGATGCTCTTGGAAAAGCTGAATGGGACTGTTCCCTGCCTGCTGGACACCACCACGATCCCTGCTGACGAGCTGACCATGAGGACGTCCCGCTCCAGCGCCAACTACGGCATGGGGGAGAGCACGGCCCCGAGCAGCGCGCGCGCGGCCAACGGCGAGCCGGCCCTGCACCCCTACCTGCGCACCTTCTCCTCCTACTTCCACAACTTCGTGGAGCAGTGCCTGCAGAGGAACCCCGACTTCAGGTACAGCCAGCTGAAAGCTGCTCTAGGGCTGGGTAAACTATGGGAGTTAGCAGAAATTGTTTGTAGTTTCCTTTCTGAAAGTGTGGTGGAGTGAGGATGTGCCCCATCTGTTGAGAGCAGCCCAGGTGTGTACAACAAGCAGCATTAACACTTTGAGCACATCTATATGAGAGTCTGAGGAATTCCTTTGCTTTCCTTGGGGGATGAGTGGTGCTGCACATGAAGAAAATAAACAACTTTTGTTTCTGGCCCCTGTGAGACTGTGTGTACCCAGGTCCCATCACTGCAAATGGCTGCTCCTCAGCAGCAGAGAGCAATGAGGGGAAGTGATCAAAGCTGCATTTTTCTTTGTAGTGAGGGCAATGTGTAGCCATGACAGACACTTCAGGGGTGCCCCACTGCTTAGGCACTGTCCTTGGCCAGATGTAGGGGGTGCAAGAATGTAACTTAAAGGTTAGAAGAAGGAGGTTGAAATCCTTGCATAAAATGTGATCGTAAGTGCCTAATAAGCACTGCTAGTGCTGAAAAAAGGGAGTTACCTAATAGTTGAGAAATGGGAGAGGCAGGAAGGACCCTGGTCTTTTCTTATTCCCTCTACCTGACTTCAAACACTGACTCATTTTCTTGTGCCCTTCCCTCATTCTACCTCCCTTCCACAGGCCAAGCGCAGGCACTCTGCTCAGTCACCCCTTTTTTAAACAGGTAAGGAAATTATCTACAGGTAAAGCACACTGCTTTGTTTTGTCTTGCTGTGAGGGTGGGGATGTAGAATTTTCTGTGATTGGGAAGATTAAGTCAGTTTTTTGACTGTAGTGCAGTAGGGTGATGGACACATCCTCTGGGGAGGTGCTTGGGCTGTTGTAGCATCTAAGAGAGGTTTGAAATCTGCCTGTCCTGGGAGCCACAACAGCTGTTCCCTGCAGGCTGCTGAGAGCTGGGCTGGGTCAGTTCTGCTTGTCCTTAGAGCAGAGGGTGCCTGTTCCCCGGGGCTGCAGGGTGGCTGTGCAGCAGAGGGTGCCTGTTCCCCGGGGCTGCAGGGTGGCTGTGCAGCAGAGGGTGCCTGTTCCCCGGGGCTGCAGGGTGGCTGTGCAGCAGAGGGTGCCTGTTCCCTGGGGCTGCAGGGTGGCTGTGCAGCAGAGGGTGCCTGTTCCCTGGGGCTGCAGGGTGGCTGTGCAGCAGCTGAGCAGCCCCCTGTGCTCACTCTGGCCCTGTGTGCAGATCAAGCGCCGCGCGTCCGAAGCACTCCCTGAGCTCCTGCGCCCTGTCACCCCCATCACCAACCTGGAAGGGACACTGCCCCAGGATCCCAGTGGCATTTTTGGGTTGGTATCAAATCTGGAGCAGCTGGATGTGGATGACTGGGAATTCTAGAAAAGCAGGGACTACACTGAGGAGCTTTCTGGACATGTAATTTATTGGTCCTGTTCATAAAAGCTGATGAATGTTACACACAGAAGAGTTTACAGGTCCTTGGGAAGGAACTTCAGCTGCTTGTTTACTTAAGAAGTAGCCTGGATACAAATGGACAGACCTGAGCTGGAAAAGGATCAACCCAAGGAGCTGTGGAGTATTCCAGGTGGTGCAGTGGGAAAGCACTCGAGGGGGTTGAGTGAGTCTGTGTAGTTATGGTCTCTATTTATGTGTTTCTTAAAAATCACTGGCTTCCTCACAGTTGAGGCTGCATGTCCCTGCCCTCTTTGGTTCTTTCTCTTTTAAGGGTGCCTTAGAGTTGAGGGGAGGTGGGCAGCTTTTAGTTTTGGGCATTCTCTTAGAACTAGTCATGTTCCTGTAACAGTATTGTACAGGGCAAGTTTTAATGGGGGAAAAAAGGGATTATATTCTTAGTTACTGCTTTGTGATGAAAAATGGGAGATCAAAGACAAGCTGATGCCATTCCAGGCACTCCTGCTGCACTGGGCATTCCTCTGCAGCACTGGATTCTTCCAGTCTGGAGAGGGCTTTGAAGACTTCTCACTCAGTGCTAAGCACTCTGAACTCCAGGTCAGACAGGGCCTTCCAGCCTCCCGGCTCACCAGAGCAGTGTGGCTGCCTGGACAATGTACCAGCTTTTTTATCCCCTTCCAGTTGAACTTCATGTGAGCTGGGCTGGTTTCACAGCACGAAACACTTTTACCTGCCTGTTCTCATGACTTACCCTGGCCAGAGGAAAAGTAAATTGATTTCCATGCTGATCCTCCTGCTCACAACTCCTGTACAGAACTGAACTTTAACCTTTCGTTACCTTTGCTGTTCTGCCTTCCCTCAGTGACTGACAGGCAGAAGCTGCTCACGTGGCTCCCTGTGATTCATGGCTGTGTGACTCTGCCCTGCTGCTGTGGCAGCTCTCCCCCACTCCGTGGTGTTTGGGTTTTTTTGGAGGTGTATTTAAGGCTTTTAGTTTGACTTTTTCTCCAAGGACCACGGGTGCTGGAGGTCATCTGCTCTTTACTGAAGCACTGAGAATCCTTGTGTAGGTGCAGTTGATGGGAGTAGTGGTGCTGGCAACAGGTCCTTCTTGTGTTTATAAACTGTACTTGAACCCAGACAAAGTTTGTTACTCTAGTTTTTTTCCAAAAGAAATAAAATATTTCTGAAGTTGTTTTTTAAGTCTGCTGTTTGTGCAGGATGATGGAGTGAATCACAGAGGCAGACAGGCTGGCTGTGCATGCCTGCTTTTACCTCCTTAGTTTCATACAGATCACCAGCTTATGGCAGCTGCCTTCATGCCTGGCCTTAACAAACAGTTCTACTTCCTCCCTAGGATCAGGTGTAGCTCCTGATTTAATCTTACTGTCAGTAAGAAGACACTAATTTCCTGGCTGGTTATGAAGTCTTACAAGCAGGGCTGATTGAAGAGGTGTGTGGCCCACTGAGTTCTAGGAACCAAGACAGGAGGGAATAAATGCCCAGTAACTGCAGTGCTCCAGCCTGCTTCCCCATGAATTAGCATTTTTAGGGTGAAGGATGAACTTAATGGGAGCTTGTATTTCTCATCCCTGCCCATGCCTGCAGCTTGCTCCCTGCTCAAAGATGAGGGTTTAAATTAACTTTGTTGCATGCTTACACAGCAGCAGGATCTGTGCACAGTTAGGAGCGAAGCAGCAGCACCATGATCAGAAGCAGCAATTAGGAAGTAACTGAACATCCACCCTCCTTCCCAGCTGCACTCAGGGGTTCTGGGGATGGCTCACTCAGCCCTTGAGTCTTACCTGTCCTGCCTTGTGCCCCCCCAGGGCAGCACAGATGGAGTCCAGCACAGGTGGGCACAGTTCAGTGGCTGCTGGTTGGACACACAACCCCTGGCTACAGCTGTGAGCTTTTTTTCTCCTACAAAAACTTTATTCACTTATGTACAAAACGTGTTCTGCTACTGTGGATCCTCTTCATGCTCTGACTGTTGCTCTTCTTCCTCCCCTTTGTGTTTTTCCAATTTTGCCATGAGCTCTGAAAAACAGGATCAGGCAGGATGAGGCTCCAGGTGCAGGGGCTGCCCCAGCCCAGAGCCAGGGCCCAGGTCCTGTGAACACCCAGGACCAGGGCAGCTACCAAAAATCCCTTGGCTCCAGAGGCTCAGCTTGGAGCCACCCCTGTTTGGAGTCCAGGCAGGAGCTGTTGGAGTCATTCCCTCAGTGCATTACTGACCACACAAGCTGCTGCCTCTGCTCCCGTGGCACAGCCCCTTCCCTCTCCAGTCCCTCCCCAGGTTCCCCACCTGGGCAAGCACAGATGCTCGTGTTGCATCCATGATTTAATATTTCCTGACACTAACTGAGCTCTGCTGGCAGCCAGGAACTGTGAACTGCAGCTCAGGGCCAGGCCCAACACCAGAAGCTCCTGGAGCCTTTGCTCCAGGTGCTGCCCAGGAGCCCCTCTCCCCCAGGAGGGGCCCCCTCTCCCTTACCCTTGGCAGGGTTGAAGACCCCGTTGGTTTGCTTGTCGCAGACGTAGCAGCGCTGGGATTTGCGGTAGTGCTGCAGGGCACAGCTCTCACAGAAGTAGTGCCGACACCTGTGTGGACACACAGAGGTGGCTGCAGGTCACCAGACACCAGCACTGTGTCCTGGGGTCAGGAACCACTCACTGCTGGTCACAGGAACATCAAGGCTGGCAATGACCTCCACCATCGAGTCCAGCCTTTGACCGAGCACCATCCTGGCACCCAAACCAGAGCACTGAGGGCCACATCCCATTGTTCCTTGGACACCTCCAGGGCTGGGGACTCCACAGCTCCCTGGGCAGCCCCTTCCACTGCCTGACAACTCTCCATGGTCCCCAAGGGAGGCAAAAGTGAGCTGCAGGCACAGCTTCCTCTGCATCCCTGTGCCCGTGGAAGGTGTTTCAGCATTGCTTCGCTGATGTGCAGCGACAGCACAGAGCCACCAGTGAGCTCTTCCAGACACAGGTACCAGCAGGACAGCATTCAGAGTGAGAAAGGGCTGCCCTCAGCCTCCTCCTCATCCTTACCAAGCTCCTAGCTTCCCTATGCTCACATTTCTGTGCTCAGGCAGTGCAGCTGCCATTCAATGTCCAGGAGGAATGAAAAAGTGCTTGAGATCCCTTCCATGGGGATGCTCGAGATGCAGCTGAGACTCCCTGGCTCTCACAGGATTCCCCCACCCACCTGAAATCCAGGGCAGACAAGAAGCAGGTTCCACCCACAGCCCGTGGGGCTGGGTTTGTCTTTGCCTCAATAGTGAATGAATGATTTGTGAGCTGGATCGACAGCACATGTGTGGCTCCTCATGCCACTTACTTGGTGACCACGGGGTTCTTGAAGGAACCTCTGCAGATGAAGCATTTGAAAGGCATGTCCTCCTCATCACTGCTCACCTCGTAGTTTTCGTCATCTGCACAAGACAAAGTGAACCAGAGTGGAGTGAGAGGAGAGGCCAGCCCAGCCCAAGTGTGGGGCATGAAATCATAAATAAGGAGAGAGTGCAGCAGGTGGGATTCAATCCCTGCTGGAAACAATGGAGCTCTGGCATCTGGGTATTGCTGTCAGTAACACATGTGGGACTGTGCTATAATTAGGGCTAATGAGCCAGCAGGCCTGTTGCTCATCTCAGGAGAATATTATTTTCTACTTCACCCACTCACTGCTATAAAGAGAAACATCCTCCAGCCCCCTCCTGTTTTTGAGACTTTCTTCCAAACCAGCTGCCACCAAACTCTGACTCCAACTGAGCAGAGAACAGCCTCCATTTGCACAGCAGCACTCATGAGCCTTGAGCCACAGCTATGGAGAGAGTGACAAATGCCATCCCACCTCGGGGGCATCTGGGGGACAGATGGCCCCATGTTCCCAGCTCCACACAGCAGTGCTCTCTCCTTCACAGAGAGCCAGGGGCTGGCTGAGAGCAGCAGCCCTGCCCTGGCTCCTGGCCTGCACAGGAGCTGCAGTGTGTGAGCAGTGCCAGGCTCCGGGGCCGTACCGTTGACGCCGTAGCGGCCCTCGTCCAGCTCCCGTTCGATCTGCCAGCCGTGCTTGTAGTCCGAGCGGTCGTGCAGGAACTTGCAGCTGTCTGAGCAGCACAAAGGAAGAGGAAATAAGACAGGCTGCAAGGGCTGAGTGTTACAGGACACCTCATTCCAGGGCAGCCTGAGCCAGCAAGAGAAATCCGACTGCTCCTTCTCCAGGGCAGCACTAAGCTCCTGGAGCAGGTACAGGATCCCTCAGTGCTGACAGGCTGTGAGGATCATCCTCTCTGAGCCACAGGGACACTTCCAGCAGTTATGCACATGGGAAGTGGGATAAGGAATAGGAAAACCCATCCCTCATATGGTCTCAGTGGACACAATCCCTGTAAGAATGTGGGTCACTGGCACATCCCAGGGCTCCCTCCCAGGACTCCTGTAACCACTAATGAGAGGCCCTGGGCTTTCAGAAGGGCCGGCACCAATGACAACCTTCCATAAGCAGCTGTGCACAGAAGGGCCTGCGACAGCTCAGCCCCCCAAAGTGGGGTCACAGCTGGGAGGGATCCCTTTGCACAGCTGGTGCCGAGCTGCAGACACGAGGCACTCACCCCCGAAGCCGCAGAACCCGGTCTCTTTGTAGTCCTTGCAGATGTCGGGCTGGTAGTCCCAGCGCACCGTGGCCCGCAGGTGCTCCGGAGCACGGATGGGGCCTTTCCTGAAAGGGGGGCAGAGGGCTCAGCCTGGCTGCAGAGTGGCCCAGAACCAGACACCACACTGGTCAGGCAGAAACTGGCAGTGACAGCAGAGTTCCAGCCCCAAACGCTGCCTTGGGGATGGTGCCTGAGCTCCTCTGGGGTCACAGAGCTCCGAGGCTCATCCCAGCCCACCTGACCATTCCTGAAGAGGCATTTCCCATTGATGTGTCCTTGGGCTTCACATACTTCTGGTAGTTGTTAATACCACGGTAAATTTTATCATCTTCCTTTCCTCTCAGCTCCTAGGAAAGCATGACATGGATTAATTGTCACCACTCTGACACCAGTCTTCCTTCCCACCCTGCCTTCCCTAACACCAAGATGCCAATAAAGCCACAAAGCTCCCCGATTTGCAAGGGTTACACTCCCAGCTTCTCGAACTTCTAGGGAAGACTCTAACTCTTCTTGGTGTGCAGAGGGGATGAGTCAAGCACAGGCTGTCCTGCTGCAGAGCACGAGTTCCTAAGGAGCAAGGCTCACTCACCTCCTGGATTTTCTGGCTGCGCTCAAAGATGGCCTGGGCATCCTTCTCCTTCTCCGTGTCCAGTTCATACACTGCTGTGGCTCCCATGTCTTCTGGGCCAACAGGTTTCTGAAAAGCAAGGGAAACTTGTGGCAAGAGTGGAGGGAATCCTGGACAAGACAGAGAATTCCTTGGCTACCTGAAGGACTGTCACAGAACAAGAATTGGACACACCTGCTTTATCTTTTGGCATTTGCAGGGAGAACTCACCACAGACTCCAGCCTAGTGTGTGCAGAGGCCAGAGTGCTAATTCCCCATTGCTCCCAAATTTTGGCCTGCAGTCAGGGAATACTTATTTTACTCCTTCACACTCAGCCCCAGCTCAAGCCCCACTCAGTTCATTTGTGTCCAACACTTCAATCACTCCTGCCCACACACAGGATGTTACCCCTAGCTGGGGGTGGGCAAAATTCAGTTTCAACACAGTGATCTGGTTTAGAGTTCTCTTTAATGGACTGAACAGATACCTATTCCTAGCTTTTATCACATCTTGGAGAACAGCTGCACAGAAACCAGAGAATAATTACAGCCAGCCTCAATTAAATACAAATCCAACTTAGGTGCCAAAAGCTTGTGCAGTCCCAAAGCTGCCACCTCCTCCCATCCCTCCCTGTTCTCTCCAGAAGATTGGGCAGAGCAAACGCTGCCTCCCTTGGGAGCAGCCAAAGATGGTCTAACACTGAAAACACAAACACAACAGCTGAGCAAACCTGATCCAACTGCTCCCTCTCCTGAAAAATCTGTGCAGTGTTGGGCAAGTCCAGTGGCATCCTGGAGTTTTAACTCCCACCTCTAAGAGGGAAAGGCCAACCTCTGATGGTCTCCCATGAAGGGAGGGACTATCAGAATAAACCCAGCACAAGGTGCTTGGCTATTAAGAGGGGTCAGGGAGGTGCATTAATAAGAAAGAACGTCCGACCCCACGTTTAGAGTGGCAGATTCTGCCGGTGAGCAGTGGGATCCCCAGCCCCACGTGAGCTGACACCCGAGCCCCTGCTGCCCGTCCTTACCGCCGACCTGGTGGATTTGTAGGTGACGCCGATCTCCCTGGCAGGATCCTCATCCTCGCTGCTGCTCGGCGCGTACTCCGGCCTGTCCCTGGTGCAGCGCCTGGTCTGGGGCGGGACACAGCGATGGGGGAGCGAAGGCTCCAGCACTGTCCGGGCTGAGCCCGGCAGGCACCGCAGGCGCTCGCCCGGAGCTCCCTTACCTTCTGGATCATGGGGTTGGGGGCGTCCCGCCGCCGCTCCTTCCGCACCACCGTGCTGCCCTCCTCCCCGCTGCTCTCTGCGGGGAAAGCCGGAGTGAGGGGCACGGCCCCGGCCCAGGGGACACCCACGGGACACCCAACAATCCCACCCTGCCAGCGCTGCCCTAAGGCTCCTGGAGCTCGGGCAGCCTTGGGGCTGCGACCACCCCCTGGGAGCCTGTTCAGTGTCCGACCACCCTCCAGGGCAAGAACCTTCTCCTGATATCCAGCCTAGGTCCGCTCTGGCACAGCACCCGGGCTGGGAGCGCAGCCGGGCCCCGCCGTGGGCAGCGCTGGGGGCGGCACCAGGCCCTCCCTGCCCTCCCCACCGCCCCCGCTCGGCTCCCCCCAGCCCTCACCCCGCTCCTGGTCGCTGCCGGGCCGTTTCCGCCGGCCGCTGCCCGCGGCCCGGACCCGCTTCTTGAACACAAAGCTGCAGACGCCGCTCTCCTCCGCCATCGTGGGCCACCGATGCCGCGGCGCTGGGCAGAGCGGCGCTGGAGCGGCCGCGCGGGCAGCGCCCCCTGCTGGCTCGGAGGACTCAGCAGCCCGGGCGGGGCCGGGGGTCCCGGGGCTGTCCCGTGCCCGACCCCATTTCCGACCCCGGCGCCCCATCCTCGGCTCCGCTCCCTCCCTGCTCCTCCCCGCGCCCCCCAGCCCGGCAAGGGGGCGGTTTCGCCGCTTCCCCTCCGGCTACCGGCGAGTTTCCAAGGCAACGGGGACGCCGCTGGGTTCCCGCGATCCCCGGCCCCGGGAACGCTGGCATTTGCACTGCCCTGCCTAGGCCTGGGCACGTGTGTGTGTGTGCACGTGTGTACACGTGTGTGTATGTATGTACGTGTGTCTGCATGTGTGTGTGCGCGTGGGTATGTGTGTGNTATCCAGCCTAGGTCCGCTCTGGCACAGCACCCGGGCTGGGAGCGCAGCCGGGCCCCGCCGTGGGCAGCGCTGGGGGCGGCACCAGGCCCTCCCTGCCCTCCCCACCGCCCCCGCTCGNCTCCCCACCGCCCCCGCTCGGCTCCCCCCAGCCCTCACCCCGCTCCTGGTCGCTGCCGGGCCGTTTCCGCCGGCCGCTGCCCGCGGCCCGGACCCGCTTCTTGAACACAAAGCTGCAGACGCCGCTCTCCTCCGCCATCGTGGGCCACCGATGCCGCGGCGCTGGGCAGAGCGGCGCTGGAGCGGCCGCGCGGGCAGCGCCCCCTGCTGGCTCGGAGGACTCAGCAGCCCGGGCGGGGCCGGGGGTCCCGGGGCTGTCCCGTGCCCGACCCCATTTCCGACCCCGGCGCCCCATCCTCGGCTCCGCTCCCTCCCTGCTCCTCCCCGCGCCCCCCAGCCCGGCAAGGGGGCGGTTTCGCCGCTTCCCCTCCGGCTACCGGCGAGTTTCCAAGGCAACGGGGACGCCGCTGGGTTCCCGCGATCCCCGGCCCCGGGAACGCTGGCATTTGCACTGCCCTGCCTAGGCCTGGGCACGTGTGTGTGTGTGCACGTGTGTACACGTGTGTGTATGTATGTACGTGTGTCTGCATGTGTGTGTGCGCGTGGGTATGTGTGTGTATATATATATATAAATACGTGTGTGTGCATGTGTGTGTATATATATACATACATGTGTGTGCATGTGTGCACACGTGTGTACGTGTGTGAGCCCAGGCACAAGGGACAGTGAAGTTCCACCATCAGAGGAAAGTCTGCCCAGTGATTAACAGTCCTACTGCTAAAAGTCTAGCAAATAGGATAATTAACAAACAAGCTGATTCTGAGAGATAGGATTGGTACCAGCTGGGAGGATGGAGAGGCCTTTCTGAACTCAGGCATTTCCCCAGATCTGTAAGGTTTTCACGATGATAAACAGCGATTGTTGCAGGTGCTGTGCTCGTTCGCTTCCCTCGTTCTGGTGCTGGACGCTCCTGTCCCCCTGCCCTGCCCTCTGGTCTCCGTGTGTGACATTTATTTGCACTTGGTGGCAGCGAGCCTGTTCAGCACAGATGCTCTTAGGGCAACGCAGAGTGACAGAGGTGGTAAATCACATCCCTGCTGTCTCCTTGTCCAGTAAACTCCTGTGAATTCCTAATCGTGTTTTTTTACAGGGAATTGCAGGCAAACTGCACACAGAACACCCGTCTCTGCAGCTGGCCTCAGGCTTCGGGCCACCTCCAGCCAGCATTTGGCTCTTTCCAGTGGCACCACACTGTGTTCAGGAGCCAAACAAGAATATTTGTTCCTGCATCATCATTTTCAAAGAGATTCCCATCACTCCATTGTATATTTTCCTCCATTTATGGCCCATTGGAGGGCTTTGGGAGTTTAAGGTGAAGCCCTCAGAGCTACAGGTTACTGCTGCCTCTCTCCTGGCTCATGGCCATTCCAGCTCCCTCGGCTGGTGTGAAACCACATCCAGGTTTTAACTATTAATATTTATACATATTTCTGATGTTTTGCCCTGTTCCTGGGGTAATCCCAGCCCTCCAAACACCGGGGGAAGCTGCCTTTATATTCCAGGCAGTGCTTTTGCTTGGCCCATGGGACCCAAGGATCCAGCACTCACCTTGCACAGCCCGACCCATGCTCGGCTCACCAGCTCTCCATGGAATAAACCCTGGATTTCTGAAACCATCGCAGGGTGATGCAGGGTGAAACCTCTGCAGGGTGAGGAGTGGGGAGCACTGGAATCCTTCCCTGCTGCTGCTTGATAAGATCCTTCCTATGCAAACAGTGAGTTGAGGTGCATGTGTGGGAAATTCGGCTTTTGCAGACGCTGGAGGGACGGATCCCTTGGGATGCTACAGGATCCCTTCCCGGAGTGGGTGAGCGGAGGGAGCTCAAGGCCGTGTCCAAGGCTTGGAGCGAAGCCAATGTGCACACGCAGCTCGTGGGAGAGAGGCTGGAAAAGCTAATTACCGGGGGGGGTAATTGCACCCCGCGCCAGAAAGCGGCAGGGTCGCTGCCGGATCGGGGAGGCTGCGGGCGAGCAGGGAGGGAGAGCCGGGAGCCGAGGGGAGCCGAGCGGAGCGGGGAAGGCTCGGGGTTAGAGGTTGGCTCCACACAAAGGAGCGAGCGGCTGGGAGCCGGCTCGGCGCCGAGAGCCAATCGCGGCTGCGGCCCCGCGATAAAAGCGCTCGGAGCCGGCGGGGCCAGCGCAGGAAGNGGGAGCTGCTCGGGAGGGGCTCGGCCGGGGATGGCGGGAGGCAGTTTGGGGGTCGGGAGGGGGGCTGTGGGCGCGGGGCACGGAACCGGCTGGGTCTGCTCCGGGGATGCGGATTTGGGCCGGGTTTGGGGCTCCCGCTCCCCGTTTGGGCTGCGATCCCCCTTTGTTGTGTGCTGCAGTACATGCCGGAGGGCGGCTGGACAGATCCATTTTATTAAGCTGCTCAGAAAGAGCAGAGATGGAAGAAAAACCTGTTAGATCCCGGCTCCCTTATCCCCCCTGGTTCATGCCTGCCAATTCCCGGTGCTGTATCTCCTCCAGCCTGCATTTAAACCTTTCCAGCGACAGGTCTTTCATCACTTCCCTGGGGAGGCTGTTGCATGACTGTGATTTTTAATAACAACACAAATGCCCTGGGCTCTGACATAACCCTTAACAGTCAGGGATCTCCCAGGGCTTCACAAAGGAGAGCAGCTCTGTTTTCATCGAGGGGAGGGGGAGAAAAGGGAACAGAAAAAATTGAATTATTTATCCACTGCCACCCAAAATTAGCAGCAGATTTAGGAATCAAGCCCAGGTTTCCCGAGTCCCAGTCTGGTGCTNCTCGGCGGTGAGCTCCGCTGGCGGCTGCGGGGGGCGGCGGGAGCGGCTGCGAGACAAAGCCGGCCCCGAGTGAGGGGAGCGGGGATGGATGTGGGAGCGGAGCGGGGATTTTAGACCGCGCTGGGTTGCGGGACAAGGGATGGAGAGGAGCAGGAAGGCACCGGGAGAGCCCCGGGGAGGCAGCGCTGGGCAGGAGCCGCCCCGCGGATCGCGGCTCAGCCACGGGAGCTGCTCGGGAGGGGCTCGGCCGGGGATGGCGGGAGGCAGTTTGGGGGTCGGGAGGGGGGCTGTGGGCGCGGGGCACGGAACCGGCTGGGTCTGCTCCGGGGATGCGGATTTGGGCCGGGTTTGGGGCTCCCGCTCCCCGTTTGGGCTGCGATCCCCCTTTGTTGTGTGCTGCAGTACATGCCGGAGGGCGGCTGGACAGATCCATTTTATTAAGCTGCTCAGAAAGAGCAGAGATGGAAGAAAAACCTGTTAGATCCCGGCTCCCTTATCCCCCCTGGTTCATGCCTGCCAATTCCCGGTGCTGTATCTCCTCCAGCCTGCATTTAAACCTTTCCAGCGACAGGTCTTTCATCACTTCCCTGGGGAGGCTGTTGCATGACTGTGATTTTTAATAACAACACAAATGCCCTGGGCTCTGACATAACCCTTAACAGTCAGGGATCTCCCAGGGCTTCACAAAGGAGAGCAGCTCTGTTTTCATCGAGGGGAGGGGGAGAAAAGGGAACAGAAAAAATTGAATTATTTATCCACTGCCACCCAAAATTAGCAGCAGATTTAGGAATCAAGCCCAGGTTTCCCGAGTCCCAGTCTGGTGCTGTAACTACTGTGTTTTGAGCCAGCCTGATCTGTCTAATCCGCTTGGATCACTTCAAACAAGCTAAGATACCTTGTAGATCATATTTATGGTCAATTTTCTGCTGATTTTTTTTCATGGTGTGGATATCAGTTTTGAAAAAACCTGATAATCCAGCCCAGAAAATTGGGCTTTGTCCACCAAAGACGTCGTGTGAGGGCTCTCTCAGGGAAGACATCTGGTGCCTCAGCTGAGCTGTTGTGTGTTTAGGGCCAGGAGTAGCACATCTGCAGCATTATTAATGTAGATTACAAAATAATTGCAGGGCAATCGACCAAGCTTAGTCTGAAACAGCCCCAGTGTTAATGTCCTTTTTAAATGTGAGCCCTGCAAGAAGCAAATTTCCAGTTCCAAGGTGAGGGTTTGTCAGAACCAACCTCTAAGGCTTGGCAAAGTGGCTGGATGCATCTTCATTCTAATGCAGCTCAAAATCAGGTCCCTGACCTTTTCTGGTCAGCAGAAATCCCATGAGACTTCTCATTCTCAAGGGAATTCCTCTTCTGGTTTCCTTCAGTGGGCAGCTCCTTCAGCTACCTCTCTGCTCCTGGAGGGTGATGGAGTTCTCCTTTTCTCCCACCCTCAGCTCTTGCAGGATTTTGCCAGGCAGCTGCCATGTCCCCCCAAGACACGTCTGCCTTCCCCTCCCAGTTAAATAATTTTTATCTGGGGGGTTGCAGCCCTTACCTCGCTCCTAGCAAAAGCCCTGGGATGGAAAACATTAAATCTGGGCAAAAGGATTACTGCAGTGTCAATGTTAAGCACACTTTAGACATATTTCCCGCTCCTCTGGTGTGCCCATAACCCTCTCCATATGTCCAGCTCGGGCTTTGCAGTGACAAGATGCCTCAGCATCCCCTGATGTGCCTCTCCAGGGGTCACTTTTCCCAGCACACTCATTGCTCCCCTGCAATCTAGTGGATTTCAGAGAGCCAGGTCCTGTGCTGGGCTCTATGGCCCCTTGGATCCTAAAGGGGAGGATAGGAGTGAAGGCTGAAAATAGGCAGGGCAGCTCAGAAAGGATGATATTTGGAGAGATTTAACAACAAATGTGATTTTGGTCGTGTTTTCTTCCTGTAGAATCTGCATGTGGACAGCAAACAGCAGCTTTTGTAGGGCTTGTGTGGGGGCAGGGGCCATGGAAAGGGGTTTGGAGTGCCTGGAACTGGGCTCACTCCTGCTCTTGCTGCGTCTGCAGGTGATGGAACAGCAAAAGCTTTTTGTGGGGTCTCTTGGGGCTCAGGAGATGGGCTCACTCCGTGGAATCAGAGAATCCTTCAGGTTAGAAAAGCTCTCTAAGATCACAGTGCCCAACTATTCCCCCAGCACCGAGCCATGTCCCCAAGTGCCACATCCCACAGCCTCCAAACCCCTCCAGGGATGGGGACTCCAGCATGGGAAGTGCCAGCCCGGAGGGTGGTGAGTAACAGGTGCTGTTCCACAGCAGGAAATCAGCCAAGGGAACACTGGGAGCTGCTCTTAGAGGAAGGAGGAAATTACAGGCAATTACAGGTCCATTAATTGGAGTACAAGGAGAGGCTGGTTTCTAGAACAGGTTCTGGAAGAGTAATCACAGACCTGCTGTTGGGAAGCAGAATAAAATGCTGGGTGGTTTTAACACAGATCATGTCACGCTGGCTCAGTGTCTTGGCTATGATAAATGACTTCTGAAACAACGTGATAGAGCCCCAAGGAAAGGATTATTTTAGGTGGAGACAGGAAAAAGGACAGGGGAAAAAAGCAAAATGGAAGGAAGACACTTGGATTCTTCTGCAAGGAGGGATGTAAGGACACATCAGGCCAGGGGTTTTCAGGGGTGCTGGAGTTTCGTATCAGAGCACCAAGGTCTGAGATCTCCCAGGTGAGGAGCTGCCAGGCCAGCTCACCTGTTTGCATCAGGCCACCACGGTGGCCGTGGCAACAGAGAGCCACAGATATGAGAAGAGGATAAAAGGAATCTGCTGGATGTGGGTACTCTGAATCCCACTGAGAGGCAAATACCTGATGGGAGAAGCAGGTGAATCCCAGCAGCATCCTCCTGGCATGGAGGGACAGGGCTGTGCACCTCCTCCTCAGGGGAGGCAGGGATCAAAGTGGGAGAGGGGAGAGGTTGGGCAGGGGCTTCCCTCGGGCTCCCCCTCACCCCTGTGGGTCCCCCATTGTTGCCTGACAAAGGCAGCCCTGTTCCTCCCCACAACTATTCCTTGTCAGCATCCCTCAGCATTTCAGCTGCAGATTTCCTGCCCCCTGGCAGCCTTTCAAGAGGCAGGACGTGGATGGAAAAGGGGATTAGTGGAGCAGGCTGGTGGAAGGTGGGGTGAGGCAGGGTCAGGTCTGCTCCCCAGGGATCTCAGGAGCAGGGCAGGGATGTCCCCAGAAATGTCTGGATTCTCCTCCCTGGGCCAGCAGGGCCTGCCCTGGGTCCCCAGTACAGAGAGCTCGAGTGCTGAAGGTGAATGAAGGGATTCCATGCCTCAGGTGGGAGCTGTGGCCTCTAGACTGGCTCCATCACCCCTTCCCTGGCTCTGGGCTGGCCTGCTCGGTGCTGGTTCTGCACCACACTTTGTTTCATGCTGTGGGTCAGCTGTGAGACCCCAGGGCTGCAGAAACAGAGCTGGGTGATTGCCAGGCTCCTCCAGCTCAGGGGATGGTGGCCATGGAGCTGGGGGCTCAGGGCTGTGCTGTGTGTGGGTTTCACTGATCCTGCACAGGATCTGGGGTACCTCCATCCCCACAGCCCCATCTCAGCCCGTGATTTCCTGGGGGAAGGCCTGGCAGCCTCTCTGAGGTGTCTCCCGTGCCTGGCTGTGCTCTGGGGATGCTCCCTGTCCTCTGAGGATGGAGAGGAAGGGGCCTGGACCCCGCATCCTTTGGGAAAGCCTCCTGCAATGGAGCAGCGATCCCTGCAGTAAACAAACCCTTCCCTGGGCTGCTAATGGGAACCAGACGGCAGAGAGGGGCCTCTCCCCCTTCAGCCACACTCCTTCCCCGGGCTGGAGCCCCTGGATGGGGCTGGGTCGGCCCTGGGGCAGCCCTGGTGGCCCCTTTGCAGAGGGGAAGGGGAAAGGCTCCCTGCACCCATCCTGGCTGTGGAAATGGGATCCCTCAGGGGCAGGTTGAGCTCGGGGGATTGCCTGGAGGGGCCCCCTCCATCTGCCCCGGGGTCAGCAGGGAGGGGAGAGGGGATGCAGGAGGCGGTCAGGAGTAAGCTCTGTGGTGGAGCAGCGTGTCCTCCCTCCCTGCAGCTCCTCCCCACTTGAAGCCGTCAGCCCTGCAAGGGGAGCACGGGAGAGGCTGGGAGCCAAAGGGGGTCTGACCTTCGAGCCAAACCCCTGACTCTGCTGGCACAGCCCGGAGAGGAGGACAGCGCTGCCCCTGCCCTGCCCGGGCCGTGCCAGGGGCTCGGGGTTCCGGGGAGCAGCGGTGCAGCAGCCGTGGTGCCAGCCCTGCTGTGTCCCTGCTGCTGTCACTGCTGTCCCCAGAGCCCCAGGGCTCCCCGAGGTGTGCGGAGGTTTTAGCATCCCTGTGGCAGTGTCCTGAGTGTCCCACATCCCCCTGGGAGCCCGGGGCTCTCCTGGGCAGGGCCGTGACAGCCCCAGAACCCTCCGCAGCTGCTCCGGTTCCTTTATCGCTCCGCACTCCCTTCCCCTTTGCGATCTGCGCTCCGAGCTCCGCTCTGCCCGCAGGCTCCGAGGGGCTCCGGCTCCCAGGGTACGTGCAGGGGGATGGGGACAGCAGGGGGACATCCACGGGCTGGGAGAGGGGGCTGGAACTGCGGGAAAGCCTTTGGGGCATGAGGAGCACAGAAACAAACAGGAATTGGAAAACACCTACAGTAGAAACAAAAATCATGTGCTGATCAGAGACCACCTGAGTGCTTTGGGTTGGAGGGACCTTAAAGATGCCAAAATTCCACCTCACCTTCCACCGGGCCAGCTTTGGGGAAGGGCAAGAGGCTGGAAAAGGGAGGGAGAGAAGGTGGTGGGGTGGGGGGAAGATGAGCTCGAGGGAAGGGAAATTGGGGGAGGAAAAATATTTGTGACAAAGGCTGGGGTGAAGGTGAAAAGCAGGTGAAAAGGGGGAGGGTGTGCATCTGTGTTAGGGGGGTGTGTGGGGACCCCGGGTTTTCTGGGTCGCTCCTGCTCCCCGCAGGGTCTGTGCTGGGCTGTAGGACAGACAGACAGACAGACAGACCCTCAGACACGAGGGGAAGGTTCATCCCAGGGAATGGGGCAGGCAGGGCTCGGGGCTGGGCTGCTGCCCTGGCCCCCAGCAGATGCTGCGCTCGGCTCGGAGCGCAGGAAATAACAACCAAACCGCAGAGAGACGGGAAATGATTTCGATAGAGCGGGGCTCGGTCTCAGCTGAGGCCGTGGAACATTTGCAGCCAGGGCTGTGCAGCCCCAGGGCTGCGAGGGGCACCCAGCCGTGCCCAGGACACGAAACTCTGAAAGCAGCCCCGAATTTCAGGTGCTTTGCGGGGGGAACACCAGCCTGGTGTCAGCTGCCGGGGAATTGGCAGCCAGAGAGCCCCAAAACTCAGGACATGTCTGCAAAAGTCCCTGTGGGATGGGCTTTAGGGATGCCCCTGCCCCAAACCCTCCCCTGCCGTGTCTGGCCCGGTCCTCGTGCAGCAGGAAGGTTTTTGGGGGGCAGGATGAGGCCGGGGGGTTCAGGAGGACAGGAGAGCAGCCCCAGGCAGGGGCAGGTGCTGGTTCCAGCTCATCCCATCATTGCAGAGCTGCCCTTCACCCTCCCCACAGCTCTGTCCTGTGCATTCAAACCAGGGCTCATCTTTCACGGCTGTTTGAAGGTAAAGTGTGGTGGGGAAAACCCCTTGAGGAGCTGTCAGTGCCTTTTAAGCTGTTTTTTACCAAAAGGGGTGATTTGCAGAGCTGGTGGTTTTTTCCTGTGCTGGTCCCAGCGCTCAGCACATCCCAGGGCTCAGCCTGGAGGTGATGTGGGCTCCTCGAGGAGACAAAATCCCCATTGCTTGCTCTGCTGATCACAGCGAGACTTTTTTGGGCTAAAATTAGCCTAAAATCACACTCCTTCCTCCAGCAGCACCAGTCCCTTAGTGCCTGCATCAGGGAGCACGGGGTGCTGGCTCTGCTGCCCGTGGCCTGGTGGGTTTGGAGTAAAACCAGCACAAACCTTGGAGGTGTCCCCAAGGTTTCTGTCCCCCAGAGCCTGCAGCTGCTGCCAGTGCTCCTGTCCTGCTCAGGGGCAGCCAGGCTGCTCTGACCCCACGGAGGAAGCTCTGGGTGGTGAAACCAGCCCACTCCTGATGACATTTCCTTTCCAGGTGTTGCAAGAGATCTGTCTTAGACCCCTCTGCAGGGAGCATCGAGCCCCAGACTCCAGGCTCTGGATTAAATAACAGAGAAAGGAAAGGAGCCATGTTCCAGGCCACGGGAGCAGCCAGCCCTCCCCCAGCTCATGTGCGTGGATCTGTGGTTTGTATGGATTGGGAGGGGAATTTCGGCTGGGTCTGGGCTCTCAGGGCTGTGCCCAGAAGCTGCTCCTGACCTGCATTTGAGGGTGGTCCCAGGCCCAGTCCGGGGGCAGGAATGTTCCAGCAGAAGGTGCTGTTTGCTGAGCACACCGAGCCCGGGCTCTGCTCCATCCAGAGCTCTCGGCTCTGTTTGTTTGTGTTTCCATGGCTTTCCTGATCACAACCGAGAGCCTTCGAGCTGCTTAGGACTGGAGTGATTGGAGATGGAAAAACATAAAGGTTCAAGAACATCTCCTGCTGGGACAGGATACGGCCCTTCCCCGAGGGAAGATCTATCAGATCTGGAATGGAGAGCGTGCCTGGCAGGGCCGGGAGCTGCCGAGAAGTGACAGAGGCGAGGACGGGGACCTTGGGAACGGATGTGCCCGAGCTGCAGAGAGCAGCGAATTCAGCCTCAGCCAGGACAGCACCTGTGGCTGTGCCAGGGGATGCGACTGGTTTTACACGGAGCCTCCTGCTGCCCGTGCTCCTCTGCTGACTTTGGCTGCTGCTTCCAGCCCCGAGGGAGGGAGAGGAAAATCAGCCCCTGACCTCAGGCAGAGAGAGCAGCTGGGAAACGTCTGAGAGGAGCGGGGCCAGGGGAGAGTTTCCTGTGCGGATCTTGGACAAACTGCTTCCAGAAATACAAAGGAGAAACGCTGGGGAGGGACAAGGAACGGGGCGGGGATCAGCCTGGGGGCAGAGCCAAAACTGCAGCCAGAGAAGGGCCAGGGACAGCAGGGACATCCTGAGTGCCCCTGGATCCCCTTGGGAAGGGGGAACGGGCACTGACCCCGAGCCAGGGGACAGCAGTGCCCGAGCCCTGTGACCTCCAGCAAGAGCAGGTCATTATCCTGCTCCAAGGGCGGGGCTGCTGTGTGTGGCTGCACGAGCCACAGGTGATCGTTTACAGGTGCAGCTCACACAGGGTTCTGGTGCCAGGCTCTCATTTTGCTTTCTCCTTCCCTTTTTAGGAGGCCAAGAACAGCTCAGGAGGCAGCACAGTGCAGCGCTCCAAGGTATCTTTGCTTTTTCTACCACAGATCCCAGAATGGCCTGGGTTGGAATGGACCTTAAATCCCATCCATCCCACCCCTGCCATGTCAGGGACACCTCCCACTGTCCCAGCTGCTCCCAGCCTTGTCCAGCCTGGCCTTGGGCACTGCCAGGGACCCAGGGGCAGCCACTGCTGCTCTGGGCACCTCTGCCTCATCCTGCTGATGCTTGGCAAGGGTGGAAGGGCCCAAAGCCCAAGGGCCAAGCTCCAATCCAGCCCAGCATCAGTGGAGTGGCCCAGGGAGGCTGAGGGACATGGGGCTGTTTCCTGCTCCCAGTGCTCTGGTGAGTGGAGGGCAGTGGAGGGACCCAGGGTCTCCCAAACTCCTTCCTCATCCTCTGTCTCCCTTTGCTCTGCCCTTGGCCAGTCCTTCAGCCTGAAGGCGCAGGTGAAGGAAATCTGCACTGCCTGCCAGAAAACCGTGTACCCCATGGAGCGCCTGGTGGCCGATAAATTCGTCTTCCACAACTCCTGCTTCTGCTGCAAGCACTGCCACGCCAAGCTCAGGTGAGCTGGGCTGTCCCCGTGGTGGGGCAGGTGTCCCTGCAGCTCTGCTGAGACCCTCCCAGATATTTCCCCCCATCACAGCCCCTCACTGGGGCAGTAGCCCAAGACCCCCAGACCACCCATCCCAGCAAAACAAAGGTTTGCACACCCTGGCCCAAGGCTCAGCTGAACCCCACCTGGTATGGAAGGAGAGATGCTTCCCCTGAGAGCAGCCCCAGGGGAGCAGGGAGCTGAGCCAGAGTCTCCTTCTAGAGGACACAGAGCCCAGGCTGAGCTCCCTGGGGACCCCCATCTCCACTCACAGCACCCCAACAGCTTCTAATGGGGGGAGGGGGCTGTTGGCCCCAAGGGTCCCCTCCTGCATGTCCCCCTTCTGCTGTCCCCAAGCCCCCCTTTCCCCAGGCTGCAGCCCAGCCCTGACCCTGCCCTCTCTCCCCAGCCTGGGCAGCTACGCCGCGCTCCACGGGGAGTTCTACTGCAAGCCCCACTTCCAGCAGCTCTTCAAGAGCAAAGGCAACTACGACGAGGGCTTCGGGCGCAAGCAGCACAAGGAGCTGTGGGTGCACAAGGAGGTGGAAAGTGGCACCAAGTCAGCCTGAGAGGGCCAGCCCTGCTCCTGGAGCCCAGCAGAGCCGGAGCAGCTGAGCCAGGGCTAACTGAGCTGATGTAAAGCAGGACCTGAGCGGGGGGACAGGGGGGGCTCAGAGGGGTCCTGCAGGCCCAAGGACAGGGCAGAGGTGATCAGGCTGCAGCCCCAGAGCTGAAGCCCTCTCTCTGCAGGCCCCTCTCCCCATGAGATCAGAGCAGAAGCAATTGCCCCCGTCACCATGGAAAAGGAGAAAAGCCCCACCGAGGGGCTTTTCCAGCCTGTGAGTCACTGCAGAGCTCCCAGCACCAAGCCTGCTTCGCTGGGTCCTTGGTTTACATCAGCTCAGTTCAGCTGGGATGTTCAGCCTGAAGGATGTTGCCCTGCCATGGTTTGACAGTGTCTCTTTTTTATATTTGCCTTCCACTGGTACGTTCTGCGCTGGAGCCTCGCCGCAGCTTCACACGCGCTCCTTTATTTTTGTAATACAAGGTTTCCGAGCCTTCCCTGTCTCGTCCTGTGTTCCCAGGGGCCTGGGGAGGTGGGGCTGGTGCTCAGGGCTGCCTCTCACTGTGGGCAGAGCTGGAGTGCACGCAGGATCAAGGAACCAGCCCTGGATTCCTGTGAGTGAGTGAGGCTGGGAGGGGAGGAGGCAGCCCCCCTTCCTTGGGGAGTGCTCAGGGGGGTCCTGGAGGACTGGGCACAGGTGACCAGGGTGCAGGCCCTGACCAGAAGCCCCCCTGGAGCCTCCAAGTTTTTGGGAACCGAACCAGGATTTCCAATTCCACATCGGTGTTGCCCTGCAGGCACAGCCCGGCAGCAGCTCCACGCTGGGGATGTCTCATGGCCACAGGGACAGCTGACCTTGGGGACAGCTCTGCTGCAGGAGCAGAGGAGCCTGCCACGGCCAGCACAGGGACTGTGCACACTGAGCCTGGCGAGGCTCTGGGGGGCTCAGCCTCACCAAGAGCTTGGACTGTCCCCACCCTGCAGGTGGCAAATTCACACCCCAAAAAAGCCCCCCCGAGCAGCCCTGGGGCCCCTTCCCCGGCCCCTTCCTCCTTCAGAGGGCTCAGAAAATGAAAGCAGAGCCCTGGGTTCTGCTTCCTGCCCCTCGCTGGCCTCACTTCCCGGCTCGGGGACGAGCAGGGTTCTAACAATGGTTTTAGGGGGTAGGGAAGCATCACCCCCCAGGTTTTTAAGGCTGGGTTTTCAGTCAGAAGTTGCAGCCAAAGTTCCTGCTTTGGCCAAGGCAGATCTGTGGGTTCTGACACACAAGGGGGTGTCAGGAAGCAGTGGGAGGTGGTTTGTTCTGGTTCCACGAGACATTTTTGTTCTGAGACAACTGCACTTGATGGTTCTCATGTGTGCTGGCACAGCCCCAAGAGTCACACACACGCCTGGCTCATGTGCAGTTTCTGTTCTATCAGCTGGCCAACCCCCCTCCTGCTCTGTTCACATTTCACACTGACAAAGATTTCAGTGCTTCACTGACAGCAGCTCCATCCTGGGAAAACGTGACTGGAGGCTGGCTGTGGTGGAGGGACAGCTCCTCCAGGGACACAGGGGCACCCAAACACTGATCAAGTGACACTGACACCCAAGAGAGAAGCTGCATGAACAGGAAAAAATCAACCTTTCAGCAACAAGAACAGCTGAATTTTATAGCAGCACTATTTCTGTTTGTTCCTAAAACAGCAAGCTGAAAAAATTAAACCCTGAAAGTATCTGGAGCTGTGCTTACCCATTCTCCTGCCCTCCTCAGGGACAGCAAAGCCCCAAATCCTGTCACAGTCAATGCAAGACCTGGAAGGGAGCTCATGGTATCTTCCACCTGTCTGAAAACCAGAGGCTTTCCTTCTCCAAATTTTGGCTTTTTAAAAGGACAGTCACCAAAACTGGCTTTCATATAAATGATAATTTTATTGTAAATAAAATGATACATTGGCCTGGCTTTGCACTGCAAGCCCCCGGTCGGTAAATAGAGACTACTGGGTCAGGGTCCTCTGCACAGTCCAGGTTAAATCCCTTTCTCCCTGCTTTGCATCATTCATGGTGATAACAAAATCCTTTTCTTCCTTTTTGAACTGCTCCTGGCACACCTACCTTTTCCCTCCTGGTCAGTGTTGGTAACAGGTGCCAACGGGAACTCTTTGGAGCAGCTTCAGTATTTGGAATATTATTCCAAATTAGGCAAAAAAAAACCACCCCAAAAAACCCATCCAAATTGATGTAACCTAATTGCCTCTAGAATGGGCAAAGATGGGTTTTTCTGGAGAACAAGCAAATAACCTGGAATGCACAGAATCGTCACACCAAGACCAAAATGTCACTACTTTGTTTCCTAACTACCTCAGGGACAGCCAAATTCCCCCAAGTTCCTCTCCAGTGGGAATCTTGGGCATTCTTCTGATCAGTTTTAACCATGTCAGGACACTGGGATTCTGATAAGGAATTCTTTGTCAAACAGAAAGAATATTCTCCATTTCTGCAGCACCTTCCATCAGGGATCCCAATTCTCAATATTCCCTATACATCCCTCCCTGGAAGGAACAGCAGGATATCCAACGTGACATTTGCAATTGACACAATAGCTTTTTGTCAGCCTGGCACTCCTCCTCCACTCTCCCCTAAATGAGTTTATTCCCAGTTTTTTCCCAGTCTGCCAGGATAGAGAGGCCAGATAGACTCCAATTCTGAGGGATAATTACATTTCTGTCCACTTGAAACTCCTTTGCTGCCAGGGCTGTTAAAAGCCCGTGGTATCCATGTCAGCCCCAAGTTATTCATGGGAGCAGTGGACTCAGGAATCCAGATCTTCCTTCTCCATAATCGAGAGGGCTGTGAGGAAACAAAGAGGCATTTTGGCTTGGCTCTACTAATTATAAACCATCAGCAAATTCTCTGCAAAACCAGCTGCTTTTTTTCCTTTTCAAATTCATAAAGGCGTCAAATTTATTTCCCCACCTCCCCCCACCCCATAACAGTCGATATATATAAAAATCACCAAATATGATCTTTTACGATATAAATTAAAAAAAAAATATGAGGCATCACCGTTTACATGATGTAAAAAGAGCTAAAAAAGAGCGATATAAACTACATTCAGAAAAGTGCATCTCCAAACATACAGGTAATGCTTTGGCTTGTTCCTGTGCCCCGGGTTCTGTCAGAGTGCAGGTGCTGCTGGCTCCAGCACAGCCTGGAGGGCAGGGGGGGCACACAGGGGGCACAGAGGGGGCACCTCCAGCCCAGGACACCCCGAGCCCCTGGGGCTCCTGCTCTGCCTCCCCTGACGTGGGTGAGGTAAAAGCCACAACAGGTCCTGAGGATTGAGGTCCCTTTGACAGAAGCTCTGCTGTCTCCTCACACCCTGTTCTCTCCCAGCACGTGGGGCAGCAAGGGAAAAGCCACGGGGGAAGGGCTGGGTTTGGTGAGGACAAGCCAAGGACAGAGGGAAAGGCCCCAGGTGTCACCTGCAGGGGATGGGCACCGGATGAGGGCTCCAATCTTTGGTATGGTCGGGGTGCAAGGATGGGGGAGCTGGGCCCCAGCAGTGCAGGGCTGGTCCCACGAGCCCAGCCCAGGGGTCTGCACAGCCTGCAGCTCAGCTCCTGCTCGGGAGAAGATCCATTAAGTGCTCTCACTGCAATTAAATAAATTATGGAACAAGGGCTCTCATAAAAGGGATCCCCTAAGTGCCCACAAGTGGGACAGTGCATCCTTGGAGCAGTGCAGGGAGCCTGGAAAAGAAACCAACACCAGCTTTTATTGGTTACCCTTTGCTCTGTGTTTGGCACAGAAAAACCGTTTCATATTGTTAAAGCTTTTCAGGACTTTTGGTTGGTTGGGACTTTTAGGATTCTTTTTTTCCCTCTTTTAATTCAACACAGTATTTTTTCATGTGTTGAAGGAGCTTGGTTCCATTAAAACTTGCCTTATCCTGCTTTTAGTATTCACTTAAAAACTTAATTTTACTGCATTATGAAGCAATTTTCAAATTTTTATGGGGGAGAAGAGTGGAGGTGTGTGGAACCTTAATATGGTTTCCAATTCAAGAGCAGAACACCTTCAATGTTGCCCTATAAGACAGTATTTTAGTTAATTAACATTTGCTTTTCTTAGTTTCATTTCTCAGAGATAACTTATAACCACTCCACGAATCCCCAGCACTTAAAAACTGCTGGTCTTTCGTGAGTGGAATAAAGATTATCAGTGCCCAAATCAGCACAGAGGATTTGAGGCCATCAGGACTTCAGTGCTCTGACTTGTGGGATCTTCCAAGTGCACAATCACTTGGGTATGTTCAGCTAGTACCTGCATGGGGATCTCCAGGTAATTTTAGATATTTGCTAGCATTTTAAATGTTTTCTCAGGTTCCCTTGTTTGATTTGACTCCTACAAAAGCTTTTTTAAGTCAGCCATAACATTTTTATGGAAC
The DNA here is from genome assembly GCA_013397375.1 of Toxostoma redivivum. Taxonomy (NCBI): domain Eukaryota; kingdom Metazoa; phylum Chordata; class Aves; order Passeriformes; family Mimidae; genus Toxostoma; species Toxostoma redivivum. The sequence continues at coordinate 220,494 of VXBI01001945.1, forward strand.
CCTTAACTTGCACACCTGTAATTCAACAATGCACAGCAAAGGGCTGAGCTCGATTCCAGCTTCCTGTGCACAACGAGTGTCCAGGTAATTCTCCCCAAGAAATCCTCAACTTTCCATTAGGCCATGTGCTCAAAGAAACTGAAGGAAATTCCTGGGCACCAGATGGACAATCTTTGGTTAAAAGAATGGTAAAATGTTACCAGCCACAGAGACAGATGCAGGAGGAAGCTGAATTCCACTGAATTCCCTTCCAGAGGGGTTTTGTTTGGACCCAGCAGCCCCAGATAGAGGAAGCAGGAGCACAGATTTGCTTGGTAGGACACTAACTGACATTGCCTTAATGCTGGGACAGATCAAACCTTGGAAATTAGCTCTGGATTTTCCAATGGCAGTGGGAGAGCCCTTCCCTCAGGCCTGGAGTGAAACCTGTCTGATTATCCTGACATTTAGCTGGAAACACCTCCCTCACCCCCAGCCCCCGGGTTCATTATAAAATAACACTATTCACATACTTTTGAATCAGTATTTTCTGAACACCTTCAGATGCTGAATACTCAAGAAGAAAAATATCCCATACTATACTGAGTGCATGCTCCATGGCTTTTTGCTGGATTCAGGTACTGAGACACCTCTGGAGCCCCAGGAGGGGAAAACCAGGAACTCCCACAGACAGAGCTGCTCTGGAGGCTGGTGCATGTTTGTGTTCTGCTGAAGAGTGGAGCTCTCCCAGTTCCCATCTGGGTTCAGATGTCTCCCATGCTCAGCAGTGAAGACACTTTGTCAGGTTCCCCCTCCTGCAGAAAACACATCCAGGCAGCTCGGGGCAAACACGCAGCTCTGCTCGGACAGCTGGGGCAGGATGAACATCAGTCCAGCAAAGGAAGGAATCAGGCACGAGAGCAGACCCCGAGTTCCTTGGCAGAACTTCCAAAAGGACGAGGCCTGGCTGAGTTGGCATTTTGAAGATGCAGCACCACAATGGGCAGTTGCAACTGGGCAGGACGGGGCACGGCAAGGCCGGCAGAGCTGCGAGCAAGGGAGGTAATTCAGTACTGGAGCTGTGCAAACTGGTGTCTGAGCAGCTCTTCAGCAGAGGGTCTGTGCCTGGCTTCCACAAAGATCTGCTTTAGGAAGTCCCGGCCGTGCTCTGAGATGTGGGAGGGCAGCTGCGGGTTCGTGGGCTGCGTGGCGATTTTGAAGATCGCTGCCATGGCCTCGTACTCTGCCCAGGGGGGCTTCTCTGTCAGCATTTCCACCACGGTGCAGCCCAGGCTCCTGCAAAGCACACAGGAAAAACCCAGTGAGAGTCCCCTCAGTAATGCCAGTGCCCAGGGGGAGCTGCCCAGCACCGAGTCCAGCCCTGGGAGCGGCTCCTGGGGTTTGTGCCCAGCTCAGAGGCAGAGCTGCCAGAGCTGCCAGCAGGGCAGGGAACTCCTCAAAGTGCCACAAGTGCTGCTGCCCTGGCTCAAACTCAGGAAACTTTCGTGCCTGTGGGACATCCCTGCAGGCACCGTCTGACCTCGCTGGTCCTTCAGGTGCTGCTGCTCCTGCTGGAACTCAAAGGCACCTGGAGAACCCCACAGGCACAGCGTGGTTTGGGTGAAGGGACCTTCAAGGCCATCCTGTTCCAATGCCCTGCCACGTGCAGGGGCACCTTCCACTAGACCAGGTTGCTCAGAGGCTCAACTTGCTGAGTTGCAAGGTAGAAAACAGACTTTTTAACACTCAAGGTTCAGTGAATCGCAGCTCGCTGACCCCACAAAGCCATTTCAGCAAAATCCCTTTTCAGTCACAGCCTCAAAATGCCCACGTTAGGAAAAAACAACCTAATAATATCTTCACTTCACAAGAAACCAAGCATAAGTCAAAAAATAATTGAAGTAGTAACAGTTCCAAACTGAGAAGGCAGTAAGTTAAATCCCGTGGGACAGATGCATCATTACCTTAAGGAAAAATTCCCTGTAAAGTTAATGGGGCTGTGCTCCAGGGCAAGGCTGTGATTCTGGGGACATGGCTGAGCCACCTCTCTGAGACAACGTGGCTCCAGCACCTTCCCAGGGAGCACGGCTGTGTAGCACTGCACTGATTGGGGTTTATTCAAAAGGGATTAATTGCTTCCTCCAGGCCACAGATTAGGTAAAAGCCTTAGTGAATTTTAATATCCACTCCTGTGTTTTTATCACATCTTTCCATTAAAAAGGCAAATCTGCCTCCTCTACCTTAAAACTAAACCTTCTTTTGAGGTGAAATGCAAGCTAAAGACATGTTGAGAGGCAGACTTGCATCAACTGCCAAGACAAGGAAGGAAAGGAATTAAAATGCAGTGAATATGCAAGAACTGATTTCTCAACAAGGTTTAAAATCCAACGTGAAAATTTTAGAGTTTTCCAGCCATTTCAGACTTACTAGAAGAGAGTACAGAAAATGCAAACCATGTGTGCTGAAGTGCTGGGGGTTTGCTCAAAAGCAAGCAGGGATATATTATTGTTTAGACTGATTTATACTGTTTAAGCAGATCCGGTTTCTTTAAGATATTCAGCAAACAGCAGGAATGTTTTTCATGTCAAGTCACTCCAGCAATAACAAATAGCTCACATATTCTGCTATTTAGGAAAAAGAAAACTGGAGAGGGGCCTGCAGCAGTGGCACAGAGCCAGGTGGATGGATTTGTTACGTTTCTGAGCCTCTGGGCCATACACATCCACCCTGGGACCAGCGCTGCACTGGAAAATTCTGACCCCCCAAATAATGATTGGGATTGTAGGAACTGGAGCCTGGCCAGTGGGAATGGACCAATGTCAGCACCAAGAGGAAATCCACAACTGCACCAACCCAGGGGGAAGGGCACGTGCTTCACTCTCTCCCCAAGCATCCCAACTGGGAGGATCTGCAGGAACTTAACTCTTTGCAGACAAGACGAGTTTCAGCTGTTTCCACTCGCTGCTTGTACAGGAAACAGGCCCTGCTTCACTGTGGAGGCACAACCAGACCTTTTGTCCCTGTTGTTTACTTAAGTTTTATAATCTCACCTTTTCGAGGCCCCCAAAAATTAACATTTTGGCACAGGACCATTCTGCTCTTTTGACAGAGGCTGTTCCTTGGCTATGCCAATAATAGCACAACTACAGTTTCCATTCATGCAGATCATCTTTGATCTGACCTGGATCTCTTCTGTTATTCCAGGTTTGGGCATCTTTCCTTTAAGGCTAAAATTCTATTAATTTCCAGTACATTTTAAGCATAACTCTCATTTCATATCTAAATGAATGGGCTCTCCCTAAATCACCTTCAGCTGCTCTTCTAAGGGATATCTTGGAATCACAGAATCTCCTGTGGTGGAAGGGACCCACAAGGATCATCATCCCAATTCCTGACCCTGCAGAGGACACCCCAAGAATTCCACCAAGTGCCTGAGAGCATGAGAAGGATGAAATCATTGCACCAGCCAGAAAGCAAAATAAAAAAAATATAGCTATCAGTTTGAGGGAGGAATGAGTGGAAACTGTTCCTGAGAAACTAAATCTGCTCCTGAAAAATGGAGTGAGCTGTTGGGTGTTAACACTGCAAAGCACAGCCTGCAGAAAATCCTGCCTTGAGCTCAGACCAGCGACTTCGATTCTGCTTAAGCTTTCCGTGGTGGCCAGATGTGAGTGTGGATGTGCAGGTGGCAGGAGGGCCCTGCTGGGCTGCAGGAGGGCTCTGAGACCGAGGGCAGGCTCACCACACGTCCGCCTTCCTGCCGTAGCCGTCGCCGCTGATCACCTCGGGGCTCATCCAGTACGGGGTGCCCGTGACCGAGCGGATCCCCGTGCCCGACATGCAGATCGTCTGCAGCCGCTTGCTGGCCCCAAAGTCCCCCAGCTTCACGTTCCCAGCCGAGTCACGCAGGATGTTGGCACCTGCACGCAGGCACAAAACAAAGACAGCTGTTTGCACGCAGTCCAGCTGTTGGATCTGCAGCCTGCACAACAATCCAACCCCAAATACCCGTGCTCATGGTATGGCTCTTTCCCCATCAAGCCTCAGGTGACCTGCTAAACATCATTGCTTTAATTCAGGCTGTAGACAAGCCAATTGCTAATGGCAGTAAATGGGAAAAACTTCAGGGAAAAACACAAGGAAGTGAAGGGGGGAGGGAAACGAGAGCTGAGTCAGCAGCAGCATTGTTACAGTGCCTGTAAACAGCTCAGGCAGCCTAGCAGGGCCCCCAGGCCAAGGACTGAGAGAGAACAGAGCTGTGTAGAGAAGGATTTTATTGGGATGCTGCTTTGGTGAGTGCAAGCATTGCTTTCTGGTCAGCTGGGTAACAGATGTAGCTAATTAAACCACTTTGAACTCCTACAATAAACAAGTCAATCTCCACTTTACTTGGTCAGAGGTCCTGAACACAAAGCACCAGGGAAAAAGCAAACTTTAGAGCTTAGCTTTTATGTGGACACAAACTGAGGTTTAGACACCAAAACCAATTCTTCCTCCAAAGCTGCAATGAGATCAAGAATTCCCCGCTGCTGCCATTATCTGCTGGGTGCCCACATGAAACCCTTCTGCTCTCAGACAGAGTGCCCTGTGCTGGGAGGCTCCCTGGCCTGGCCTGCTCTCACCCTTGATGTCCCTGTGCACGATCATGTTGCTGTGCAGGTACGAGACGCCCTCCAGGATCTGCCGCGTGTATTTGCGCGTGACGTTCTCGGTGAGCGCCCCGTACGCCTTCAGCTGGTCCTTCACTGAGCCCTGCCAGAAACAAACAGCACCATGCCAAACAGGAGACCAGGCACAAATCCTCAGTGTCCATCCAAGCCCTGGGTGCTGCACACCCAACTCTGGCCTCTGCTGAAGCCTTTCTGCAGGCTCTCTGAGCACAAAAAAAGCCCTTTTTTAACAACAGCAAGGACAGGCTTCATAGCAAAAATAGCTTAAGGAGGTTCTGTCTGCTGGTACAACTGGTTGTGAAGACAAGCAATAAAATAGTTCAGAAGACTGATCTGGGTCAAAAGCCTCTCTTTTTGGAGAGTCAGTTTTAGCCTCACTTGCTGTACCATGATTCTGGTAACTCAGTTACCAGGAATTACACCTTGGCCCAAGTCCTTTGAGGTACTTGGGTAGAACAAATTCAGACTGAAGAACTGGCTTTAGTGACTGCTACAGAGAATGTATTTCAAGTACAAGACACTTAAGGAAAAAACCATAGAGGTTATTTGGGCATAAATTATAAAGTGGTGGCATTATGAGCCAGCGTGAGAAGGCAGAGCCCTAAGAAGGTCTGAGGTAGATGACACAGTTAGGGGCTCACAGCAATAATAAAGCCAGCTAACAAACCCAGCCACCTCCCTCCCTGACCCCTCCTGTGCTCTCCTACCCCTGGCATGTACTCCATGAAGATGGTCAAGGTCTTCTCTGCTCGATCCCTTAAGCAGCCGTAATACTGCACGATGCGGTCGTGCTGCAGGTTCTTCAGCAGCTGAATCTCACACTCCAGGGCACTCACTTCCTGTGGATGTTGAAGGAGAAAATAAGCTTGCAGCTCCAGGAAATATATAATAAATATAAAAAATAATATATTTGTCACGTCACTGGCAGGATGAGACTGCTACTACACTGAGAAGTGTAATCCATGACATGGCTGTATCTGCTTCTTGGAAGTGGCAAACATTACCAGGCAGTATCATTATATATGGATTTAGTACCAGAAAAGCTTTGTTTCTTGCCTTGATTCTGTCAGCTGCCTGGCTTTACCCTGGGTGCTGAAAGGATTCTCCACCCACAGCACAGGTAGAACCTCAGTTAGGGAGTTCTGTTACAGAACTGGAACCTCAACCACTGGAGAGCAAAACAACTCTCTTAGCTGAGAGTTGCTAAGCTTTTGTCACTCAGTCCTGTTCTGATTCACACTGATGATTTGCTGCAATCAACCCCACAAACAGCTTCCTCTCCTATTTACTTCAAAGAATCTGCACATGAAACTGATCCTTTGCTTTGCCCTTGCCACAGACAACAGGGTATCACAGTGCAAAGGCAAAGAGGTTATCCAACAATTTCAGATCTTTGCTGCTCAGAAAAAGTATCAGGTTCTTGCTGAATCCAGGGATTGAACAGAAGGAACATCAAAGGTACAGAAGCATGAGGATTTATGGAAAAAGGAATGATGTTTTCTCCCCAAATTAGTCCCATTTAACTCTTTCCAGCCCTGCCATGGGAAGGTTATCCAGTTCAGCTCTCTCACTCTGGGAGAGGATGCAGAACCTGGATGTTGTAGGGACACATGGAACCAGAGGAGGCTGCTTAATCAGAACAAATAATAGTTTAAGGTTTGGAGTTTCAGTGCCTTCAAAATATATTTCAGCCTGTTCCTCCTTGGCTCAGAGTTACTGTCTGATTTATTACACAGACATAGTAGAACTTCCCAATTTAGGACATATCTTGGCACCAATATCCCACATAAAATCAGAATAATTCAATCTTCATGGATCAGTTATTCGAGCTCAAAGTGAATTTGTTCAAAATTGGGAAACTGGTACATTGTTAAAACACTAGCAAAGAACCCAAAAGCCATTCCAGCTGCATCCCCTGTGCAGGGAGCTGAGTGCTGTCCCATAATTTCAAGGTGCCCATCCCGTCTCCACTGTCTCTAAAGTGTTGTCACATCACTCTTAATTAATTTACACCCCACAGCTCAATTTGTTTTTAAGGACACAAAGAATTCAGAAGTGAAAATTGATAATTAATGCATCTGATATAGGGGGTACCATATAAACCCAGAAGTGGGTTTTGCATGTGCAAGCAGCTTTTTTTGTTCAAAAAAGAAAAAAAACCCTACTCTTCCTGGGTTTGGTTTCATTCACATCCATGTCTAACCAGGAACACAGGGCAGTCTACTATTCCTCAAGTAACCTGGCAAAAACCCAAAAAGCTGAGAAAGGAGAGCCAAGAATGAAGCCAGAAAATGGATTTTAGTTTCAGGCTGAAGTTAATAACACAGAAAAGTAATTTTTAAATGACTCCTATTCTTCTCCACATGACTTGAAACCTTAGTACAAACTAAAGAAGATGCCAGCTTTCAAGGACAGACAGAGACAGACATTGTGCAGGGCCTTGCAGGGTTTCAGAAGCTGAGCTGAGAATTACCTTGCTTGTCTCAGGGCTCTCTGGATCGAACTGGACCTGCTTGGCTGCGAGCTCCCGGCCCGTGTCCACGTCGTAGCACAGATAAACGCGGCCGAAGGCGCCCTGGCCCAGCAGCTTCCCCCGGCGCCAGTTCATGGGAGCACTGGGAGCTGCCAGAGAACAGCAAGCATTTCTCCTTTCAGTATTTAAAAACAAAGCTGGGCTTTTCAGGGACCAATCTCCACCACACTGGGACTGAAGCAGGGATTCTGTAGTGGAATAAACACGAGGTGCTCTCCCAGAGTAAGGAGTTGGTAGCAGAGCTCTGAACAGAACTCAACCATCCAGACCCTCAGCATCTGCTGACTGGTGCCCCATTACAGTGGGCATTTCCCTGCCCCCAGCCCAGGGTCCATTCCCAGGCCAGGGCCCATTCCCACTCCCAGCACCTACACTTGGTGGCCATTGTCCTGTCCTGCCCCGGCAGCGTGCTCTCGCTGCCCGCGCTGCGCAGGCGGCCGTTCCCATTCCCATTCCCATTCCAGGGGCTGTTCCCATTCCCATTCCCATTCCAGGGGCTGTTCCCATTCCCGTTCCATTCCCATTCCCATTCCCGTTCCATTCCCATTCCCATTCCCGTTCCAGGGGCTGTTCCCATTCCCGTTCCATTCCNCATGCTCCTGTCCTGCCCCGGCAGCGTGCTCTCGCTGCCCGCGCTGCGCAGGCGGCCGTTCCCATTCCCATTCCCATTCCCGTTCCCATTCCCAGCACCTACACTTGGTGGCCATGCTCCTGTCCTGCCCCGGCAGCGTGCTCTCGCTGCCCGCGCTGCGCAGGCGGCCCCGCGGCTCCAGCAGCGCCAGCCCCGCGCTGTCCCCGCTGCTGCTCAGCGAGCGGCTCGACGGCACCAGCGTGAACAGATTGCCCTGGTGCCGGCGGATCCGGGGGAACGTCCTCCGGCCTGGGGGGAGGAACGGGTAAGTAAATGCTGCCAGGGGAAGGTAATGGCTGGGGGGTGAGCAGCAGGGACAAGGGACAGAAATCCCGAGTTCTGCTCTGTTCCCATGGAGCACAATCTGCTGCCGAACAGACGAGATGCAAAAATGCAACAGCTCAGGGCTGGTGCTGTCTGAGCTCAGCACAGCTCTGGATCGTTCCCAAAGCAGAAGGCAGAAAACACTCTGTAATGCCCTCAGTGCTGTAAGATCTAAACTTACCTTCCAAAGGAAAAATCTGCTTTACAGCCTGAGCACAAGCTCCGAGTTTTGTTAACAACTACATGCAAATGACTTTCTATGTAACGTGCCTGGACTTTCAAAGAAAAACCATAAACAAAGATTGTGCCAACTTGCACCTCATGGAATTTTGAGAGATTAATTTGCATAAAGCCATCTGATGAGCAGAGATATAATCTTTTAAGTCCCTGCTATATTTAAAAGATCCAGAATCAAGTGTGCAATGCAAATTAGCAAAGTATAATGAATCTCTGTGGTAGCAAACTACTTATATAGGGTGAAGTCCAACAACTATGTCCACAATCCCCCTACTCAGCCTGGACAACTCCAGAAAGGACAAAGTAAACAAAGAATTATAAAGTAAACAAAGAATTACAAACAATAACCATTGGTTTCCACGAAAACGTGGCACCATGCACAGCAGCATCAACCTCAGCACTAACTGCAAGGACCAGGGCACTTCCAGGCTCTCCAAACAGGAGTTCTGTTTGTGTAGAGGTTGCCATTGCCTCACCTGCTGTTTCCAGCCTGGAATGGGAGGGCTGAGCCCAACTCACCGTCGTTGTAGTCCTTGTGCTGCATGGACACGTTGTAGCGCCGGGGGTAGGTGCCTCCCTTGCCCGCTTTGTCGTAGATCTGATTCTCACGGTCTGCCACGAGAAGCAAAGAGTGAGGCTCCTTCAAAAAATGTAACTTCTAATGACAGAATTTTCCTGTAGCAGCAGGTTTTTAGGAAGAGGCAATAAATAACTTTGTAGGTTTTCCATCAACATATTCCCAGTTCTTCTATTTATACAATCCCAGCAAGCAGGGAGGGCGGCCAGCCAAGAGCAGAAAATGTCTGGATTAAATAACTTCTGTGCCAAAGACATACCTGAGAACTCCTGCCTGTTATCAGGAAAGCTCTGTGCCCTCGACATCCGTGACTTCCGAAAAGAAGGACTATTAGAGAAAGAAGGCAGGAATAAGCTTTGCTGCTGTTTGGGGTATTTTTTTGTTGTTTTATTTTTTAAATGAACAAGTAGAGCCTTGTCTAAAAGAGGTTGAAATACCCTGCAGCCAGGTGTTCTCAGAGGGGCGGCTCCACACAGGCTGCTTGCTTCAGAACTTTGTATTTATAACATAAAGCTACTGAAGCACCAGTTTGTTGGTCTGTGGTTGTGCCAGAAAATAACACAGCCTTAAGACATACTTAATGCTCTTTAAGAAATACAGGTAGGAAGTGAGTTCTTGTTTCCCTCCAAGAAAATGTATGAGACAGAAACCAGGGTACTATGTAAGTACAACTGGCATTTCCATCTGAGTACACACGTTCTCACCAGTTTGTACATTTGTACCTGGCTGCTCACCTGTCCAAGGACTGGCAGCTTCCTGACACTGAGTTTTCAGCACTACTTAGAGGGTCCAACATCTGCAACACAGAAGAAACCACACAGCAACATCAGTGCAGCCCAGGGCCCAGGAGAGGCCATGCCAGAGGAGCAGAGCCCATGACTGCTTGCCTGCAGGATGTCCAGAAAAGAAGGGAGTCTAAGCCTATTTAAATTTTCCTTTATCTCCCACAGAAATCAGATTCATATAAAATCGGAGGCACTGCTTTAGTTGTTGAAGGACTCTGCTGTGAAAAATGCAAGCTTCAGCAGCTTTGTGCTGCATTTTGATCCCAACTGGCTCCAGAACAGTCTCTGCTGCTGCCTCCACCTGCGAGTTGCCCTTTGGCCTCACTTCCCACTTTTCTGAATGAAGAGCAGAGTTTCAAAAGCAAAAGGGTCACACAAACCTGGTAATAGGAAACCTTGTCACATGTGTGACAGCACCAAAACTGCTCAGTCAGAGGTGGAGGGGCAATGCCCAGAATGGGAACTGCTTCTGGCAGCCCAACAAAGGCTTTGAACTTACACAGCTACAATTTGAAGCAGTTTAAATGCACAAAACAGCACTTTTAGAATCCCAGAATGGTTTGGGTTGGGAAGGACTTTAAGGGTCATCCAATTCCACTTCCTGCCATGGGCAGAGACACCTTGCACTGGCTCAGGTTGCTCTAAGGTTGCCCTTGGACACTTCCAGGGATGGGGCAGCCACAACTTTCTGGACAACCCTCACCACCCAGAGGTGCTGAGGCAAGCACAGCCAGGGGGAAGGGACAGGGGCGCAGGTGGCAGCAGCAGCTGCCCAGACTCACGCACTGCTCGCTGGTCTCGGGGATGAACTCGCCCTCGCTGTGGATGCTGGTGTAGGAGCCCTGGCGCGCGATGCGCTGCTGCCGCTCGGGGACGTAGCCGGGCGGGGGCGAGCTGCGGCCCGTGCTCTGCGAGCCTGTGACGAGACAGGGACAGGGACAGCATGGCGCTGCTGCTGCTGGCACTGCTGCTGCTGCTGGCACTGCTGCCCCCAGCCACCCCAAACTGCCACCAGCAATGCCAGAGCGAACCCCACAGCCTGCACAGACACGGACCCAGGAAAACCAAACTGCCTCATGTGCACCTGTACTGATGTTCCACATGCTACAGGATTACTGCTGATGTTCTATGTGCTGCAGGATCATTGCTGATGTTCTATGTGCTGCAGGATCATTGCTGATGTTCTACATGCTACAGGATCACTGCTGATGTTCTATGTGCTGCAGGATCACTGCTGATGTTCTACATGCTAGAAGATTATTGCTGAAGCTCCTGACAAAGCAGTCACCTATTTCTAACCTCTTCTGCTCAACCTTCTGAGCATAATTCCAGTTTAATTATCTGTTAGTGGCATTACCTAGAGTTTCTCTTGCGCTACCTACTGAGAGAAACTTCACCCTTAGGGTTTATTTCTCCCTTGCAGATTTTAAAGATGAAACTTCAGATACAATAAGGAAAAAACCCCTTTTTGCAGTGACCTATCCACCTGCAGCTGCCACCAATTCCCACAGTGAGCTCCAAGATCTGCTGTGGTCCAGTCAATCTGCTCGAGGTCACACTTGGAGTCAGAGGCAGCAGGTGAAGATCAGGTCTCAAGCTGTGCTCCCTACAACACTGTCTTTAACTCTGTGTACTCAGGTGCTAGGAAAGATGGGTAAAGATCAGCAAATATTCTCCCAAGGAAAATATTTTCTATAGAAGTTGTAATAAAGAGCGAAGGCAAAGAGCTGGGAGAAGTGAGCACACACCTTTCAGGGGCTGCAGAAGGAAAACAAACAATGCTGGCATGGCTTAGAGTGCAAGGGAGGTGAACTACATGAAAAAAAAGGGATTAGTAAAATCATAGGCTCGTAAGGTTGGAGAAGACCTTGAAGAACATCACGAAGCCAAGACTGTCAAATCCACCATCTACTGCTCAGAGCCACCAGGTGATTTCCAGGAACTGCCAGGGCTCAGGTGCCCTCTGGAGCTGTCTGCAGTGGGGGACTGCCCCGGGGGTGCTGGCTGCCCCAGCTCCAGCAGCACTTTCACTCCTGCCCACAGATGGCACGGCCAGAGCCAGCCCAGGGCGCTGGCACCAGCCCAGCTCTGCTGGGGAAAGGCCCCATCCCTGGGCAGGAAAAGGAAGTCGGCACTAAATCCATGTATATCAAAGGAAGTGAGTGGAAAAAACACAAACCCTGCCAGAATGCTTAGCAACTTTTTTTTTTTTTCTTTTAAATAAAAGTTATCTTTGCTTCCAAAGCTCTGAACTGCTGACAACAGGCTCGAGGCCGTTTGGAGCTCAGGAACCACTCAGGTCCTCTCCTGCCTGCAAAAAACTTTAGTTGAAGACTGCTTTGGACTTTACTGCAGGACATGGAGAGTCTCTATGCCTGGAACACCAGGAAACAGGGCACATTCCTTTTCCAACCAGAGACAGGAAAAGAGAAGGAAGAAGAAATTGATGCAAGACTGAGCTACTGCCAAATTACCAGCAGACCTCTGACAGAAGTGGAACTCCTCTGGAACTCTTCATAATGTAACAGTCTGGAACTCTGACATGTTCAGAAAATAAAACCAATGGTTTCTTGACTGATGAATGACAAGCTATTCAGAAAACACCCAGAAGGGGTAAGAGGAAAGAGTGTGTAACTGGGATATAGAAGGGGCCCCTCATTACTACACAGTTTACCCATGACAGACACTTGCTACAGTCTGTGGGCTCTGGCACCCTTATCTGGATACCTCAGAATGTCAGTAAAGATATACACATATATATATATTTTAAATAAAATAATTTTGGCATTCAATTTGTCTGTTATAGAAGAAACATGGTGCTCAGTCATGCATGGACACCACTTCTCAGGACCAAGGAACATTGCTCTTTTTATGCATGTTAACTTCCAACTGGAAGGGTGGGAAAAGGCTTCTTGTCCCCATTTCAGTCACGTACTTCACAAGCTTTCAGTCCTTCTTTGTTTCTTTGCTGCTTCATAACAGCAAACTGTCCAGAAGGGGATGAGCAAACTCTCCACAGGATCCAGGCAGGTTTGTCAGACAAGTCCCCCACTGGGAACTTCTGCTCTAGGTCACAAGTCCTCCCCTCTGAGCTCCTTCTCCCAGCTACCCCTGGTCAGAACAGTGTGGAGACTGTTGTGGTTTAAACTGATTTATTATTTGATACTTTGCACTGCAAATACTCACCTAAAATCATGCAATAATTCTGCCTCCAGTTTAAAGAGTTAATGAAATGAAGCACTCCTTTGCCACAGTGAGGAACTTGCAAAGAAAACAAGTCTGACATTCCCAGCTCCTGGTACTGCCCTTTGTGACCTGCATACCTGGCCTCAGCTGGGGTAACAAACAGAGCCTGCTCTGCCTCTGTTCCCAGCAAAATTCACCTTCTCTCGTCTGTGAAGCAGAAATAGTTCACACAGAGCAGCATCTCACACTCCCACCTTCCTCCTGCACTTCCACTGCTCACTGAGCTTCACACCTAGGAGTCAAATCCTAAACCACACACTTCTCTGGGGTTTTCCGGGCCCATAAATCCTTGAAGGTGTCTTCCATGTTTTATTTTTTCATATAAAGGTTAACAGCTTTGAGTATTGTTCAAGAACAGATCTGAATTGTGCTGCACAGTTACACAGGAGGTTGCAACATAGAAACTGGGAGAAATCAGACAAATCTGCCAGAGATGGAAGTCATAAAAACTACAGAAATCTTACATGAACCTTTTCCCTAAACAGTTCACTGAGCTAAGAGAGACAAAGAAATGAGACAAAGGTACATATTACTCTGTTTTTTGTTCATTATCTTTTGTGCACTTCTGATTTTTTCTTGTGCTCTACTCACCTGATAATTCCAAGAGTGAAAGTTTAGGCAACTCAGAATGTAGGACACTAGCTGGACATGCAATAATAATTCCTAGTAAAATGCTTGATTACAGGAGTCAGGACAGATTCCAAAGCCCAACATAAAAAAATTAAATCTAGGTTTCATGAACTGAAATTGCCAATCTAAATAAAAAACTTAATAGACTCACATCAGCTTTCCAAATTTCTAACCACAATGGCTCTGGCTTTAGGACATCCCCTTTAGCAGCTCCTCAGCTGTTCCACAACTTAGCAAGGAACTTTGAAACATTCTATTGCAAACATATTAAGAGCTTTTGAAAATGAACTGCCTTGTCCCAGAATAACCTTTCAATTTCTCATGGCTCTCCTAAATGCTGTACCATAAACATTAGTGCCCAAAGACACATTTCAACAAACAAAAACACGGAGAAGTGGCAAAAATACTCACTGACAGACAGATGTCTGCTTCTGGGCTCTGGCTGCTGGTAGGGTGTGTTCACATCCCCCACAGATTGGGAAGTTTTAATCCTGACTTGCTTGGGCAGTCCAGAATGGGGTGAAGAACTGCTCTGTTGGGTAAAATGAAAAGAATAAAACAAACTAAAGTGAGATGAAGGAGCTCAAGCAGTCTGGCCACAGTTTCAAAAATATTACAGTTAGTACCAAGAAAGTGCTGAGCAACAGTTCTAGAGCCTGAAATCTTATTAATTCAGAAAACACAAACAAAAAGGCAGCAGAAGAGCCAGGTTTACAATTATGGTGTAAAACAGAAGTCAGAGGAGTGGAACAAGTGCAGCTCAGCTCAAGGGCATGATCTGCAGTGAAACACCAGGGGCTCCTGTCACCCCCTGAGACCAGAACACAGAACCTGCAATTCCCATCAGCCACCCTGGCCTGCAGAGATAAATTCTCAATCTTGTTTCAGAAGCAACCTGACTCCCCACAGCCTTTAGAAAGCAAATCCATAATTGAGACTAAGTAAAAATAAATTCTGGAGAGTTTAATTGCACCAAGAGTCTGGAGATGCCAAGATGAATTTATTAATCCTTCCCTGAACTTACATAGATTTTATCTATTAAATATAATTTTTCCACTGAGCCCTCCTCTCACTCAAAGCAGGAAGAGGGAAGCTCCCCAAAGCCAAAGAGATCCTGTGTTAAAAGCAGGGGCTCAATACCTTCACTTTCAATTTTAACCTTGACCCCACACACCTGGTTTTACAAGGTGTAATATTCCCTTCCTCCTGAGTTACAGAACTTATCTTATTTGAGAAGAACATAACCAGACACCTCAAGGAAATAAATTCTGACTTATGAAAATTATTTGAACATGACAGGCAAACAAGGTTTGACAATTCAAGTACTTTAATTGAATATTAAAGTACTGAATGGTTGCTCACTTAATGAGTACATACACTTGAAAGGAGTAAGGAGAGAGCCTGATTTAAATCACACAAAATTCACCATGGGCAGTTCATGGGAGCTGGATAAAGGGTGCAGAGGTCACCCTGCTGATGGCCAGCCTGGCTTTGGTCCTACAGGTGCTCCAGCTTCACCAGCTCTCCCCACTAGTTCCAAACACAAAGAAAAGTCTGGCAGCAGGGGTGAACTGACTGAGAAAAGAACTGAAAGAGGCAGAAGAGAATCAATCTGAGTGCTGCTCACAGACACAGGCTCCTGGTCCAAGGGACCCAGCTACTGCTGTAAAGTTCATTTGCTTTCCAGACATATTTGTGCCAAAGTCACCTTTCCATTCCCCCCCAAAAAAAAGAGCACAACCAAAACAAAATCTGCATCCTGTGCTTCAGGAAAAATAATGCTTCCCACTGCCTCAGTGGGATGAGATCATGCAGCCAAGAACCTGCTCAGGCTCGTGGGCTCATCCCAGCCAGGCAGCTCAGAGCAGCACAGGAAGCTGGAGGAGAGGGGGGAAGCAGTGGCACTTACTGAAGGCTTTGCTGTTTGTTTCTGCTTTGAGTAAAAGAGGAAAAAACAGCTAATAAAGGGCATCAGCAGTGGCTACAGGCTGGAGCAGGGTGAGATTTCCCAAGTGTTTGCTGCCCATGCAGAGTGGGGTGGCAGCACTGGAGGCACTGACTGAACACAGGGCTGCAGCAGGGACTGGCTGACTGTGCTGGGCCACATTTCACAGGAGGTTTCCTGACAACACAGAGCTCCACCAGGTCAGACCACACACCTGCCTGCAGTATTGTGCACAGAACAGGCAGCAGGAATTGCTCAGGGAAAGGGCACAGGACAAGGAACAGCATCATCCCCTCCTACACCTTCCCAGTCTTTGGGAAAGGGCTGGTGAACTCCTCAAGCTCTCTGGATTTCCATTACCATGGATTATCAAATTACAAAATACTGAGAAGTACATTTAAGTTATCATGATGTCCCAAGAATTACAGGTGTGATTATTTCAAGAGTTGAGCTCCCAGCCTGCAGAACTTGAATAGGGATGAACATCCAGATTGCCAAGCTACTGCCAACAGAGCAGCTTTGTGTCACACTCTTCAGGAGAATGTGGTAATTTGCAAATCAAATATCTAAGCTATTGAGGTCTTTGGTTTGAAAAGCTGCATGACCTTAATTCTGAAGGAAAAAATAATAGAGATACTGGTTGAGTGAATTGTGTTTTCCACTCACAGATCAGAAAGAAGGGAAAATTCTGACTCTTTTTTGCCTTCTCCAGCGTGCAGTTCATTCATTGTCCAAAATGGGCATCTTTGGGAGCTTGACTTAAAGATCTGTTTCTCATATTATGATCTTGTCTGCTGAACAAAGCAAACTACATTGACACTGACTGGAACCAAGAGAAAATCCAATTCGTCTGAGGTGTGAATGCACACTGTTAGCAAAGGCCCCTCAGTTTCCACAGTCAGGCTGGACTCAATGCAACAGAAAAAATCACTGGAACCTGTCCCCAGCCTTCTCACCCAGGGAAAAAAGTGTTAAAGGCTTTTCTTCAAGGACAACCTGTACTCTAAAGGAAAAGTAATTTCACACATTTTCAACACTGTGCTATTAATCAAAGCTAATAAAGCTTCTCTGCAAACCAAACTCATTTGATATAAAATGGCCTTCACACAACAGCTTGAAAAGCTGCAATGTTTTAGCCCCAAAACAGCTGCTGAAATCAGGGGAAAAAAACCCAACACAAAAAACGACACCTATAGCTGAGCCAATGCAAAGAGGATAAACACATGCATTCGTGCCTGGGAAGAGTGATTTTATAATCCCTGTCACTCTCAGTTAATGCTGCCACCACACTTTAGAGCCTTAAGGGTAAACCCCTGGATTCTGCTGCAGCCCCAGAAGTTGTTACCTACATGGTTCCTGTCCTGGGACAGCAACAGTATCCTCAGGCTTTTCACATTGGAGCTCCTGTCTAAGAGATCTACAGCTTTATCCAGGTCATCTTGGTTTTTCAAAGGAATAGAGAGCTGCAAAATAAAGAGCAGGGAAAAAAGCATTAGGAAAAAAATATTACTTCTACAATAAGTATTTAAAAATATTAGAAAAATACCAGACTATAAAACAGGATTCTGACTGCTCAGTTATTCCACAAACTTTCACTCCAATACTGTCTTACTGTCCTTTTTAATGAAGTTTTCCTCCCATGTCAGAGAAATGGCTGACCCAATGCAAATTCCTCTGAAGCATCACCCACAAAAGCATTCATTAATTGCTACCTGGAATTGCTGTTTGCAAAGAACAGAGACTTGTTAGCCCCTGATTCTCTGGTGAGAAAATGGTCTCAGAATACTTATGAACACAGAACTAATGATCAAATGAAAATTGGGTTTCAGGTAGAAAGAGGGAACAGGGTGCTGCTGCTTGCAGCACACAACTCAGTGAGATGCTTTGGATCAGGGATTCAACAAATGTTTGCATTACAGGAAGACCTGAAAAGTGAATTTGTGGGTACAGAACTGTGATGGGAGAGGAGGTGGCAGCAGAGAGCAGGGACAGCTCATACCTCGTTGTTCATGTAGTGCAGGTCCAGGGGCTGCCCAAAGGCAGTTTTCACTTTCTGCTGCACGTCCTCGTAGCGCACGGGGCGGACGAACGGGATAATCCTGGCAGCAAACAGAACCAATCCCTCATTTGTTCAGAGACACACTGGGTAATGCAATCACATCACATGGCTGAACCATTAAAAACACATTTGAATGGTCTCCTTTCATCCTCAAGCAAGTAGTGAACCTTTCAAACTTAAAATTTATATGCATTATTTCAAGAAGGAATTATTGATCTCTGACCCATTTTCATACAGTTTGTCAAAATGCAATATTCAGCTGGAGATTTCAAATAGAATCCCTTTGTCCCTAGGCAGAAAAGTATCCTTTTTTGAATAAATGTCTTTCACATAACAGGATACAAATGCCCTGTGCACCTTGGCTTAAAAAATACCACCTGCTCTGGCACAGATGAGATACTGCCACAAAGAGCTGGATTGTGAGCAGCAATTAACAAACCTGTCACGAGGCAGAAATAACAGGATACAACAAGGTCTCCCCTGAGCCTCCTCTTCTCCAGGCTAAACAATCCAAGATACCCTTCCCACTTGAACTATTATAATATCTGGTTATACTTTTTGTCCTTAATTGGAAGATTAGTGTTCTTTCCAATGCAATTTTTGCTGGTTAACTCTTAGAAAAAAAAATTGGTTCCTACCAAAGAACTTTCAGATTTTTTATTTCTATCTTCCTCCTGTTCCTTTTGCTACATCAGCACACTACAAACGATCAAGGGACTGTTTGGATTCCCCAGTTACTGAGTGGACCATGAAAACTCAAGGCCTGCACTTGTTCAGAGACAGCTCAGTGAGACCCTGGAGGAACTCCCAGGACTCTGTGGGGAAAGGGAGGGAGAGGGGATTTCTGTAGCTTTTGTTAGAAACAGCCCTGGTGTTAGCTGCCTGCCTCAGCCCCTTCCCATGAACATTCAGCTACTTGGAAATAATTGTCCTTGTTAAAAAGCAGCCCACAATAACATTTTCTACATATTCCTAAGAAAGCCATACATGAAATCCCAGTCCTCTGGCACCACACAAATGCAGTGTGGCTCTCAGTCCCTAATAAAGGCTCCCATTCTACACTCAATGCTTTCAAAAGCAGAGCTGTTCTCAGGTGCCACACATTTTATTAGTTTAAAAACTCTGTGCACTCCTCTAACACAAAATCCTGGACTGCAGGGTTTAAGGAGCCCATTCCTGCCTGACCACCTTAAATATTTGTGGTTAGATCTGGCAGCTCCAGTGAAACCAAGCACACACACTGACATTCTGGTGCAAGCTCCCTGTCTGGAGCTGCACACTGTGCTGGGAGCAGGGAATTCAGGCAGCACAACTGCATAATTACACTGACACACAATCAACCTTTTCATTTTAGAAAAAAACCAAAAAACAAGAGAAAACCCTTCTGCCCCCCCAAATTGCATCCAGCAGACAGACAAGATGGTAAGATTGTGTGTGACAAGAAATTGTGGCTCTGCTGCTGTCCCCACAAAGCCCCTGACACAGGAGAATGCTGAGCAGACCTGGCTGACAGAGGAGGAAGCAAATCCCAGCAATGATTACCTGTAAAATTTCTCCCACAGCACAAAAAGTCACTGACAGAATTCACCACATAGGATTTCAGTGAAAGAAACTGTTCAAGTTTTGAGGAAGAGCAGAAATTGTTCTCCACAGCCTGCTCTGCCAACAAAGAACACTTCTGCCTTCCTAACAGAAATCCCAGAATGGGACAAAGGAGGAGCTGAAGAACTCAGCCAATACCCTCTGCTGGGCCAGGCTGTGGATCACCACACACAACCTGCCCATGAAATTTGCATTTTATCATGAAATCATGAACTGCTTCCTGTTGGAAGCACTGCCTGGTCTGGGACAAACCAAAGGATTCCCACAAGATGGCTCTGAAGATGGCACATACATCCATGCTTACAACCCAATGAATATCTTCCAGAACATGCCTGATATAATCCTCCCATGATATTGTCCAGTATAACCCAGCAGCAAGATCACGTTTTTCCCTCATTAGAGCAGATCCAGACAAGCCTGGAGCCCTCCTGAGTGTCCACACAGCCACCAGTCATTAAATGTTTCAAGACTTCCTCTTGAATTGATGGCAAATAAGAGGCTTTTTGGGGCCTACTTTGAAATATTTCAGCAATTTTATCCATTGCAAACAATGCTGTAAAAACTGAAACTGTTATTTCAGTAATTTCTGGTTTTTTCTCGTAAAAGAATGTCTCTCAAAACCAAGTATCAGAGGAAATAACAAAGAATCTTTTACACCAATGAAAAAAAATCTTCCCTTGTTGTATCTATTGCTCAATCACAGCAGGGCAGTGATAATGACAGGGCATCAGGAAGTGAGAAACTAGAAAAGAATGATGCTGATTCGATCAGCTTCATTTGGTTTCAGTTACATGAAACAAAATGGGAACATATCTGAAAATAAGACTTTCAGGCTGAACTTATTTCAGGCTGGACAGCTTTTAAAAATGCTGCAGTTCACTTACAAACAAATATTATGGAAATAAATCAGTTTCATGACACTCTGATCTCTAAAAATAACCAAGCTGTGTGTGACCTGTTTGCTATTGCCTTCACTGTGTGATTTCCATTCAGGAAAAAGGAAAGCAAAGCCAACAAAATATTTAAGCTGAATTACTGATGACTAAATTACTCTCCTAAGCAAAGAATCAAAGCAGTGAAGGCCAACTTACCGTCTCTCCCCATTATGTTCAAACTTTATCCTGACATCATTCTGCAGGAGAAAGAACAAAAGGTGAGCTCACAATCAAGCTCTGGCACACACAGCAGCACACAATTACGATTTTTTATTATGTATTATGATTTTAACTTTCTCCACAGAAGCTGAAGCAGACTGGAAACAAGTGGCTGATACACAAACACAGCACGTGAGGAATGGAGAAACTGCTGAAGGAGAAAGAGGAAAGGGGCAAAAATTAAGCTGTAAATTTTGTAAACTGACACTTAAACAGAGGACATTGAAATAAACTTTAAAAAAAAATAAGCTATTTTTAACACTGCATGGGAAAAATCTGAAATTCAGTCCTAACTGCTTATTAATCTGAAGTTAATTTTCTTTAAGCATGCTCAAAGCATGCCTGGGAAAAAAAAGAGTGGGAATGTGCTACGTTTTTATTCCTACTCCTATTTTAAAATTTTTATTCCTACTCCTATTTTAAAATTTTTATTCCTATTTTTTATTCTTTATTCTTAAGACATGGACCAAATCTCTGCTTTTGCAAAAATGCAGCCTGTGAAACTCAGAGTTACAAACAGGCTGGCTCTGTGTCACCTTTCAGAGCTCCCAGGTTTCAGCAAAGGGGTCACCCCCACCATCTGGACAGTTAAAAGCACTGGCTGTGCAACCTGTGCAGCCCCTGCAAACTCAGAAGATGCTGGGAAGAGTCAACAAGCTGAACTTTCAACTCTGGACATCGAAGGTCAAATCCCAATTTAGGTCAGAAAGATAAAAATAAAAGGGAAAAATCTGCTCTGATAAGACTCCATCATTTCTGCTGCACAATTTATGTGATTGGAATAGATTAAGCCATCTGTGAAAGCCTCAGACAATAGGCAATCATACATCTAGGAACTTCAAAAAAAACGTGGCCAGGAAATGCTCTTTAGCTGGAGGAAGTTTCTGGCAGGCCCAGTGGTCAAGAATGCAGTTCAAAAGCAGCCATGGAGTCCCTGGGAGCACAGGGAATTCCTGCAGCAGGGAGCAGGGAGCAGGACCTTGCCAATGCCAGCAGTGACCAGCTGCACATGGCACATCCACACAGAACCTCAGAGCGTTTTTTGAGGTGTGGGAAGAGAGAGAACTTAGTCCAGGATCACTCTAAAATGAAATAAATTCTAGAGAAGCCATTTGGATTGAGCAGTACAGGAACAATGCAGCAAACAGTACAGGAGTAACATCCTAGAAAAGATGTTATACCAGCCAGCTCCTGATCTAAATCTGCTCTTAGACATAATACATAAAGGAATGATTGCTTTACAGTAGGATTTCCAGGGAAGTAAGGCTCTGGTTTTAATGCTAAACCACTTTAAGTACCCCAGTCTGAAGGAACTGAACAGGACAGTTTGGATGAAATGGAACTCACACCATTTTTCAGACTGAACTTCTGACCTCAAGATGTGATTTAGGCCCTGGAGCAGCCAAGTGACCCAGCTCTCACCAGCTGAAATCAGACAGCACTAAAGGATCCCCAGGGCTCTCTGGAACCCTCTCTTTACTTGCTGGTACCCAAGCAAACTCCAACCCTTTTCTCAACTCCCTTGCTTGCTTTGAAAGCTGTCATTTGGAGTAAAGGCAAGAGGGGATGGAATCTGGCATTCCCTGCTTGCTTCTTCCAAAAGGACCTGACACTGCCCGTTCATGTCTGCTCATCAAAGGTCTGAGAAAAGGTTCAGAGTGATCTTGGTGTTCCTATTCCAGAGAAAACCTAGAGGAGCTAAGCACCCCGAGCTCTCAGATTCCCTTGAAAGCAGTGAACCCATCACTTCTTAAAGCAATTCACATAAACTGTCCTCAGAGATGATTAAAAAGGCAAATCCAAGTTTAGCACTCCAGTGTTCCAGTTCTGTGACACGGTATCATAATCACAATTACAGATTCTGATTTAAGGCATCTCTGAATTTGTGGTTCAAAGTGATTTGGAAAGGATTTTGTGCTATTCCATCTATGGATTTGTCCAACACATTCAAGGAAATCCCAGATCCAGCTGAACAAGTAGATTATGAGCAGGCAAAGCATAAGGAAGACAGACATGAACTTCAAAGCCTGCTCCAAAAAGCTTAAACCTGTAACAGGAATGAAACTGAAAAGAGTTGTTTTACTGACATAGAAACTTCTCCTGTTCATGTCAGTCTTGCTGCCAGTAACTTGATTTAATTTTCAATGACAGTAATGGACAGTGTTTGACTAAAATTGCTTTGAAGCACTTCATTTAAATGACTTTCAAAGCTGCATTATTCTGTCCTTCCTTCTTACCAGAACACCAACACTTTTGTTTTCTCCATGAAAAAGTCTGGAGAAATGTGGAATGAACCTGACAAGACTCCAAAGCATTGACTCCAGCACTCATTACCTTGGGAGTCACAGACTGGTTTGGGCTGGGAGGGACCTGGCAGGTGCCACCCCTGCCATGGCAGGGACACCTCTCCTGTCCCAGGGGTCCAGGGACAGCCACAGCTGCTGTGGGCACTGTGCCAGCCCTGCCCACCCTCACAGGGAACAATTCCTGCCCAAATCCCATCTGACCCTGCCCTCCTGCACCCCAGTCCTGACCCTACAATAAATGTGCACACCCTGCCACACCAGGACACAGGCAGGGAACAAAAGCTTTCCCTGCTCCCACCTGCTCAAAGGAATTCATGAAGTCACTGCACACAACTTGAAGACATACTCCTGATTTACAATTGCTCATATGGAAATGAAGGCAGTTTTCTCACCGGAATTTTCTTTTCTTCCACTGCAGAGGCACACTGGTTCATTATTGCAGGGCTGCCCAAGAGGGGGGGACTGCTGGCATTGTGTTTTTTCTTTAGAAAAGAATAAAATCACTTTAGAAAACGGAAATATGACTGTGAAATCAGAAAGCCACTTGTTAAATTTTTCAGCTGGGCAGACCAAACCCCATAAAAATACATATGGGCAGAATGCAGTATACTAAGATGTTGCAAATTATCAAATACATGTATATACATGTTTACATACATATATAATGTCACATATATTAAATATTTTATTAAACTACATAAATATATAATGTATACAATATATAATATGTACAGTTGATATGATATTCATTAATCTTATGTAGAAATACAAAAAATAGAAAAGCTGCCATATTAGCCAGAGCTAAGGAGCTAACTCACATGTGATCTTTGGCTGTTGGGAGCAGAGCCCAGCACAGGCCAAGGCAGCAGATGCTGTGTGCACCTGCTCAGGTTGTCCCCTGGCCCATTACCTGCTTGTTGGAATGAGCAGTGTCCTTGCTCTTCATGGTGTCATAGCCAGGCAGGCGGTGCCGCCTGCCCATCTGCAGTGCCACCAGGTCCTTCATGATGGACTTCAAGGCCTCTTGTTCATCTGTGATGCACAAGAATTTTAGGAGTAAGTTGTCTGGGTGAGCACCAGCCACGACATTTCTGCACCTCTGACACTTCTGCACTGGTTTTCTGCTGGCTCACAGAGCAACAATCCCTTTTAGGATCTTTGCAAATACACTGTGATTTAATTTAGTCATAAAAAAAGCCCAAACTTAACTGAATATCACGACATAATAAACTGTCAGAGAAATGTTAAGTTGCTTGTCCAATGCCATAGAAGGATCTGGCCAGAGAATGGATGAGAATGAATATCCCCAGCCCCTCATTCTGCTCAAAAGGCTTCACAACAAACAGGAACACCTGGACAGATTTGCTGGACCATCACAGGACATTTAGGCAGGGCAAGCTGACTTGCTTCTGCCAAGGAAAACCTGGTAAAAGTCTGTTCTTTCCCATTTTATATCCTGTTAATTCTGAGTTCTTGCTTGCTAGCAGAACAAACCATGGCCAGTAGAAAGAGAAATGAAAATCTGGATGGAGATTCATCCTGAGTACCTGTGAACACAAATCTGCTTGCACTGATTGCCCCAGCACGTTCCTCTCTTCCCTCAGAACAAGCTGATGGAATAAAATTCAAACCATTTTATGAGATTTCAAGATCTGCTGAACAGGTTCAAGTTGTCCAGCACTAAGAACACTGTCTGCTGGCAAAGCACAATGCAGCAGGTTCAATTCAAGGCTTCTTGTCTTGCAGCAATATAAAAACACACATTCATTTTTTTCTTGCATGTTCCACTGACTAAGAATTACTTTCTGAAGATTCCTGATGTAACCAATTTAAAGCATTCTCTCCCATTGCCTGTTAGTTTTGAGAAGTGATATTTAGCAGAACTTTGTGTTTAGAGAAAAAAGAGAGATGTAAAAGGAGAGAAATGCACAGTAGCTGGGCCGTGGTGGATGGCAGATGAAGGTCTAAAAGCTATGGAGATGAATCCTTTACTTGGGCAAGGATGCTGACCCTAAATTCCCTGAGGCTGCGAAAGGTAAAGGAAGCTGCCAAGTGAGGTTTTGTCCAAAATGGGGCTGCAGTGGCTCCCAGGCACTGTGCCACAGCTAACACAGCAGCACCTCATGCTGTCACTGCTCCTGGCACACTCCTGCCTGCTGTCTCACATATCCACACTCCAAAAGCTTTTGGGGATGAAGTGTTGTTTCCTTGGCAAATAACACACTAAGGCATTACTCAGGCATGCAATTTGAAGCAGTGATTTGATCAGCTCTGGACATGCCCAGGAGAATCTGCCCTTTCTAAAAGAGTTTGGGAGGATCTGAACCCTAGTTTTGAATGTAAAGCTTTTTTTTTTTTTTTAATAATTGTGCCTTTTGGAAGTGATGTGAAGCAGCTGAGGTTATCACAGCCCTGCTCAGATGATGCTGTGTCAGGTGTGCAGTGCCTGATATGCACAGCTCCTCCTTTCCTCCCTTGCTATGTCACTTTGAGGAGTTAGAATTAAAAAGATCATTTTTGAAGCTGATTTGCAAATAACTGAAACTAAATTTTAAGAATCCACCATGGCCACACTCGTCCCTGGTTGATGGCACTGCTTTGATGGGTAATCACTTGCATTTGGAAGAGTTGTCCTGGGAACAGCTGCTGAACATGCAGAGATGGACTGGCTCCCATCTGCACTTCCCTGGAAAAGGGACTCCGTGGGAATATTTGTTTCTGCAATTTCATGTCGTGCATTTGTTCACGAGTCTCTCCAAAGCAGTCAGCTTATGATTTATGCAGAAGATTGGCTTCATAATTAATCAATGTCTGAATAACAAACGAGATTTTCGCAATGCCTGAAGATGACAGATGTGGGACACACACGGCTTGTAACGCATGCAGGGAGCAAATCCTGCTAAAAGTTAAAAGCAAAATGGGAAAAATAAACCTCTTTGTAAGGAGGAAACATCTGAAGAAGTCTCAGTCAGAAGAGAAGCCAC
Source organism: Toxostoma redivivum (assembly GCA_013397375.1). NCBI lineage: Eukaryota > Metazoa > Chordata > Aves > Passeriformes > Mimidae > Toxostoma > Toxostoma redivivum. The sequence continues at coordinate 246,156 of VXBI01001945.1, forward strand.
ACTAGGATTATCTTTGCTAAAACCAATAGCTTCTGCCCAGGTCTGGTTTAGCATTCACAGGATCCCAAAATGGTTTGGGTTGGGAGGGACCTCAAATCCCACCCAGTGCCAGCCCTGCCAGGGGTCCAGGGGCAGCCACAGCTGCTCTGGGCACCTGTGCCAGGGAGGAATTCCTCCCAACATGCCACCCATGCCTCCTCTGGCAGTGGGAAGCCATTCCCTGTGCCCTGTCCATGCAGGCCCTGGAAAAGTCTCTCCATCTTCCTTGCAGGCTCTCTGCAGGCGCTGGAAGGAGAGTCCTGACTCGGTCCTGAGAGCACCCAACATCTGAGACACACCCACTGTGGACTTCAGAATGTTATACCAAAAACCAGAGAGATCAAACCTAGACCAGATCATGAAAGGGAATTAAAAGAAATCTCTCAATGCATCTGCAGAAGGTGTTAATAACAGAAAAAATCTTTAAAAAGGAACGCAGAGCAGAGAATATTAAAAAAACCCAAATCAAAACCCAGCAAATCCAAGACAAGCCAAATGAGACAATACCCACATTGTGGCAGTGGAGAAGGGAGAGCACTCCTTGACATTCCAACTGCATGTAAAAGAAGCAAGGGGTGTAAGTAACACAACCAAAGCAAGAGGCTGCTTTTTGAGAAGCACACCAGCCAAAGGAAATAATTGCTGGGATCTATCTCAGCACTAAATAACCCTTTGTGGGATAAAAATGTGAAGAAACAGCTGTGAATGAAGCTAAAGTTCCAGGTAGGCAACGACACAACTTTTTTTTTCCTATTTTTTTTTAAAGTTTCCACTTTTCCAGTTGAACCTTTAACCTTTCACCTTCACTCCAATTAACTGGTATTCTTTAATTTTGATGGTATTAAGAATAGCCTCAGAGCCACCTGGCAGACAAAGGCTGAAACCGTGCACAACAAAGTACTGCAACCTATGGCCTGGAACATTCCTGAGGTTCCTAGCACCCAAAACTCTCAGGGAAGAGCTGGGAGACAAGTTTTCCACTACAGTGCAGTTTGGGTTTGGCCAGATACCAGGAGGATGAAGAAGAGCTTGTCTTGGCAGAGCTCCTCTGGGCAAGGAGCAAACGAGCTACGAATGCAGTTTATACCTGAGGGCTCGTGACAAGAAATCAAGTCCATCAAAGAATATTTCTGGGAATAAGAACTCTGCTCCACACCACTGGAAAACAAAGATCAGGGGGTGCAATGGTTGGCTCCAGGTGTCTGGGCAGCCCCTCACTGGTGGCACACAGGACACTACAGCCAACTTCTTGTCCCTTACTGCACATCAGAGCTTGGCTTGAAGGAATTCCTTTATCAGCTGGGAACTTACAGCACCAACTCTGAAGGGCAAGGTCTGTATCTCACTCACTGCAGACATGCTAACACTGAAATATTATTTATCTTCATAAAACTGGAACAGTTAATGTTCTAACAAAGGGGATGGAACAACTTCAGTTGATTCTGAATCTTATACATTTTTAATAGTCTTAAACTGAGCTATTGGCTCCATTCTACTAAACCATATGTTCTGTAATTCACCTCTGTGTTGATGAGGTAGGACATGACAGAGTATTTATCTCTTAAAAGTGAAAAATAAAGTCAAATATTGATCTGAGCTTGTGTAGGGAAAAATTGTATCTGGTGAGGAGAGCACTGGGATGGATTTAATGCTGAGAAGCATGAATACTTCTTTATTCCCATCCAAACAGAGGATTTCCTAGACTGACTTGGAGAAGCTCGTGGAGCAGCATTACATTAATCACACAATGCAGAAGCTGCTACAAATGAAAACGAAGCAATTTTTGGAGCACTGAGAGACCCTGTTTTGCCTGGTCTCCAGTAGGTCTGGGAAACAGAGTTCTGCTTTGTACGGGAAAGATGTTGTCCAGGAAATGCTTTTCATGTTTTAAAAACTACACTCAAGGATTTTTATAACTTCGATAAAAGCAAACTGCTGCTCTCCGAGAAAGTTGTTCCTCTCCACAAAGCATCTACTTCAACCAATCCGTGGTTTGTTACACAGGCCTGAACAAGTCAGAAATGGAAAGTTTTGAAAAAAAAAAATCACAAAGTTAAACCAGCGAAAGTATCTGGACATAGATAAAAACAGGAAGTCTGAGAAGCCCCTAACCCAGGATCATGTTTTATATGGTGCCACAGTGGGACACAGGATGCAATATTGGTTTAAAAAGAAAGATGTGAATATATCTGTGCATTTGTTATCCACCACCACAACAGCAAAGCTGGTTTGGGAGAGTGATTGGCAGATCCAGGGGCAATGAGGAAATTTTAGACAAATTGTGTCTATGTTAAAGGTCTCAAAAAAGTCTTGCAAAGAGTTTCATTTCCAGTCCTTTGCTGTGGGCAGTTTTAGTGGTAGCAGGATGCTGCTGTGTGCAAGCTTTAGGAAATCACAAATGACCTGGTTTGTAGAGGGAGAAGAAAAATCAGAGAGCTCTACCAGGCTTGTCCTTGTGGGATGCTTTCAGGGTCCCTCTTCTCATTCACGAGGTAAAGGCTGGGATTTGGGATCAGAGCCGATCCTAACCTGCAGGCTGAGCCCTGCTCCCTCCCCCTGTGTCACTGGTGCGTGTGAGCCAAGGGAAGGAAGTGACACAGGCAGGAAAAGCAGAGGACCGAGGGAAGGCTGGAGGAGCAGGGCTGGCTGTAGGGCCAGGGGCACAGATCCCTGATCCCAACCTGCACTGCAGTGTCTGCACAGAAATAAACCTCGGGGACTGTCCTGGCTGTGCAGGGCTCAGAACGCTCCAGGGGAGCTCCTGCAAACTCTGACATCAACCACTGCACGTGTCCTCCAGGTGGGTTATGGAACACCAGACTAAAGGAAATCAGAGTGTGATATACCATTATCCATCATCAATCAGATTATCTGATCACAGTTGCTGAATCAATGTAAGTTTTTCCCATTATAAAGGGAAAATCTGCTGGCAGCTGTGCCACGATACACACAATGCTATGGTGGAGTGGTTCGTGCAACTGTATTTTTTAATTTTGCACTCATGTTTACAAACACAGGTATTGGAAAACACTCTCATGGAAATCTAACTTCCTACTTCTAAACCATTTTAAGTTTATGAACCACCCTGCTGCTCTACACAGTGGATTACACTATTCCTCTCCTTGTAACAGAAATCCAGTGATGGCTTTGCACGAATTTGTCAAAACAGTGTAAAGAGATACTGAAGTAGCTGTAGAATAACACTTGCAATGCTTTTTAAATTGAAAGTATAAAAGCTAATTATGCATACAGACTAAATGAAGGAGAGTCTTTGGAAACTAAACTTGGTAAAGTTGTAGCCCACAAGGCCATGAAACTCCAGACCTAGAACAGCAGGAATCTCCTTGCCAATATGCAAATGAGTAAGTACTGGTTTACAGCAATTAAAAGTTTAATTCTAGCACCTCTCTTTAAGCTGAAAAAAGAATTAGGAAGCACAAGATCCCTTCCATAAGCAGTTCTTTATACAAGACACACAGTCTAAATCCAAATTGATTTGACTTAATCCATCAAATTCAGTCACGGCAACTCCTCATAACAACATTTTCCTCTTGAAAAAGAGCTCTTCCAACTCCTTTACTTGTTTTTACATGTTGCTGTCTGGGCTAAGAACAGCAAATGAGAACTCGGGAGGAGCTCCATCAAGGAAAATCTATTTTGATGGACTCCCAAGCTGCACTTAATACCAAAAATTTCTCCAATTAAGCTGGAGCACAACAATTCCCGTCTCAATTAGAGCCAATTTCTGCTGGAGGCTGGAAGAGCCCCTGAGCTCAGCCCGAGCCGCTGATCCCCGCCGGTGTCTGGCCAAGTTCAGCAAAGCCCCGGGGCACCGCGCACTGCCCGTAAACCGATTTTTACCCTTTCAACCAAATCCTTGCCAATGCACCATTTCCCCGCTCCGCTCCCATCCCGGCCCTGCTCCCGTCCCAATCCCGGCCCCGCTCCGGTCCCAATCCCGGCCCTGCTCCGGTCCCAATCCCGGCCCCGCTCCCGTCCCAATCCCGGCCCCGCTCCCGTCCCAATCCCGGCCCCGTTCNCCCCCCGTCCCACGCCCGGCCCCTTCCCCATCCCAATCCCGGCCCGGCCGAGCCCCGCCGCCCCTCCCCGCCCTGCCGCGCTCCCGGCGCCCGCGTTTCTCCGCCGCTCTCACCCATGGCTGCGGGCGGCGGCCCCGCTCGCGGCGGGCGCTGCGGGACGGCGCTGTCACCGCCGCGGCTCCATNGCGCGCGCGCCGAGCCACGCCCCCTCCCGGCGGGAGGCGGGGCAGTGAAGGCCTCGCCCCCTGCTGTCAATCAAAGTGACGGACGGGCTGAGGCCCCGCCCCGGGCTGGCGGCGGGGCCGGGGCCGGAACGGAAAATCGGGTTTTGGTGTGCCGTGCTGTGTGTGCGCTAAAACACCGCTGGGAACCCTTTCACAGGGTTAGCAAGAAGAAATGCTCCCTTAAAATTAGCTAATGAATTATAATTAAATTAATGAATTATAATTAAAACATCGTGCGAGGCCGGGTCTGATGCAATTGGTGGGTAACTGCGTTCGCAGAGCAGCGCGCTCTGTGATCACCCAGCCCAGCCCAGCAGCTCCACTCGGAATCACCACTGCGTTGGGTTGGAAGGGACCTGGAAATCATCTCCCCCCAGCCCTGCCACGGGCTGTGTTTAAATCAAATCAAATCAAATCAAATTAAACCTTTTAAAGCAGCCTCCAGCCTGCTCTGTGCCAGTGCTGTGTTCGTTCCACTGCAGGACGGTGTTGCCGTTGTGTTTTCCACAAAAGGAACAGCAGAACAGGTTTGTTATTTTAAAAAGAAGCCCAGCCCTGGTTCCGTGCTGTAATGCAAACCCAGCCACTTTCCCTTAATACAAGCCTTGTATTTGCAGTATCGAGCTGGCAGCTTTTTGCCCCTGTTCCAATTTGAATTCCTCTCTCACTCAACAGCATCATTTCTGATCTTGGAACCACTTTTGGACATGCTTTTTCACAGCTTCACGATGGCTCATCACTATCCTTTATCAACCACTAAATTTGTTTCCTTTTCTCACTAATTTCAAATAAAACACTCTTGGTATCCTCCACAGATTTCTCCTTGTCCATAAATTCACATCCTTGCACTCTCTGCTGCTACATCTCATCTCATCTCATCTCTGTTTCTCACTCTTCAGGCATCCAATCTCCAAGATGCTCCAGTTCCCTGATATTATTGAAGCCTCCCACTTTTGTTCATCACCAAATTTGATTTTAATGCTTGCTCTTTGTGCCAGGATCATTATAAAGAGGCTTTTCTAAGAGAGGGAAGAACCCACCCCATGCCCTGGGAGGCAGAAATCTCCTATCAATTCCCCTGATTTCAAACCCCTCCATCATCACCTCACCATTTGTTATTCTTGCCTATCTCAGTTCCTACATGTTTGCATATAAAATTCTCAGTTGAAGTCCTGCTAAGTGAGAATGGTTCCATGTCCTTAGTGTAGAAACTTGTTTTACTGAGTCCAAAAGATATTGGAGCAGTGAGTGGCAGCTTGTGAGAGGAGCCAGCAGCTCCTGGCAGATGGCAGGAGACTCCCACCCTGTGGAACTTGCTCCTCCATCTCCAACTGTCCAGGGTGTCTGGATTGCACTGAAGCTTCCCCCCCTCTTTACCGAATCAAAAATAGAATGATTTGTCCTTAACAGCTCATCACTTCACCCACCTGCCAAGCTTAATGTGTAAACGAACAATTTTATCTCTTCATTTGTGGGTTCCCCATTTCACAGACATTCTCACATCACTATCTACATGCAAGTGCCATCAGGACTTTTTTTGGACCACTACAGACCCTCACACTTTTTTTTCTTTTTCTTTCCCCAACAAGCTGGTAAATCTTTCCTGAACTGGAATCCAACTTTCTACCAAAATAAGTGTCCCTTTTTTGTGTAACTTGAGAAAAAAATTGAATAATTCCTTTCTAACTTTTAATGTGTATTTAATACTGTGCTGGTTTTGTGCATAATCACAGAAACCCAGAATGGTTTGGGTGGGACGGGACCTCAAAGCTCATCCATTCCCACCCTGCCATGGCAGGGACACCTCCCCCTGTCCCAATGTCCAGCCTGGCCTGGGGCACTGCCAGGGATCCAGGGGCAGCCACAGCTGCTCTGGGCACCCTGTGCCAGCCCTGCCCACCCTGCCAGGGAGGAATTTCTTCCCAATATCCCACCTAATCCTTCTCTCTATCAGTCTGAACCCAGTTCTCCTTGTCCTACCATTACAGTTCCTGATCAGGTTATTTGATTTACTCCAGCTGATATTCTGTGGTTTTCCACCTGGATTGCCCCCATCCTTCCTGAGCTGCAGCTTTCCAGCAGAGAAGCTTCACTCCTGTAAACAACACCTGCAGAACATACTTAATTCTTGAATTTACTTAGATTGCCTGATGCCATTTAATGCAAAATGTAAAGATATTCAAGTAAAGATATTCACAGACACTCTCCAGGAGCTCCTGTTTCCAGTCATCCCATTTGTTTTGAAGGAATTTGTAAGGCCTAATTGTTTAATGCTGTCACACAGCATCAACTAAGAAAAGGAAGTGTAATCCCTATTTTAGGGACTTATTGGCACTGCACAGAGAGACAGTGACTTGTTAAAAGTTACACAGGAAGTCTGGAGTAGACCTTTGGGATTTAACTCCTGGCATCTTTTCCTAGTCTCTTAATCACTATGCCATCATCTTATTTTCTATTTTGGTAGTATTTCCATTTTCTGAAGCATACCTGACTCAAAGAGCCCATTTTCCTTGCTATCAGATGTACTATTTCTTCTTTCCTTCCTGCTTCCCTTCTTGTTTAGGTAGACACATCCTTCCTGGGGAGCTGAGCAGGCTCCAGGCTGAGCCTTGTCCCATGCCAAAATTTCCTTATTCTACATCTTGGACCCCACAGCCACAGAAGGGGGCAAGGAAGAGAAACCCTGTAAACAGAACCAGAGGATCCTTGAATGCTTTGGGTTGGAAGGAGCTCAAAGCCCATCCAGTGCCACCCCTGCCATGGCAGGGACACCTCCCACTGTCCCTGCTGCTCCCAGCCCTGGCCAGCCTGGCCTTGGGCACTGCCAGGGGTCCAGGGGGTATCCAGTCCTCCAAGGATGCATGCAAGGGTTCTGCACTGTCTTCTGCACAGGCAAGAGTAATCTCACTAATTCCAGGCAGTTCTGTCTCTCCTAAAAATTTCTTGTTGTGTTCTCAGCTTTGAAAACAAGGTGAATGGAACGCTATCACCATTATCCAGCTCTAGGACAGCATGGCAGGATATTTACGGGCCCAGAAGTATCTCTGCCCCAGCAGAAGAGGTGAATCATGAGAAACTCCTGCCAGCACACCTACCAGAGCCTCTGCAGGCAGGAGGAGCAGGAGTGCTGCTGTCCCTGGGCCTGGCTGCCAGCAGCGGTCCAGCAGAGGGGGCTCTGAGGCTGCTTCAAAACCAGAAGCTGTTCTGCCTTTGGAATGGCAAAATTAGACAAGGGAGGAAGAACGTTAAAAATATGGCATTACTTCCTCTGAGCTGACAGTCTAAAACAGCACAAATGAAAAAGCTCAAAATTAAATGCTTCTTCCAGTCACAGGCCCCAGAATAATCTCAGAGGCTGCTGCTCCCCTCCAGCTATTGCTGTGCATTGTGTTACCACAGAGGTTTTCTTCCAAGCATTTTCGAGCCATTTACTGATCGCTGATTAACGATGTGCATTTCACTCAGAGCTGGTATCAGAGCAGGGACTTTCCCTCGGTCACAGAGCAAGACAGCTGTGCCAGATGTTGGCTGTTCCATTATTCGGAAAAGGTAGAACCCCTCTCATCTTTTTTTCCTATCTGTGTTCCTCTACATCATTTTATGGCACTTGTTTTGCCACACTGACAGGCGACCTGCTTCACCCATGATCCATCAGTCCACCACTTTTTGCACAATTTGCACAAGCTGCCTCCTTCCACCATAGTGGTAGCTGAGAGAGTTTCTCTGGAGCATTCCAAAGCACAGATCCAGGGGGAAAAATAATCCATGAGGATGCAAATACATTTCTAGGGTAAAAGACAAACAATTCTCAGGAAAAAAAAGTACTTTTTCTGAGCATGGGGTTACTAACACAAAGTCCATATATAGCTGAAAAACCACTGCAGCATCTTTGCAGGCAACTCTTTCCACTGTGGTCACAAAGCTTAATAAGCTTTTATTTCAAAGCCAGTACACAAAGAATTAGAAAGAAATCCAACCGTTTAGTTGAACCAGATTTAATCTAAATACTTAAGGAAGTCATCAGTCCTGCTTGCCAAGGCCTAAGGTACAAATTCCCAAGCTCTGCCACCCTGTTCCCCTCTTGGTCCCAATTCCAGACGTGACAGCAGTGACTGAGTGTGCAGAAAAAACACCCTTAAAGAGAGGTCACCCTGCCCAGGAGAGACTTAAAGCTACAGAAGTGCCCAATTGCTTTGTTTTCACTTTGCCTATATTAAAAACCCCTCAGAGACTAATTACTTGAATTCTAAAAAAATTTCTCTTCCCCTCGCCGTAAAAACAAAACCACAGGGCAGATAATTCCAATTTGTTGTGCAGGGAACAAGCAAAGCATTGGAAAACATGAGCAGAAACAACACTGGAATACAGGGACCCCACAGCAGATTTTTAAGAAAGCAAATATTTAATGTACAGCTGCATTAACCATTCTGTCGGGGTTCTGTTGTGACTGGGTTCCTAATAATGTAATTATTTCGGGATACTTGCAATTTCAGAGTAGCTGGAATTATCAAGTCTGTTTGGTATTTGTAGCATGAGGGATCAATATACTTCCCCAGCTTTGCAGAGACAAGGCACAGATCAGCCTCCTCTTACTGCAACAAACTCCACACACAAGAAATGAAGTTCATTGGCAGCTCCCTGCTCCCCCCAGGTTTTCACTCATCACACAGTGAACTGCAGTCAATCTACAAAGGTTCTGTTTTTATTACAAAGTATGAAAGGCCGAAAATACTGTACCTAATACACAGGAGGCCGAAACTTAGAAAGAAGGTTAAAAAATCTGAATAAAACTACATAGGAAGCAGGAAATAGCATAAAAGGATGCAACATTCCACTTTCAAGCGAGTTCAGAAAATTGTCTTAAAATTTACAGAGTTTCAACAATGTGGTTCCATGACTCAGGTGTTAAAATCCATTGTAACAAACCCTTTTATATTTTCTCCATAAAAATAAAGGAATATGGGGACACTGCAGTTATCCATGTCAACAATAGACATCTGTTGAATAGCAGGATACTGGGATTCCTCTAGGACAGAATAGTAGCGAAGTTGCAGGTGGAGAAAAGGACAGAAGTAAAATTACTATTGCTTTAACATACTCTAGTGAGAACAAGAAGTCAGGAATCTCATATGGATGTTTGTACAATCATGCTACAAAGATTACACCTTCAGGAAATTACCACAACAGGACTGTGAATGGGAGGAGCAGAAGGGAAAACACACCTAAAAGGAGAATCTCCTACTTGGCTACTGGTAACAAAAATGCTTGGGTGCAATGGATTTAAATTACATTTTACACTGCTAGCAACCCAAGGGTTAAAAAAAGGTTATTTTTAAATAGTAGATTTCATAATTCCTATTTCCCAAGCTGTCAGAAAGAGCAACATACCTTCTTCCAGCTGCACTGGGACTCTGTCCTGCTCTGGTTCTTGTCTTTCTAAGATCCCACAGACCCCCCTCAGCACTAAGAGGGGGCTGCAGTTGCACATGGAAAGCAAACTCCAAGGGATGGGAGCTGCACCAGGGGTTTACAGCTGCACATAGCCACAATATTTTGTCAGGAAATGGCTTTTTTTTTGCAATTTTGTTAGATTTCCTGAAAAGAAACAAACTTGATGGATGTCACTGAGATAATTTTAATTATTTTTATGACTATGGAAATTCTCACTTGATGCTGAGTATCAGAGGCTGCACAAAAGGCCACTGAGGTCCTAGGCAGACACACTTGTCACCTGAAACAGGCAGCAGCAACTCTCACAAGTGCCTTTGCATCTGGAGTCTGCCATGAATCACCAGATGAGCCTTCAGTGACTGGTATTTAGCTGCATTTTTAATTACTGTTCTTTTTACTGCTGGTGAAAGGTGCTGATTGGAAGTTCTGGAGATCTCTTCCAGAAAACAAACTGAGTCAGGGGCATCCTAAACTCTCCTCAGTACCCTCAAGAATGAAACACTTCTGACTCTTCCTGGGTAAGCAGGGGAAGTACAGCTGCATCACAAAGTGCTCTTTAAGTGCCACACACAATTACAGAACAGTAAGTACAGGCTTGCTCTGGAATATTGGTCTGAGAGCAGAAGGCAGGAAACACATGTAAGAGAGAATTTGTGTTACCTGACAGGGTAACAGCACATTTCAGGTGGTGGAACCACTTTGCTACGAGCAGTGGGGAAACTCAACCCTTTAGAACTTCGATGGGACTGAATGTGTGCAGCCTGCTGAGCCCAGAGCTCGCCTGTGCTGCTGTCTGGAAAGAGTTAAACACCACCAACAAGCTGCCAGTTCCATGTTTCAGTGTTTTACAGACAGCAGCTGCAGTGTTTCTCTCACAAAATTCAAGTTATCCAAAGAATTCGGGTACATCCCTACACAACCAACCCAGCACTGCCTCCATCACGTTGTGATGGCAGAAGATTCCAAACACCAGGGAAGTTCCTAAACAAAAAAGACCCTCTGGGGGACATCCCTGGGGCTGGCCTTACAGGACAGGGTCAGATCCACAGCATGAAGCTTCAGTTTAACATTTACAGCTGTGTCAAGTGCTCATACTTTTGGCTTTCAGTAAAAACAAGCGAGGCTATGTCCCCAGTTTAGGGTTTTGGTGATGGTTGTTATTTAACGTTTTCTACACAACATGGACAAGTGCCTACCCTACAAGGGCTGAGGAAAAGATGACTCTCCTCCTAATCTTACCACAAATATACTCGTTAAAGTGCCATCTGCAAGAGAACAAAACAGACACACTCAGCTCATTTCCACTGACAACAAGCACGAGAACATCTGTGAAGTGCGTGCAGCAGACTCCTCCCCTCACCTGCTCTCTGGCAGGCTGCGATCTACACTTGAGACTGAGGCAGCTTCTCATTGCACCACGAGGCAAAAATAGAGCTTTTTACTATTATCCAGAACATTCAGTAATTACTGCTAAGTTTTGAAAGGATCGTTAACTTTGACTTATGAGAGGCAATGCTTCCTCTGTTAAATACATTTCCAGGTTCCATACCAAACAACCTGTTTTAGCAGTCTCCTTTCCTATTGTTTGAAACCACTGTGGTTTTTTTTTTTCTAAGTAGATTGTCAAAGCACTCAAATCCTTGCCTTTTTAAATCCTTGCACACACAAGTACAATTCCCATAGATGCAAGCTACCATAGCCCCTCTCATTCAGACAATTCACAGAGTTGGCACACTACACATTCAACTTGTTACCTGGAGGTTTTCACCTCACTAACAACTTTTACATCATCAACATCTCCTGGCTGAGAGTCAGCAGGCTGCCCACAAAATAGTAGGAATCTGTGGAAAGCTTGGTTTAAACAGAATGTAACCAAACAATAGTTTAGTCTCTTGAATGAATCAACTGGAGAAGTGCTACAGGAGAACCTAAGTCACAAGTATTTCTGTCCCAGAATAAGGCTGGCCAACAAAATTGAATGTCAAGCAGGGGAAATGTGATAAACTGTATATTTGAATTCATGGGCTCCAGTGACAAGAGCCAGGGCTTGTTTTATCCTGCAGATGAACCTGGCCCACCAAGCAGAGCATTCCCTTCCTGCCACTGGTCAGCAGCTGCTGCCAAGAGGGCACCAAAGTCCTTCCCTCCCTTGTCTGTATAGAAGTGCCATTTGCACTACAGAACATCTCACCCATGAGGATTTTCACGTCTTTTCACTCATTAACCTTCCAAGTGACATATCTGAAGTTATTTTAAGTATAATTTCCCTCTGCCAAAACAGTCTCTAGTGATTTAAAATGTAATTTCATGTGAAGAATGACAATGGATTATGCCCAAAGCAATATGCTGTAGATCCAGAAGGTATCCCAACTGGCTAAAAAAACAGGATACAGGCTTTATTTAGAATCCACTGGAGCCTCCAAGATTCCTTCACTTGCCTTTGATGCCTTTGGAATAAGTACACAATTCTACAAATAGACTTCCATCAGTTTCATGGACACTGGATCCTCTTCAGGTCCCTAGCAGGATTGCTTTCCAACAGAAGCAGAATCTACCTGGCTATTCAGACCATGAGTTCCTTTATACAAGCTCTCTTCTCATCATCTTAGCATTCACCTTTGACTCATGCCATCTGTGCAGGAATAAACTTTGAAGCAAAAAGGGGACATGGCAAGTACTAACACTGCAGGTACTTCCCTCTTAGTAACAGCACGTTTTTCCTGCCATTTGTAATTAAACAGAGCATGACAAGCCTGTGAATGTATTTCAGATGGCTCCTAGAGCTGTGAATGCCATAGCTGCCCCCGCTAAGAAAACCCCAAATTTCACTTCATTCTACTGAAGTTTTTTCCAGTTTCAGATGAAGTGCTATTGTAAGAAGTGATAACTAATTGTTTGGCTAAGACTGCTCTGACATCTAGCCAAAACCTGTCTGTGGAACACACTACTCTCAGTACTGCTGCTAATAAGAAAAATTGACCTTCAAGTCAAATCAAGCTTTGTCAGAAATCTCACAACTGAACACACAGAGTGTCACTGACAAAACATCTGCTTGATCAGTGTTAGTGTCTTCGTTCTCTGCTATCAAAAGGAGTGATGGAATACATCTGTCCCTAATGAATTCCCATCAAATTCCTGAGGCAATGCTTTTCTGAGCTCCGTGGTGAGAAGCAGCCTGCAGAAGAGTATTTCTCTGCATCCAGAATGACAAAACTTTGCAGATTCTGTATTTGACAGCGTTCTCAATGTCAGCTTCACTGTTCCACAGCATTTGCTTTCCCAACTTGCCTTTCCTGCATAAACTGACAAGATGTAAGTTTGCCAGTGTCCTACTATTTATAATCTGCCTCCAATTGCAGGTGAATACTCATTAGGTGGAAAGAACTTTCACGGTTTCTGACATTTACATGGAAACTGGGCTGCACAGCCTTCCAGAGCAGCTCTGGCTGTCATGTCCTCACTGGAGAGCACTGCAGAGCCTTCAGCACAGGACCTGTGTTAGTGGAAGACTTCAACAAACATTTTTATCTTGCCTAATCCACTCAGCTTTCGTTGACCAGTATTACTGTAGACTGATGCACTATTCCAAACAGAAGCCCCCTGGCACATCCCCCAAATCAGGAGGATGACAAATGTCAAACCTTGGCCTCAATGGCACAGCTTCTTTCCTTCTAAATCCATCTTTGTGCATCACAATAGGGAGTAATTTCTTCCAAAAAAACAGCTTTCTTTTGGATAGCAGACCAGCTTTTCTGACTTGTCTCATTCATTCAACAAGACCTGGCAGTAGAAAGCAAAGACACTTCACAAAAAGATTGTTTTGCACTCCCTTCAAGACCTCCCAGGAACACAGGCCAAACACAACCTCCAAAGTACAGCCTAACCACAAAATCTTGCTCATATTATTTGCCAATCAAGCAAGCTACAAAGTGTGAAACCATTTTATTTTGATTCAGATAAGGTAAGCCTTCTGAGGGGAAATCATTTCATTGGAAGTGCCAATCTCAAGTCCATTCCAAGAACATTTTTTCAGGGGTTGTTACCTCCTGGGAGCTCACGTCATGCATGGATCTTCTCTCTCAACCTATCACCTGTTAGCTCTGCTTGCTAACACGACTGCAGGATACACACAATCTCAGCCAGAATTTAAAAATAAGACCTACCATAGTAACAACTGCCTTGAGCATCAGAAAAGTGTAAAGAAATTGTGCAACAAGTACTTGTACTTCACAGCACCAGAAAATTCTGCCCAGGTCACCAGATACAGGGAGCCAAGGCAACAGTTAATTCTGGCAGGCCTTTTCTGCCAGGGAGCCTGCAGTGTTACTGTGGTTTGTATCCATGAACAGGTCCTGCTTTGGACATATGGAAGTGGATCACATATCAAAAGTAAGAATTCGGGAGAAAAACCTTACTCAATAGAAAGTTAGCCCAATATATAAAAAACATACAAACGTTTAAACAGTTTAGAGGCAGCAACAACAGGAATGAGAAAGATTCCTGCCAAGGTGGCTGTTAACATCATTGTCTTTTCCCCCCCACCTTGTTTTGCACCTGCATCTATTAAACTGGTGGATGTGCTGCCTCAGCTGGCTGACAAACACATGGACATATGCAGCAACTTAAAAGCCTGCAAGCTTATTAATACAGTCAACAAACAAATATACAGAACTTTTACTGAGGGAAAAAGAATTTCACAAGAAAACCAGAACCCAGAAGGTCCAAGAGGCTCAGCATGTCTCTGCATTTTAGAGTCTTGAGAGACAGGAGACCCCTGCCATCCATTCTTGTAACAGTTTCTTGTACGAGTAGATGCAAAGCAACAACAGATACTGGCCACTTGACTGGTGGTGTTCTTACTTTAGAGGGGAGGGGGAATGACACAGCCCTGCCTCACTGTGCATGAAGCAGCAAAGTTAGACTCTGAGGATCTCCAGGCAGTTGTTGTAGCAGATGGCTATCCAGTCTGGCTGGGTGGATGCCCACTGTACATTGTTGATCTCTCCCTCGGCTGTGTAGGCCAGGATGGGGTCCTCAATGGCACGAGGCATCTGCTGGATGTCCCAGATGAGAGCCTGGTGATCATCCGCTGCACAGACAGAAATGCAAGGACAGTCAGAGTGCAAAGGATCTCCAGATGTGCCTGCTACAGGCCTACAGCCTAAGGAGCCAGGTAAGATATGGCTGTTGCAGTCCTGAGCCATATTTAAGCCAGATAGATACAGCAACACAATTATGCTCCAACAAAATAAACTTGGATCATTATACATTTTCCAAGACAGAGCTGATAAACAAATGACTAGTAGAACTTGTAACAGTAGAACACATTTAAGAACTGGATTGCAAAAAAGCTAAGAAACATTAAAATAACAGGAGCTTAGCCAGAGCTAATGCACAGTTAGGGTACAGGGCTCACCACTTCACACAATAAACTCTAGTGGGTGTCTATTTTGTCTATTTCTGTAACATTTTAGGAAAGTCACTAATAAAGGGCTTCTAAATTGCAACTACTCTTTAGCAAAAGGCAGGCAAGAGAACTGGATAAACTTCAGGATGAAGAGCATTTTGCAAATGCAGTTAAAGACACAGAGATTCCCCTGTAGGTCACACTTACCTGCTGTACAGATGTGGCAGGAAGAGTGAGGTGCCCAAGCAATTCCATTTACACATGCTCTGTGGTTGTTTAACCTGGCAACAGGGGTGCAGGGAACTCTGACATCTAGAATCACAACCTTCAGAAACAAAAACCAGTTACATCAATAAATTGCATTTTTAAAAATTAGTTTATTCAAAATATGAAACATTTTGAGGTAAGGCTATACATGGCTCTTTCATAAAGAAAGGGCAGCAGCAGGAAGGGCAGCAAGCCCTGTTCCTAAAGAACAGCTTCCAGTTGGTCAGCACATCATGTGTCTCAAAAGAAGTCAGACTTCACAGGGGGCTTGTGAGCTAGGCCACAGTGGCAAACAAATTGTGCTTCCCTGAAGCAGCCTTGGTAACAAAATAAAATTGGACTGGGAAAGAACAAGGTGACTAAAACACCTGCAGTTAAGATTTTATGTGGAAATTATTGCCCAGCTGCTCACAGACTCCTCTTAAAAATCAGCTGAAATGTATACAAGCCATTAAGCTGAAGTTTTTAACGCCAAAGTCACTTCTTTAACCCCTTAGTGCACTAAGAACTGGTCCTTGATCACTCTTCAGGTACTGACACTGCCCCTTGCCCTAAATTCCTGGCTGTGAATCAGCACCAAGCCTCCCCCAGCGCCCAGCTGGAGCAGCTGCTGCCTCACCTCCATGCCGTCCATGGCCATGGTGGCCAGGTAGTTGGGGTCCTGCTTGTTCCAGCAGAGGCGCAGCAGGGGGTGGTGCTGGGGGTCCTCGTAGATGATGGTGCTGTGCTCCAGGTGGCGCAGGTCGAACATCCGCACCGAGCCGTCCGCGCCCACCGAGGCGAACATGTCGCGGCCGCCGCCCGCGCGGCTGAAGGCGATGTCGTACACCTGCGCACAGCGCACAGACCCTCACTGCCCTGCACCTCAACCCCATCCCAAGCCTCGTGTCATTCATTTGTCTACAATATTCTGGAGCACAGTCTGTTAAAACGAGCATGTTCTTGAGCCAAGAGTCAATGATGAGTAAAAAGAATTGTTTCAATAGCCAACAGTATTTAGGTACTCAAAATTGTATGTGGTATTAGAAGAACTGCACATAAACTTATATAAATGATCTTTCTGAATAATGAAATTGTTCAAGAAAAGAAAGGAGGAAAATGGAAAAGTTCTTTTCCTTTTCTACTGCTTTAAAAAGATGCAACATAAACAATCAAAACCCCCCATCACCTCTTTGTCATGTGCAATAAGCTGAGTCTTCACGTGGCCAGACACCAAATTTACTCTTCCCAGAACCTGTCCTGTCTCCAGACCCCAAATAGTGCAGGTTGTGTCAATACTAGAGGTACCTGAAACAAAACCACTTCTATTAGTAAAATTAATATTGTCACAAATGATTTAATCACTTCCTGGGTTAATGTAATATCTCCCACCACCTACAGATCCAAAGAGCCGTGAGAACAGCACAGAACTAAAATCAAGAAAGTCAAACAGCCAGCAGCCTTCCATGCATTTAAATGACCCCAACCTTTCAGCTGCAGAAATAGCCTTCCACACAGGAATAAAGTGTAAATAGCTCATGTCTGCTTCAATCTAGTCAGAAGCCTGATGCAACTCTGAGATCAACTTTCCCATCCTCTGTCTCTTGTGCATGCCAAAGCCCAAATTCAATCAGTGTTTTGATGGCGTGTTGTTATTAATTAATTGCTGCTGTGGGCTGAAGGTGGAGTTAGCAGTAAAGCTCTTAAGAGATGAGACATGTAACACACAAAAAATAAATCATGTAGTAAATAATTACTATGACATATTATCACTGTTAATCTCTGAGCAAATCCCCCTGACAGAAATGGCTGTTCTCTTCTGGGAAACAAACCTCTGCATCAGTCACCCTGGATTCACAATTTGTCCTGTAGGCTATAATTAAACCTTAAATGTTCAGCCCCCTCCTCCAACTGAATTAAGGACTCTTGGCTCTCCTCCTGCTGCTGAAATGGCTTCACAAAACACACAGCTCAGTGCACAGTTTTCTGTGCACTCCAGAACACTCTGAAATAAGTCACAGAGCTGGTGCACATCCTTACTCAGCACTGCAACAACAGCTCACCGGCCCTGAAGGACAAGACTCCCTATCCAACCTGAGTGACCCACTCTGCACTGGACAGGGCACCTTTCAATGAAAAGAGTCTCCATGAGATGATTGTTTTTATTTTTTAATGTAAAACAGCAGCAGTTTCTATGATGCAGCAGTCCGTGGGTAATTATCAGATCAACCAGGGGACATGCAGTGACACAGCAGCAGTTACAGCCCAGACTTCATCAGACTAAATTCAAAAGTGCCAAAACCATAACATTTTGTCAGTCTCACCTAACAGGTAAGGATCCACTTCATTCCAGTCAAATGATGTCAGTGGAGCACAGAAATCTGAGTTCTTGTTATTGTTCAGCAGACACTCCAGCCGGGTCTCGGTTTCCCCCACCTTTAGAGAAAATGAAACATCCAACTTAAAAAGCAGCAGCACCTGACTGGTTCCACTGGCACAAAACATTAGGAGTTAATCCCAGGTTTCTTTCCTCTCAGCTTTACACCCTAAAGCCCTGGAAAACACAGCCAGCAACTCCATTTTAAATAAGCTGATTAAAACAGCAATTGCCATGATAATTCTGCTTCTCTTATAGTCTTCATATAGTCACATTATTGCATGAAGAAAATCTTGTCCGGAGTGAAAAAGAGATCAATATCTGACACAATTCATGTCGTGGCTCATCTCTTCCTAGGGAGGGTTTACTCACTCTCCACACTCGCAGGTAGTCACCACTGGTGGCCAGCAGGTCTGGGTACACTCCCTTGGTGTCTGGGATCCACATCAGCTTCGTGGTGGGGTACGGGTGATCAAAGGTGTTCCTGCAAATGAATTCTGAGCTCTCTTCATCCAGACCAACAAGCTGCACCTGTGAGAAACCATATTTAAAAGAAAGCATTTTATCAAAATACTGATTCCTAATGACAGCAATAAGATTGAGTGTGTTTCAGGACTTTTCTGTCACCTCAAGGACAACATAAAAGGATCATCATGTAATGGAATGAGAAATTGTTAAAGTGCTGCTGGGGCATGTAAGTAAAGAGAAGTATCCATAATCACCACAGGGCTTTGATTTGAAGAGATGATCCCAAATGAACTGAATGAAATCCAATCCTAAAGGATTAAAGACCACCCTTCTCTTTTCCACATTGCAAAGCCCCATTTAAATCATGGGCTTCAAGTGCACAAACATGATTCTAATTCATCCTTAACTGAACTGATGCTGACAATGTCATCTTCAGAGAGCAAAACAAGCTGTAGTTTGCACAATTAAAGCACATATTATGGAATTCTTGGCCATAACCTTGCAGACTGTGATGGATCATGTCAGGTAGCTGGCAAGCTTTTTCAGCACCACATGACCCAAAATGTTCTGTAATAAGTGCATGAAAAACTCATAAATTAATCACATCAGAAAGGAAGAAAGTAAAACAGAATTCAAACTTAAAAAAAAAAATACTGGGGAGCTAAAATGGTTACATAATTATTCAAATGTTTTATGTGAACAGACCAAGAAAGCAGGTCTGCTGAAATATTCTAGGTAACTGAGTTCCAAATTAGAATTTTTGCACAGTGTTGTGTCAGGGGGAAGGGCTAAACTTGCCCCATTGTGAGAATGATGCAAAACAGGGCAAACATGAAACTATCTCCACACAGCCTGGTCATGGCAACACCTGAAGTCATGCTTCAAGTCCCAGACATGATGTTATTAGAAAAATATTGACATGTCAGTAAGTGTGCAAAGAGAGAACAGAAGGTGCTGGGAGGACTTGTTTAACCTGCAGTGACGACAGGACCCAAACAGGATGAAAGCCCCACTGTGTGAAATGCTGCTCAAACACAAACATCACGGGGACAACTCACTGCAATTACTTTGTAAGCTGCTCACAGTAGGAAATTCCTAGTACTTTCCAAAGCAGCTTCCTCCTGGGAACAGCAGCTTAATGGACTTTTTTTCTAAGATGTTTATCTGAAAAAATCCTAAATTTATGCTTATCCTGGGATAAGCAATTTGTCTAATAAACTATACATTTCAACTAGAAGGGAAACCTATCATATTTTTCCCCATAACAGGAAATCAACAAATGCTTCAGTGGATCTCAAAATCTAATTAATTTGCAGTTTTATGAGCTCATTTAGAGATTCTCTTAAATGCAAACCTTGCCCCACCCCCTACAATGAAAAGCTCCATCCTTTCCATCCCATAACAAACACTAAAAGATGCAGCCAAGTACGCTCTCAAAAACTGAAATACAGCCTGTCTTGCCCTCTCTTTATTATAACTACTCCTTATTGTCCTTCACACCCTAGTATAAATCAGTCAAAAATCTCCCAGACTTCTGAAGTGATTGACAAATAGCTTTCTAACTCCTTCAGGGATCAGAAATACTAAGCAGATTTTACAAAGGAAGCGAGTTGTCCTTGGTGATAGAAAATCTTGTGGCAAGGTTGGGATCAGAAGACAAATGACCTCCAATCATTTCTACTTTGCTTATGCTGTTTTCCACTCAACATGAGTATATTAATCCTACACAAAGCAATCAACATCCTCATCACCCAAGCAAATCCCAAACAGCAAAGGAACCCCTTTCAGTGGTGTTCATGAAAATATTCCTGCACTGCATATTCACATCTAACCCCTCCTCAGACCTTAAGCTGAAGCAATTCAGCCATGCAGTATCTCTGATCTTTGACATGTTTAGGTGCCCTTTGTGACACAGAGCCATGAGGGATTACAATTGCTGACTGCAGTTTCCCAGTCCAAGAAGTTTAGGAAACATCACCTCCAATTATTTAATTCTTCCAACCAGAGCAAGGCATCTGTCTTCTCGTAGCAGTGATTTGACCAGTGAAGGTGTAAAAGCTGAAACAAAACTTGCTGGGGCTCAAACAGGTCTTGGCAAGGAGCTTCAGTCTGTGCCACAGAGCCCACGAATGTGATGGCTGGCAGGGTTAGAGGTGTCTGGGAATTTGGGGAATCACAGAAAATTAGGGTTTGGCAGCCAAGAGGTTTGAGTTCCCCACAAAAGAGAGGTGTAAACAGACAATTCATGTAACCTGTACTATTCAAATGCTGGTAATTTCTACAGAAACAGAAAATCAGAGACAAATGAGACCAAAATCTCCCACTCTTTCCCCTAATTCCCTTCCAGTGAGCACTTCTGCAACAAACACTTAGGCATTGAGTCTTTTTAAAGAAATACTAAATGAGTAATAAGAAAACGTTATAGTCATTTATTTGGTTGGACTTTAAGCAAGCTACACTGTTCCAGACCATTTTTGTTACTATGGAAAAAAGCCATTGCAATAACAGGAACAGAAATGTTATTGAGACTTTGTCAGAAACCTCTGAAGAGGAGATTCCAAAGACTGTGAGTGCAAGGAGAAAGCCAAAATGAAAATCAGTTTTCATTATCCTTTTAATTAGTGCCAACTGTACCTATAAGCATGTTTTGATGACAGAAGCTGTAATATAAAACATCTCAACCATGAAGGACAAATTATATGCAGAAGGACAAAACTTCACACCTACTCTGCAAAAAAATCTTATATTTCTGTTAATTCCAGAAGTCAGGCTACAAACCCCACTGCTCCAGGCCCTTTGCTGCACAATATCATGGATTATTTAAATGGGAGCTTCTGTTTTTTTCCTTTGTTCCTTTGGTTATATCCTGTACAGGGACAGGAGCTGGAAGAGTTTACAACCAGTGTGCAGGTAGCACAGTTTTTACAGTATCTGCTCAAGAGTTTCCAATCTGGAGCATGAACCTCTTCCCAGAATGTTTCACCACCCTCTAAAGGGCTCAGTACAGCTAAGAGAGTCATAGCAAGGCACCATTAAAACAGTGCAGATGAAACACCACTCCCAAGAGCATTCTGGTCCCCAAAGTAAAGCAAACAACATCAATACTCTGAGCAATAACAACACTTGCAATTAGCCAAGACAGCTCTCTGTTAACTGTCTTCCTACAAAAAGCACTAAACAAGAAAACAAAAACAGAAAAAATAACTCTGAAATATCAGAGACACAGCAGATGAAGGTTACATTTCACTGCACTGATTGTACAGGTTTAATTTTTAATCATACATCATCTCCATTTCTATAGCAGCAGCATCCAGACTTTTCTCATCCTCACACAGTTAGTTTCCAGCTCCTTACACCACACAGACCTCACAGCATGTGGTGCTTACATGGACTGAAGTCAACAGAATCATTGTTCCCGGAGCTCACAGGTCAAGAGAAGCCCTGGGTAATATTTACAGTAATAATTTACATAGTCCTACACAATGTCTGCCTGCCACAACTGTGAGTGCAAAGTGTAGAAGAGAGGAGTTGACTCTGACTTTACACTGGAAACTGAGCTGAGAAGCAGATCTGACCATACTGTAACACAGAGCAACCCCAAGGAATGCTCCAAAATTAAAGAGGTATAGGCAACATAAATGTACAGCCTCTTATTAACCGACTGTGCCATCTCTAAACAACAATTGTGCACAGATTTGCTATTTTACCTTCTCAGAGTACAGACTACAAAAACGTTTCCAAGTTGACCTTTAAACAAATTGGAAGTTTCAGGCTCAGGTCCTGCCTGTCCCCAGCAGCATTCCTGGAAGCACAGCACTCTGCAGCAAAAGGAGACAGCTCTCACACAGGGCTCGTGCTACCTGAACCACAACCACATGCTCAGCAAAGGCATGGCTAGGACTGCTGCAAGGGCAAGATCTCACCA
The DNA here is from genome assembly GCA_013397375.1 of Toxostoma redivivum. Lineage (NCBI taxonomy): Eukaryota > Metazoa > Chordata > Aves > Passeriformes > Mimidae > Toxostoma > Toxostoma redivivum. The sequence goes on from VXBI01001945.1 coordinate 268,333, forward strand.
CTCCCTTGCACAGAGCCCTATCCCAAAAACCAACTTTCTGACAGCATTTTCCACAATCTCCATTTAACACCTTGACAAGCTTACAAAGCTACATGCTATATAAACCAAGCTCTATTGGTAAACCTTCAGCTTCACAGAAATTTCAGGATGCTCTAAAACTTCATCCATCTCCTCTCCTCTATTTCTATGTAAATCACTACACCAGACCTGCCCCTTGAAGGCTGTTCAGAAGTGACTGCACACGTGTTCTGAGAGATGAACACACAGTTTTTATTGCCACTGTGACATTCTTCACTTCCACTTTGCAAGGAAACACTGAGGATACAATCTCATGCCTCATTACACCCTTGTTCTCAGGGAAAAGTACTGAAGAATCACTGAGAGTGGTTTATATACTAATGGAAAAAGTTATCACACAGTTCTCCACAGCAAGAAAGTACAGTGAGAACAGCCCATTTCCAACACAGTCTCAGACACCCTGTACAGCACAGAATCACAGAATTGCTGGGGTTGGAAGGGAGCTCTCAAGATCATCCAGTCCAATCCCCCGTTCTAGGCAGGGTCACCTGGAGCAGGTGACACAGAAACACGTCCAGGTGGGTTTGGAATGTCACCAGAAAGGGAGACTCCACAAGTTGCTTGACCAGCCTGTTCCACTGCTCTGCCACCCTCCATGGAAAGAAGTTCTTACTCAGATTGAGGCAGAACTTCTTCATAACTATATGCATATATATGTACAAACTTTAGCCCTGGCCACGAACTTTCCTTTGTGTTGACCAAAAAAGCCAGATATGCCCAAGCGGGGGGGACCTTGTTTTATGTCTACAGCAGCAGCATCGGAACCATCTCATACTCACACCTGTAGTTTCCAGCTCTTTACACCACATAGAACTCACAGCCCGTAGTACTTATGTGACTGAAGTCACATAAGCTCAGAGGTCAAGAGAAGCCGTGCAGCAGCGTTATCCCAAAACCAGCATCACCCAGGGCTCTTCCCACCGCAGCCCCGCAGTGTCCCCGCACCTCCGGGCTCGCTGGAAGGGACCAGCCCGGGGGGCACCTGGCACACGGCTCCGCACAGCCCCGGCCAGCCCCGGCCAGCCCAGCCCAGCCCTGCTCTGCCCCAGGCCCCGAGCCCACCTTGTTGTTGTACTCCTCTACGAAGCTGCCCAGCGCCAGGCGGAACCGCTTGTCGGGCCGGACGCTCNCCGCTGCGCGCGGGTTGGATGCCTTGGCTGTCATGTAGAGCGCCGGCTGCCTATTGGGTAATCTGCCTGTGCGCTCGGCCCGCCTCGCTTTGCTATTGGTCCTTTTGCCCTTCACTCCAAACGGACGCTCGCGCTCTGGCTGGGGTAACCTACGGCTGCGCCTGGCCCCGCCCGAGAGGGCGGGCGCGCTCCTTGTCGACATCTTATTGGCTGGCCGGGGGCGCNCTTTAGCCCTGGCCACGAACTTTCCTTTGTGTTGACCAAAAAAGCCAGATATGCCCAAGCGGGGGGGACCTTGTTTTATGTCTACAGCAGCAGCATCGGAACCATCTCATACTCACACCTGTAGTTTCCAGCTCTTTACACCACATAGAACTCACAGCCCGTAGTACTTATGTGACTGAAGTCACATAAGCTCAGAGGTCAAGAGAAGCCGTGCAGCAGCGTTATCCCAAAACCAGCATCACCCAGGGCTCTTCCCACCGCAGCCCCGCAGTGTCCCCGCACCTCCGGGCTCGCTGGAAGGGACCAGCCCGGGGGGCACCTGGCACACGGCTCCGCACAGCCCCGGCCAGCCCCGGCCAGCCCAGCCCAGCCCTGCTCTGCCCCAGGCCCCGAGCCCACCTTGTTGTTGTACTCCTCTACGAAGCTGCCCAGCGCCAGGCGGAACCGCTTGTCGGGCCGGACGCTCCAGTTCATGGCGTACACGGTCCAGGGCGCCTCATATTTGTAGATCTCCTTCCGCTTCCCGTGCAGCGACATGGCTGGGCCGAGGGGGCCGCGGGCCTGGCCCAGGGAGCCTGCGGGGGAACACGGCCGGAGCGAGCGGGGAGGCGGCGCGGGCCGGGGGGAAGCTCGGAGCGGCCCCCGGGCCGGGGAGCAGAGCAGGCACGGCCCGGCCCCCTGGGTGGCGGCGAGCGGGGAGGCTCGGCTCGGCTCTCGGGGCGGCGGGGCAGGCTCG